>VZSF01006629.1:150819-275242 GCA_013398295.1 Chionis minor | reverse complement strand
CACACCCCCCCGGGTTTCTGTGTCAGCGGCCGGCCGCGCCCCCTCCTCTGCATAGGCCCTGCGTTGCCTTCATCACAGGCAAAAAGTGGGGATTTTTCTCTCCGCAACGGAGTTTATTTCGTGGGTCCCTCGCCATGGTTGTTTTCTGCTCCCTGTTTGGTAGCTCCGGTGGGGGTGACTACCCAGCGCCGTGCTCCGGGGAAAGGTGAGGCTCCAGCAAGGAAAGCTGTGGCAGGTCAGCAAAAAAAAAACCCAAACCAAACAAAACAAAACAAAACGGGTCGTAGGAAACGAGGCCCTCTGCCACCGCAGTTTGGTTTTGTAACTCGTGCCACATTACAGGAGGTTGCTCGTAGAGCTGATGTTTATTCAGGGCCTGGGCAGTGGGGTGTTCTCTGAGCCATTTTGACGGAGCAAAATGAAGTACATTGGAAGCGCGTAGCTTGTGATCGGTGCTCTTTGTGTGCCTGTGTCTGGCTCACTGCCCGGTGTCTGTGGCAACACGAGAAACCGCTCCTGTGTGGGGATGTGGAAGCAGCAAAGGGACAAGAGCTGCCCAGAGGGGAAGCCGTAATGGGATGAAGGAGGCTGGGGGACCAGAGGAGCTCTGCCTGTTTAGGAGCCTTGTCCCAGTGGCCAGAATGAATCAGGCTGAGAGAAACCCCATGATTCACAGCACGTATCAAAGTGCAAGGGGAATCGTAAGGGCAGGGCTCAAGGGAGAAGATAAAGAAGTGAGGTCCTTTCAGCACCTTGGGGTGATCATGAGCTGGGGCAGGGTGCCAGGCTGCTCCAGAGGCTGGGAGGAGACGGGCTGCCACCCAGAGCTGGGGCAGGTGTGAGGCCACCTCCAGTACAGCCCTGCCGGCAGCTGTCTGGCACCTGGCTGCAGGTCCAGGAAATGATCAGCTCAGAAAATAATCTTCCCAAACGTGGGCTCAAAAAAAAGGGTCTGCACCTATCTTTACCTGGACTAGTGCCAGCCCATTTATTCCCTTTATTCTTGGAACTTCCTGGTGTTTTCTGCAAGTTTAAGAAGTCTCGGCTAGCCATAGGCCCTAGCTTTCATTATTCAGTTCAAGTGGAGTCCTGCATGCTGCTCGGTAGTGGCTTGACTCTACTTCTCTAGCCAGGCATGGTCAACCTCCTAACAATATTGGCAAGAGCTGGGAATGGGATGTCCCTTGTCCTTCTGGTAGACCTTCATCTGAGTCTTTGTCGCATCACTGTTCAAGGTTCCAGAGGTACCCACACAAAGGTCTCTGTGCAGCTAGATTGACCATGATACTTTGTGGGTTCCTAACTATAAAATGATGTGTAAGAAACCTTGAACAGATCCCTGGCATGCTCAGGAATTACATGAAGCTTGTATCTTGCTTTATAGCACCAGCAAATGCCAAATTACGTGAATTTGGTAGGCTCAGGCCTGGCTATTGTTTTCACTGGCTTTTGGTTCTGCAACTTTATATTGACCCAAGGAACACAAAACAGGGTGTAAAAAATTGTCCTACCTTCCAGCTGTCCAAACAGAAAGTGAGAACACAAAGTTTTTGCCTTTTAAATGTTTTAAATAATAGTGGTGGCCAGGTATGTTGACCTAAATCATCATACAGCAGGGGACATGCCAGAAAAGGTCTACCAAAAAAGTGTTTGGAATGGGTTTGAGAGGTCATGCTGAGTTCTGGCAACTCCAAGTTACTCAGTCTGACAAATTCTCTCAATACAAATTTATTCAAGGAAAATATTCCTAGAAAATTTGAATTAACATGGAGATTTTGCTCAAATAAGAAATTTTCTCCTTAGAC
Organism: Chionis minor; assembly: GCA_013398295.1. Taxonomy (NCBI): domain Eukaryota; kingdom Metazoa; phylum Chordata; class Aves; order Charadriiformes; family Chionidae; genus Chionis; species Chionis minor. The sequence goes on along the minus strand of VZSF01006629.1, from coordinate 273,437 downwards.
TGCAGCAATTTGTATCCAACACTTAAAGCCCTTAAACTAATCTCGAAAGCACCATGCTGGTCAGGATGTTACAAGGTTCCCCAAGGGCGTGCTTCACTTGCCAGGATAGATGCAACAGTTGAAATCAGTTTTCTGGTACTGTTATCAGTCGAGATGTTTCCTGTTAAAGACTTCTCACTACTCGCAACAGGCTTTCCTCTGTAGTTTTGAGACATCCAGAATGCTTTTTTTTTCCCCCTCTCTCTTTTCTTTCAAGCTGTCATGATGGAAGGGAACGTATCTTTGGATCTCTCTGCTTTGTGGTATTTTCAGTTATGAAGTACATGTTAAAGATATAATTTTAGAAAGAAAAATGGAAATACCGGAAGGATCTGACTGCTGCAAACTTATCCATATAATAGAATAATATACTATATTAATATATAATATATCAATGTATAAAATAAATATAATTTATTTGTCATAGGCTAAAATAATGCAATTAAAACAGAGAATAAATTAAGGTCCTCTATGCAGGCTTGAAAACCATGAAAAATATGCGATATACTGATAGCAATTGCGCACATGAGAAGCACAGCAGAAGTGCTTAAATATGCAATGAGATGCTTAGAAGTGTTACTGAAACGGGCCACTGAGCTTGGGCTAATCAAGACACAATTCCTGTGATTACGGAAAGGGTATTTCACACTAAAAGTACAGACTGCACAACAGCCAATATTGCCACTTCATGAGTTATGTCAATCATAGCTGGATGGAGATTGCATGCTTAAACACAGGTACAGAAATGAATGAGTTCCGAAACGCATGGTAGAGGGGTGGTATGCAATACTAGTGCTAGTAGGAAGGCTGTGAAATGAAAACACTCTGGTGGCATAAGCAGAAGTTGAGATCATCATTTTCGGACTGAGTTATGGGACAGCTGCAAGTAATACAAGCTCTTAGTTCTCATAGATCACTAAATGCGTGCAGTTTATACTTCCGATCGTACATCAGTAAAGAAATCCAAGTGATTAATCTGCTTTCAAGTGGAGTTTTGTGGCTGGGGTGTGTGTTAAGTGAGTCAGGTCTCCTTGGAAGGGCTGGAATTAGCAATCCCTATAACAGCCAATTGTGCCAGTGTGCAGACTGTCAAGTCCTGTGAGCACCTGCAAGAGACATAGACCTTAAAAGTACCAGCAAAGAATTATATTTACCTCTTATTTTCTCCCCATGCGAAATAATAACCCACTACCATTGGTTATCTGAAGAAACTTCAGACTGCCCACTTTTATTTCATCCTTCAGAAATAAAAGCTACTCGTTTTGTGAACACTGAAGCTAATGAAGCTTGGTTTCCTATGGGTCCGCGTCTTGGTTGGCTTGACTATTCACTTGAATTATAATAATATTTTCTACTAAGGCTGCATATACCTAGCATCTTTTCCTGCAGAGCATTCATAGAATCATAGAATGTTAGAGGTTGGAAGGGACCTCTGGAGGTCATCTGGTCCCACCCCCCTGCCAGAGCAGGTCCACCTACAGCAGGCTGCACAGGATGGCATCCAGGCAGGTTTTGAATGTCTCCAGAATCGGAGACTCCACCACCTCTCTGGGCAGCCTGTTCCAGTGCTCTGCCACCCTCAAAGGAAAGAAGTTCCTCCTCATGTTGAGATGGAACTTCCTATATCAAGTTTGTGCCCGTTACCTCTTGTCTTATCGCTGGGCACCACTGAAAAAAGACTGGCCCCTTCCTCCTGGCCCCCTCCCTTTAAGTATTTGTAAGTGTTGATGAGATCCCCCCTCAGTCTTCTTCAGACTAAAAAGACCCTGGCAGCAGATTCTGGCCGCAACATGCAGACTGCCACCTTCAGAAGTGGAAATTTGTAGAAATTTGCTGTCTGGGTAGAAAGTTATTAGCTCTTAACTCCTAAATATTCCATCCCTAGTGTCTCCTCTGCCTGGTTGTCTATTTTTATGAAATTTGTATAAATGCTGTTATCTCTCAAACTCTGCTGAATCTAACACCTTCAAAATTATTGGAACTTGGGACACAGACAGCAAGATAGAGTGATTGCGTAAGTCTTGTTTTCATATAGCCCAGTAGGCTAAAAATGGATGGCATGCTATCTGAACACTGAGCTCGGTACAAAACCTGTTTTTATCTCCAAGCTACCTGCAAGTCCATAAAAACAAACACACGTGAACAACAAAACCCCCAACAAAACCAAACTAAAAGAATGTGAAAACTATAATCCCCATCTAATCTAGAGTATAAAGTAGCAGTATGGGGGACTGTGTCCACTTACCTGTTGCTGATGGGGGAGAAGATATTTAAGAAATCCTGTAATTACTTTAGGTTTGTCATTACATCTTTGGGTTTTTTTTATATAAGCAAAAGCAGGCTTTGCCAAACTTTTCCAGTTGTCTGTGTGGATTATGTTCCTCCTCCACGTTAAGTACCCAGGCAATAGTTGCGCTGCCATTTTGTGAAGATAGTGTTTTTTCTAAATTTCTCTCTATCTCTAGTTCGTGAGGACACTCAAAAAAAAACCAAAACGGTGATTGCCTATACTGTGGTTTTCGTCTTGAGACACTTCAGAAAAAGAGATACAAGTTAACCTGATAAAAATAAGAACAATTTTAGCAATTTTGCCCTTGGTTCAATAAAATGACCACATTTCACTGTTTATTCGCAAATCATCTTAGTCCCAGGGTGCACTAGACTGAGCTATGTGGTGGTTGCAATGATGACTTGTGCCAGGTCTCATCGTTGAAGGGTACCTAAAGTCACACTCAGGCCAAAAAGAAAAAAAAAACCCAACAAACTGTAGAAAAAGAAGGAATTCTGCAAGACATTTCCAATTTAGGTGTACGTAATCTGAGGCAACTTTACTCCAGGCACAGGACAATAAGACCCAGGCTATTATTTGATCAGCAACATAATGGTCACTTTTTGATGTTTTATTTTATGTCCTAGTGCTGTTTTGAGGAGTGGCTGCGCTAAATGTAAAGAATTAAAAATGTATATTAAAAAAAATCCACTATGTTAATTTGATCTGTTTGGATTTTTAATCAATTTCAGTTTTGAAACATCCTTTTCCCCCCGTGAAGTATCCTCTGTTTCAAAATTGCTGATCTTAATGGCATTCTATGGCAAATATTTTTAGACAAATTTGTTTGTCATAGATACTTTCATTGCTGTGTATTTTCTGGTGGCAGGGCCTGCGCACTGAGTTATTTTGCATGAATAAAACATAAACAGTCTTTTATAACTGATGTGTTTCTGATCTATTGCATAGCTGCTGGTAACTGTTGTTCTTGCAATGCTCCATGGTCTTCTGCACTGTATATTTTATAGTTTCTCTTTGTTCATTATATGTGCACAAGCCTTAAATTCTGCATTAGATGACAAATGAATGAGAGGATTATCTTCTGTAAGAACATAATTTTGGCCCATTCCTCCACAATTCTGATGCTGTATAAAAACTGCAGCTTGCTTACTGCAATACATGCTTCCAATACTTTCTGGGGAAAATAGTCCACGTTTCTCCTGTTTATGTATTCTCACGTTTCTTTTGAAAAACCTATAGCTGAATATTGATGAGGAAACCCCAAAACTGACACCAATCCACAGATCTAGACAAAGAATAATAAATCTTCTGATCAGTTGGGTGAAAGACCTAGTGATTATACTTTGTTGCTTTTGAATAACGTCTTTCAGAACAAGGTTTTTACAAATCACGAGCAGAACCATTTGTCTTTACCTTAGAGGAGTGGCAGTGGGTGGCAGCTGTGGCTGCCTTCAGCCATACATACAGACATGGAATAATACTTATTGAGCAGCCCTATTGATCTTAGACTCATCTAATTTACATACGGTCTGTGCTGCAACTTCTGATGGAGGAAAATACAAGCAAGGAGATTCTAGCTTTATTATTTCTAATGTGTGGCTTGACTAGTTGTAATCAAATGGGCTATATGCAGAGTTAAACCTTTTATTCAGAGGTTTTTTAACTTCTATAGCTGCCTAGGGAGAGGCTTGAATAGCTGATGGAACATTTGGCCTTTACGCATTCAAAGTCATTTAACTTCAAAAAAGAATACATTTTTACATATATTTGGGAAAAGTAATGAACATACATATAAGTTACGTAAATGTCTGAGAAGATCTGGTTTCCTGCATTGGGAAAGTTGTATGAGCAATGATGACTCAGTCTCTCTCTTTGCTAACACAACAGAACTACTATGTTACAATGCAATAAATAAATGTTTTTTTGCTATTGTTTTATTTTTATGTAAGTAGATCAGCACCAAGAAAATCCACCTGTACCTTAAAACGTTCCCATATTTTTCTAAAATATCTTGGGAGAAATCTGGTATTAAGTCCTCTTTCTTTCCTTTAGGACTCTCCCACCTGGCTTAAGGCTCAGGAGTCAATCTGTGCAACCTTCCTCACAGGTTAGTCCATCATTTATACATAGAAATTGATCTATGGCATCAGCCTAACAGATGCATCAAGTACTTTTTTGAGCCACTATTAAAATATGAGAAATTGTACCCATAAAAGATAACAGAAGATGCAGCATCAGGACCACCAGAGTGAACAGATAACATTGAGGAAATTATTTTACATACAACCTGAAGCCAGCTTGTTCCTGGTTTATTAGCTTAAATATGTTTTTATTTTATGTTTCACAACAGTAAGTATCATATTCATCAGTAGCATATGTCAAGACATCTTCGATAACCTACCTACTGTAGCAAAATGATAGATTGTTTGGCCAACATTTAAAATAACTTTATGTGTGTTAGACTGCCAGATAACCTACTTGCAAATATCTATGCCTATTTTGGGAGTACTATTCAAAACATTAGCAGTGTAATGATCTCATCTTTCTAGTTATGTCTAGCCACGCTCAGCTGCTTCTAAAAGTTTGCCAGGCGAAGGTGTCAGAAGATGTGATTTTTTATTTCTTGGAAAATGGATAGAGGCAGCCAGTTCACAGAGGTTACTCACATTTTGAGAGGTTTAGCTTTCAAGCGATTACATTTTTTATTTGTTAATGACTAGATGAGAGTCAGAAGCTTTGTAAGGCATCTAAAAATTGGTAAGTGTCCTAGAAATTAAATACCCTGAATTCCCTTACCTTTCAACGGGGTCTTCCGTGCAACGGCGATGCCTATTTTTCATTTTTGCCTGCTCAGTTGACTCTTTAGCTTTAATAGTTTATTTAGTAAGTAAAAGCTTTCTTTTTTCCTATGCCCATCTCTTATAGGTTTTATATTAAAAAATCTTTTTTTATTATAAAAACTAGCATTATAGTCTGTGAGGGCAAATAAAAATATATCAATCTGTTTTAAGTAACTATTCACATGAAGATAATACTTGCAAGTGCATTTTCTTTCTTCAGAAAAATACTTTAATAGTAATTTCTAATTGTGATATTTGCTCTGCAAAAGTGCTTCCAGAGACAGTCTTTATGTTTCTGTTGTAATATGTTCTGCAGAATGCTAGTGAATACATATAGATGAGATGGAATTAGAAATTAATATTTTAACTTATCATCATCAGAAAAATCATTTGTCATGGAAAAGACTATCATATAATTACATTGCAATTATCTTAATGAGTATAATCTGTTATGCCTGATTTTTTTGTCCACTTTTGCTCTTCTTTGAAATAGGATCCTATAACACATTTTTCATTGTTGTCATGACAACTGTGTAAAAATATTTTATTGAAAATTTAATCACCCTATTACTGTCTAATATCTTATTGCAAAAGTACTTTGGCCTAAATGGACATTTTAAAAAGAGTGTGTTCCTAAACAGTAGTGTTTATAGTCAGCACACAATGAAAATGTATTAATTCCTGTAATACACAACATAATATTTTTAAAGGAAGTAGAGAATTCCATTACAACAAAGAGTAATGCCATCTTTAACAGGATCGTATCATATGAAATTATTCTCTTATTCTTTTTTCTATAATACAGGAAAGATCTTCTGTTGTTGAGTGGCATTGCAGAGATTTGAAGGATACAGGCCTAGCTGCTTGAAGATTTAACTTTTTTTTTCTTCTTTTTTTTTCCAATGAACCATGCTTATTTTGAAGGATACATAGAGTTCACAGATCTCTGATTCCTGATAGAAACTGTTATTCATTCATAATAGATTACTTCTCCGCTGCTACAGCTTTAGATTTCAAAATTAACCGCTAGATTTTCCTTCCCTTCTTTGAGTGGTGGGTACCAAAAATAATATGCTTTAATTGCTAAATAGATTACAGAATTCCCATTTTATCTTGCATCTGCAAATGTTAGCCTCACAAAGGTTTGGTTGACCTTACCTGCTGCCTCAGTAAGGAATCCAGTAACGGGATTATATGCTTGGAGTTAAGGGATCTATGTCTTTGATAAAGAAATTAATATCAAAATGATCATTAATAATAAGTAACTCTGTGCATTCCCCTTTCTAACTGTTTATTGTATTACATGCATTCCTATAATCTTTTAACACTCAGTTTCCCATGTGTGTGCAGATCCTAATTAGTGCCGCTGAAACCGAGAAACAATCTAAAAGAACCAGAAATAATTTGAAGCCAGTTGTGAATGGAAAAACATCCGTATAACATTTGTATGTCTGAAGAAGTGTCTAGCACAGGTAAAAATGCCACTTTGACTAATTATGAGATTGTAAGTAATTCAATTAGTAGGCAACTTGTTTGAAGTTAGAAACAGGGTTGTAATACAGGTAGTCTATGAACAGTCAAAGGAAAATGTACAACCGCATTTATGCTCATGCGTAAGGCAAACAGTGGAGTAGATGACATCAATTGCCCGAAGTTAGACCTCAAGAAAATAAAATTTATAGATGAACATTGTTTAAAAACATATAAGATTACTGCCTACGTTGCATGAATAATGGGAAAAAAGAAATGCTCAAAGGACAGATCTTTTTAGTTGAGTTCACAGCTTGTTTTGAAAGTGTGAACATTTCACTGATGTAACACAGTCATTGAAATCTGTGTTTGGGAGAATATTTATGTGCAAAGTAGAGTGTTTAGACATTTTTGTGAGCAGGTGTGAAGAACGAGAATATTTTATCTCTTGACTGGAATTAAACATATGGAGAAGACTGGGTTACATTTTCCCAGACTGCTGATTTAATTTAATTTCATTTGATTTCATGTTCTGTGAGAACTCTGTTCTCCAGGGAGGGCACACTGCTGGTGTGAGGGTAGGTGGACGGCAAGAATATCTGGTTTGTGAGGATATCTGGTTAACAGCTATTCAGCCTAAAAGACAAGGACAAGAGACAAAAGAAGTAACAAATTAAACACTCTGATACCGTAAACCCTAAGGAACAGGAGATAATGAGACAATAACAAACACAAGAATCCTTAGGGTACTGATTAACAGGCCACTGAAGCGCAGCCTTGAAGAAGTTCAACCTGAACTTGGTCACTGATAAGAAAGAGGGGAACAAGATTATCATAAATCTCATGGGAAAGTGCAAACTTCTAATAGGATATCTGAGGGGATTGGGGAGGCTCTGTAAAACTTATTATGGCTTTTCAGGGGGGATTGTGGGAATGAGCAAACTTATGGCACATTTAGGAAAGGGGCCAAAGGAAGGTAAAGGAAGAGATGTAGATGGATCAGAGAAGAACAAGTGGGAAAATGGAGAGGAGGGGAGATAAAAGTGGTTGGTCATGTGTGAAACAGGCTGCTGGCCGCTACGCTTGTCTGGCCAAGCCCTGGGTTTCATTTTCTCAGTGTAGCTCACCTTGTTATTAAATTCTATTCTTCCCGACTATTTTCCCATGTGAATGTGCCTGATCAACAGTGAGCTTCATGACAGACTAGCTGTTGGGTGGGATGAGAGGCCAGGGTGCCAGCACCTGTATGCAGAAGCTATGGGTCAAAGGGGCCCACAGGTCTAAGGGCCAGTGACTGGAGAGACTGAGGTCACCTGCCAGAGGGACCTGTTCATGTGTGTGTGTGACAACAGCAAACTTCCAGCCAGAGCAGCTGGTGATTTGGGCAGGAGGACCACAAGCTTGAGAGTAGAGGGGCTAGGGATCTGATAGCTGGCTACTGGAGGGACCACAGGTTCTGATCAGCTGCTGGAGAGCCCCAGGTGCATGCATGCTAGCAAGCTTTGAGCCCGATTAGCTGGCAAGCAAGAATGTGACCAGGCCACCAGAATTGTTCACATTTATGTGAATGCTTTTGGTGTAAAAACCCATGGGCATGCGGGTGTCAGTGAAGGAACTCCCTCTCCCTGGGTCCCTCTGTGCTGCCAGATGTGTGTGTGTTTGCATCTTTGGGCAACTTCCGTAGCCATACTGCTGGCTGGGCCTGGCAATGGCAACAGCAGCATAGGCAGCAACAAGAAAAAGCCCTGGGGTCTTACAGCCCACCAGGCCTAGCTTCTCTTAACAGCCAGCTCCATGGCCTCAGGGCCTTATGTCTGCTTTTTAGCCTGCAGTGTATCTGCAACACCTCTATGCTATGTACAAATACAAGACGAGCTGGGTGCTGGCAACCGCAGGAAGAAGTCGTGCGTATCAAGTAGTCTGTATGTCAGTAATTTATAGCATTGCTTTTTAGTACATTCTCAGTGGTGGTGACATGATTTTGTAAACACATATTTGAAAACTTTCTAGAGAATGACTGAAGCTTATGTGCAAGTGCAGCAGAGAATTCAGAAATGTCTATCTGAAATGCAGGTATGTTTGTAGGAACCTTATTCATATATTACAGTAGCACATTGATTTAATTTCAAGTCCAGCTCGTGGTTCTCTGGGAATGACATAGCTTTTGCCATCGATATGATCAGGCTGAAAAGTTGCTTTTCTATCTTCTCTTTTATTCCTGAATGTACACTTTTGACATTTGATTTGTGATAGCTGACACCTCAAAGCTGATGTATGGCTCAAGAGTTAAGAAGTACAGGGCCAGACAGAATGAACTAGCTGTAATCTCTCAAATGTACAATACTTTCTGACATCAAATGTGAAAATCATCAGCATGTGTATGGTGTCATACAGAAAAAAAATACTAAAAAGAAATGGAAAATTACTTGAATTTTGACTCAGAGGAAGTTAGGCTTTTAAACTACCTGCTACGTATTTTTCATCTCTTTCCCTTTCTTTTCAAGGATATAGAAACCAGAATTATATTCCTATATTTCATATCCACCCTGTGTCCCTATTGCTGTGAATTCCGATGGAATGGAAGGGAAGGGAAATGGAAAGAAAGGGGAAAGAAAGAGAAAGGAGAAAGGGAAGAAAAAAACCCAAAGAATCAGAATCTTTCCCAGCAGGCTGCTGGATTGTTCAGTACTGCATTTGAAGTGGCAACTAAACTACAAAGACAGCCTTTGTTTCCCGTGTTTGCTTTGAAAATGATAATTGAAATGAAGGTAGAATTTACCAGGCTTTTTCAAGAGGGGAGGAGAAATGAAGCTGCTACACCCGGACGTGCCAAGCATATGTCCGTTTAAAATCACGAAATCACAGAATCACCTAGGTTGGAAGAGATCTTTGAGATCATCAAGTCCAACTGTAAATCTAACACTGTCAAAACCACCCCTAAACCACGTTCCTCAGCACCACATCTACCCGTCTTTTAAATACCTCCAGGGATGGCGATTCCACCACTTCCCTGGGCAGCCTGTTCCAATGCTTGACAATCCTTTCTGTGAAGAAGTTTTTCCTAATATCCAATTTAAACCTCCCCTGGAGTAACTTGAGGCCATTTCCTCTTGTCCTATCGCTTGTTACCTGGGAGAAGAGACCGACGCCCACCTCGCTACAACCTCCTTTCAGGTAGTTGAAGAGAGTGATAAGGTCTCCTCTTGGTCTCCTTTTCTCCAGCCTGAAAACTCCAGTTCCCTCAGCCGCTNTACAAGACGAGCTGGGTGCTGGCAACCGCAGGAAGAAGTCGTGCGTATCAAGTAGTCTGTATGTCAGTAATTTATAGCATTGCTTTTTAGTACATTCTCAGTGGTGGTGACATGATTTTGTAAACACATATTTGAAAACTTTCTAGAGAATGACTGAAGCTTATGTGCAAGTGCAGCAGAGAATTCAGAAATGTCTATCTGAAATGCAGGTATGTTTGTAGGAACCTTATTCATATATTACAGTAGCACATTGATTTAATTTCAAGTCCAGCTCGTGGTTCTCTGGGAATGACATAGCTTTTGCCATCGATATGATCAGGCTGAAAAGTTGCTTTTCTATCTTCTCTTTTATTCCTGAATGTACACTTTTGACATTTGATTTGTGATAGCTGACACCTCAAAGCTGATGTATGGCTCAAGAGTTAAGAAGTACAGGGCCAGACAGAATGAACTAGCTGTAATCTCTCAAATGTACAATACTTTCTGACATCAAATGTGAAAATCATCAGCATGTGTATGGTGTCATACAGAAAAAAAATACTAAAAAGAAATGGAAAATTACTTGAATTTTGACTCAGAGGAAGTTAGGCTTTTAAACTACCTGCTACGTATTTTTCATCTCTTTCCCTTTCTTTTCAAGGATATAGAAACCAGAATTATATTCCTATATTTCATATCCACCCTGTGTCCCTATTGCTGTGAATTCCGATGGAATGGAAGGGAAGGGAAATGGAAAGAAAGGGGAAAGAAAGAGAAAGGAGAAAGGGAAGAAAAAAACCCAAAGAATCAGAATCTTTCCCAGCAGGCTGCTGGATTGTTCAGTACTGCATTTGAAGTGGCAACTAAACTACAAAGACAGCCTTTGTTTCCCGTGTTTGCTTTGAAAATGATAATTGAAATGAAGGTAGAATTTACCAGGCTTTTTCAAGAGGGGAGGAGAAATGAAGCTGCTACACCCGGACGTGCCAAGCATATGTCCGTTTAAAATCACGAAATCACAGAATCACCTAGGTTGGAAGAGATCTTTGAGATCATCAAGTCCAACTGTAAATCTAACACTGTCAAAACCACCCCTAAACCACGTTCCTCAGCACCACATCTACCCGTCTTTTAAATACCTCCAGGGATGGCGATTCCACCACTTCCCTGGGCAGCCTGTTCCAATGCTTGACAATCCTTTCTGTGAAGAAGTTTTTCCTAATATCCAATTTAAACCTCCCCTGGAGTAACTTGAGGCCATTTCCTCTTGTCCTATCGCTTGTTACCTGGGAGAAGAGACCGACGCCCACCTCGCTACAACCTCCTTTCAGGTAGTTGAAGAGAGTGATAAGGTCTCCTCTTGGTCTCCTTTTCTCCAGCCTGAAAACTCCAGTTCCCTCAGCCGCTCCTCAGAAGACTTGTGCTCTAGACCCTTCACCAGCTTCATTGCCCTTCTCTGGACACGCTCCAGCACCCCAATGTCTCTCCTGTACTGTGGTGCCCAAAACTGAACACAGCACTCAAGCTGCGGCCTCACCAGGGCTGAGTACACACAATCACTTCCTTACACCTGCTGGCCACACTATTTATGATACAGCCCAAGATGCTATTGGCCTTCCTGGTTACCTGGGCACACTGCTGGTTCATGTTCAGCCAACTGTCCAACAGGACCCCCAGGTCCTTTTCTGCCAGGCAGCTTTCCACCCACTCCTCCCCAAGCCTGTTGTGCTGCCTGGGGTTGTTGTGATCCAAGTGCAGGACCCAGCACTTGGACTTGTTGAACCTCATACCATTGGCTTCCACCCATCGATCCAGCATCTGCAGAGCCTTCCTACCCTCAAGCAGATCAACACTCCCGCTTAATTTGGTGTTGTCTGCAAACTTACTGAGGGTGCACTCAATCCTCTCATCCAGATCATCAATAAAGATATTAAACAAGACTGGTCCCAAAACTGAGCCCTGGGGAACACCACTTGAGACCTGCTGGCAACTGGATTTAATGCCATTCACCACAACTCTCTGGGCTCGGCCATCCAGCCAGTTTTTAACCCAGCAAAGAGTACACTTGTCCATGCCATGGGCTGCCAGTTTCTCTAGCAGAATGGTGTGGGAGACTGTGTCAAAGGCCTTTGTTGCTAAATCAATTGTTGTTAAATCAATTTGCTTTAAATCAGTCATTTTCCTGATGACAAGAAACATGTTTTGTGTATCTTAAAAAATCCAGAAGGTGACTTTGCAGATTTGGAAAAGTGTAATGCCGCTACTACATGAGAGCATATATAGCTATAAGTTTAACTGGTCTAGTAGTGGATGAGAATGGGCTGTCTGCCTCCAATAAAACAAAATATGGAACAGAGGTTGTAGGTAGTGTGTAACTGATGGCTACTAAAATGTATAGCTTAAAAGAAAAGATAAATGCAAGATTTCAGGCACCAGTATGTGATCTGCTAAATATGTTTTGACAGTTGCCAGACTCGCAGTTTGGAGAATGAAATCTGAGTGTATGGCTAAGGCTATTTTGACCTCCTTGGATTAGGAAATTTTTCATAGTGTGTGAAAGAGATTCCCAGCCACTGAAAGGATTTTTCATGTTAGAAAGTCAGAAGGCCTTTGAAAGAACGTTTAAACCTACTTCTGGTAACTATCTGCCCCATGGTTTAGGGATCAGAGGAAAGACCATATGCCATTGCTCCCCAGAACAGATCAATAAGCAAGTTTCAGCAGAAGGAGATGTAAAGATGTGCTAAATGGATTGTTTCATTTAAGCATCCTTGAGCAGGGACCAAAACTACCACAGTGTCAGGAAAAGGCTTGCTTCTGCTCAGAAGACAGCTATTTTCCATCCTGACCTACCAAAGAGAAGCAGTATTGTTTGGCTTGCTAGAGTCTAGATCAGGAAATGGAGATGTTTTATGATCCCATTGGAATGGTATCAATCTCACTAAAGCTTATTACCTAGCTGTGGGAAGAATACTGTTTTAAACCATGTTTTAAAAATAAAGCAACTAATGAAAGGTTCAGCTCTGCTGCTGAGTGCCAGCTGTGCTGTGCAGACACCTGTTGTTAGGTTTAAGTTATTTTGTTAAATTTCTAGGTTTTACTAAGGCTTACAAAGTAGGACGGATGCTCAGCTCCCAAGAAGGGTAGTTTGGAGTTCATGTAGAACTGCAGTGACTCATGTCTAGTGAGCACCAGGCATCCCTCAAAGCTGCAGCAGGTGCCACTAAGGGGGCCCTCATGCTTCTGGACACAAAGTGCATCACGAAGCCTAAGTCTTCTTTTGGATCTGACCGGTATTCTAGGCACTTTTTGAATTCAAAGTTTAACTTTGCTTTAAAGAGATGAAGAGAAGCTAAGCAAGCAGGGGGAGATTCTGATCACAAGCTGAACTTCATTTAGTTTTTAAACTTGGAGATGTTAATGCAGGCTATAAGGCTGAGTCAGCTTTTTGTCTTTCAACCTTATATGTAGACTTTTAATAATAACGAGTCTATAGGCTTATCTTTTTGTAACAATTCCGTCCTTCCCCTTTGCATTCGCTAACTCTGCCACCTGCCCTGTATGAGTGCAGGCTAAGCAATAGCACTGCACTTCTGCTGCCCAGGGTTAGGGCAATTTCTACAGATGGAGAATCCTTAAGAAGCGCTGTGTCCCATCAGTGGTATCAATTAGCGTTTGTGAATCTTCATCCAGCTCAGCGTTTCAGTGGCTTCTAGTTACTAACACCTCAGATGGAACTTACATGGAGAATTTATCTTTCTTCTATTCTTTGTTTCTGCAAGCTTTTAAGGCTTAATAAATGCTGTATTCTTTAAGTATCCAGCCATAAGTTGCCAGCCATAAGTTGTTTAAACTTGATTATGCTTGCTTTTTGGTAACAAAAAGTAAACTATGTAACGTGTAAAGATAACACTTTTCTTCGTAGCCTGGTTATAGCTTTGGACAACATTTTAAAGCCTACTAGCAATTGTAAATCAATACATGTCAATTAAGTGTACATGTGGCTGCCAGCTCAAATTTGTTCTGTATTTATTTACTCACGTTTGGCTGCTACCAGTTATTTCACCTTTTATCAACTACAAGCAGCATGAACCTAACAATGAAGAATGATGCAAATGTAATGATCCTATTGATTGAACTGGAGATTCGTTCCTTGAGAGAGATTGAATGCACCTACTGAAACAGAGCTACTTAGGTAATGGACTTAGATGACCTAAATATCAACTCTCACAGAATGGACATTGTGGTATTTGCCTCCGGAGGATATCTAGCTAATAGTCAATTCTTGTCAGAAGTTGTACCGAAGCTGTGCTTCCGGGAACATTAAGGCGCACCATAATGGCCTCCACAGCTCAGAACAGTTCAGAAATACCAGTGAATGAAAACAAAAAGGGGTTTCACTTCAAAATACTGAAAATAGTTTACAGCTATGGCTTTCCTCAGCCTTACGGAAGACACAGCCCCTTCTTTCTTACCCCTTACCAATTGCATGGGTAGGTGTTCTGTGGCTTGATTTCAGCCCTACCTGTGGTCCTACACTGTAAGAGGACAGTGCATGTACAGAGCTGTCAAGAGCGGCACTATTTCCCCTTAGGAGCAAACAGGGAATCGATACTGCCTGAACTCTATCTGCTGGTACATCTGCATTGCCTGTATAAATTGTTATTCCTAATAAGTGACTAACTCAGCACCCATTTATCTACAATGATGCAATCATTTCAAGATTTTCCTTCATTTCAAACAATTCTCTAGACAATTGCATACTTACAGGAAGGTACCATCTCTGTTATATTATCATGGTTAAGTTAAAATATGTGATGGGAACTTTGGCTCATACACTAGAAATGCTCTTTCCACTTAGCTTTTAAGATGTGTGAAGCAGATTTTCCTTGGTCATCCAACAGCCAGTGCACATGAAATCTCATCTTCCTGATGGAAAAAAAGTCCGGTCACTTAAATGCCCCAAACCTGAGTCACTCAACCATCTTCAATGCTGTCTTTTAAAATACATTTTTAATGTAGACTTGTAAGTTTTCCAAGTTTAGTAGGTGACTGCCAGTTCTGGTATCCTAGACTGACACCCACCTCACAGCACTGAATTTGTTAGGGTCCTCACCCTTTCTCTGCTCCTGTGCTAGGACAACAGCTCTGGCTCCACTGTCTCCCATCATCTGAGACAATTGTCTTAATCCTTTAATATTCACACTCCGTGTCTTTTTCCCCACCTGAACAAACCCTGGTTCTGTTCATTTGTTCACAGGAGGTAATTCCATTGTGCTTTCAATAACAGTCTTTCCAGAGTAAGAAATAATTAGACAGGAAGAGGTCCAGAGACAGTGACCAGGGGCAGCCACAGCCCCAGGATGGCTGGGCAGGACTCTGGGGACAGGTATGGGCCAAGGTCAGGCTGGCATGCCAGCCAGTGGGTCAGGGACATCCCCACAGCCTGTCTGGAAGGCCTCTCTCCCTGGTCACCAGCAGCACCATGTCTAAATTGGCCCTGAGCCTGAGCAGCCAAGCCCCCAGGGCTGGAAATACGCTCAGAGCCCTGCCACCTTGACATGAGTTTTTTTAGAGGGGAAGAAAGGGCAAATTCAATGTGTAGAGGAAGACGTTATTTTGCGGGTTTGTGTTTACTTTTGCTGGGAGGTTAGACACATAGCTGCTGTCTTTGGTTTTAGCTGTTGGAATGTGCCTAGAGAAAGGATGGGACTGAAAAGTTACTAAACAGAATCACAGTATGTTATGGGTTGGAAGAGACCTCCAGAGATCATCTGGTCCAACCCCCCTGCCAGAGCAGGTCCACCTACAGCAGGTTGCACAGGGTGGGGTCTAGGCAGGTTTTGAACGTCTCCGGTGTCGGAGACTCCACCTCCTCTCTGGGCAGCCTGTTCCAGTGCTCTGCTACCCTCAAAGGAAAGAAGTTCCTCCTCATGTTGAGATGGAACTTCCTATATCAAGTTTGTACCCATTGCCTCTTGTCCTGTCACTGGGCACCACAAAACAAAGAGTGTCTTGCTGGTGTTCAAAGCACTATCGTTTTGATTCCTGTAGTTGATTAAGGTAAATTTTACTTTTTCAGTTATTTCTGGAAAGTGCACTTGTTATGCGGGTTGCTCTGCACTGTGAGCAAATGTCCTCAAAGTTGTCATTCCCAAAAGGGAAGTGCACCGTGCATAACCAGGTGCTTATGCGGTGATCACACTGCCAATACACAGTGCCTCTGCTTCATGAAGTGCTGCAGAGATTATCAGTGTTTTGCATTCTCACCACTTCTGCTCTTTCCTTCACTTAGTAGATTTGCCTAAGCTTAATATGGCTGAGTATATCAGGATGGGTAATATTTTTAAGATCCTTTATTCTCAAACTGTCTTAATCCCTTCTTAATCCCTGAACAAGAGCTCTTGGAGCAAGTAGTTATTTTCCCTTGCTTTCTTCTTCTTCATTAACAAATATTTTTTCTGTTATTTTTGGTATGCAATTTCAAAATAAAAAGGTCAATTTAGCACAGATCAGTTTCATTACAGATCAAATGGGTTTATTGATCGGGACTATGAAGAGCATAACTAATGAGTGATGCAGAGAGTACATAGCCTAACTCTGCACGCTTAGGGATAATATTTTACCTCCAGATACGTGTGGCTAGCAGTCAGCTTTCGTTAGCTGCAGTAATAAAAGTGTATAATTTTGCCTCCTTCTACTTTCTGCTAGACAACTTCCATTTCTTCCTCTGTATTTTTTTTAATAGTTTACAGCCCTATAAAGTTACTTAATCTGCATCAATTTATCTTCAGACTGAGAGTATCAAAGCATCAGGCAGATAGGTTACCTTTTACCGATGGCCATGCACCATGAACACAGGAAACACAAAAGTCATGGTCTGATATTAAAGCCCTTGCTCAGCAATTCTTGAACTGTTAACTAGATCAGATATGGCAAAGCTGGGCCTCAACATAAGTACATGGGATTATGGAAATGTTTTTTACAATTTGTTATGAAGGCAGCATTATTCTAATGGAAATTAAAATAGAGATAAAATGCTATGTAACACATCAGTTTCCATTACTTATAAATGGTCTTATTCAGAAGCTGGAGAAGATCATGTACATAGATTTTTTGAGCTCTGTATGAGTGAGGATGCAATGATCAGAACAGAGAGGACCAACCCTTGATGAAGATTGTTAGGATCTCTCCTAATAAAATAGTAATTATATTCCTAATGAATTGGCGTTGCTAGTCAAATGTTTAAACAAAAATGTGGTCAATCATCAGCAAAACCGTACAGAGGCAATTTTGCACCGTATTGCAAAGTGTGCAAAATAGACAAATGTGAAGAAGAGAAAATACTGATTTTTTTTGTTTGATTTCTCCTAGTAATAGGTATATTGTAGTTGCATATGGTAAGAATATGTCCAAAGCCTTGAATGAAAATATGGTTTCCAAGTGTAACCCTTAATAAATTATCCCATACATGGAAAGAATTGTGTCTTAACTATGTTCTATTTCTATCTAATATCATTTGTAATTTCCCAGGACATCCGGTTGCTTGGTTTCACTACTATTTGCAGTTTCTGCTAATGATCTCCCAAATTAATGCTTGACATCAAATATTCATTTATAGTGTGATTATGCTACTAGTTGGCAAGTCAGTCTTCTACTGAAGAAAATACTTTAACAGATGACAGACAGAGGACAAAGAGATTAAACAAGTTCCATGAGGCAATTGCCACCAGAGATATTTTTAATTTTGTTTGATAGGGGATGAAACAACAAGGCATCACACTGCCAAGTTGAATTATGGCAATCAGTAAAGGTGTTGGTAAAATATGGTTCAAGTTTGCTGATATTAAGTTAGCAGACAGTAGGAGGCTGCTTATATGAAAGAGCCCTTGACAAAAAAGACATTTAAAAATGGGTGTTTGCATCACTAAAGGAACATTATGAGAAAGTGTTGAAGGCACATGAACAGTTGTTGCACTTTTTGTGAGCCTCCTAAAAAACTTGTGCTCTTTTTTGTTCAATAAACAGAAAATGCATAGTTTCAGGTTAGATTTTGTCCCATTTCTGTGGATTTTATTTCATCTTTGATTTAGATGAAGCTATAACTCAAACTAAAGGCTATGAAATTGCGTACTGATGTACTTCTAAAGGTTTCTTACTGGAGTAAATCACTTTGATATTGCTAACGCCATCTTAGATCACTGTAACCCATCTGTCCCTGAGGGCATAAAACCAGAACAGCTTGAAGGAGGATAAACCCGTCCTCTGAAATTCCAAAGCTCTCATGCAAAGGAATGGATGTTTTATGCATTTCTCAAGTTTTTATGTTTCACTGGATGAATGACCCTGTACAAGACAATGTCCAATCTCCAATAGAACCAGAGATTCAACAATTTTTGGTGATTTTTTTTCAGTAATTTCAAACATCCTATTTTTCCTCTTGCTAACATTGTCCTTCCCCACATGTGTCTTTTCTAAAATGACTTCTTCCGATGAAGATGTTCATAACTAATTATATAATCATTATTATTGCTAGTTTTATTACTTGTAATATTTACGGTGTTTTATGAATGTTCTTTAAATATATTGCCATCACAGGCGAAAAAACCCACTTGTTTCAGCAGTCACGACATATTTGATATATCAGCAAACTTTAAATATTCTGTCTGAGAACATGCCATGTAAATTCTGTGTTCTATACTTCCATTAATGCATTATTGTATTGTGCTATTCTGTGCTTCTTTACTGGGACACTGGACCCCGCTGGCCACGTTCCAAGGCACAGCAGGTTTAAGAGTCAGTAATGATGCTGAAGATCAGCCAGACAGCTGAGTCCTCAAAATAACAAATTATTTCTCTAAATTCAATCAAAAGGGAAGCTAAACCAAATTATTTGTTTCTTCATTTGGTGGTTTGTATAAAGTGTCTGCCTCACAAGGGGGAACCATATTTTCTGCTACAATCAGCAAAATGCTGTGAAAATATAGAAAGTGTGGAAGAAGAAAACCATAAGCTTCCACTCAAACCTGAATCATAAATTATCATGTGATTAAGATGTGAGACTTATTTTTGCGTCTAGGAAAGAAATACATGCATCATCTGATCTTTTTTCATTGCAGCATGACTCATGCTATGCAGTTCGTCTGAGTTCATCTCTGTGAGTTTTGGTTTTTTACTCTTGTTATTACAGAGTTTTTTTACTCTTCCAACTCTTAATATATAAAGATATAACATTGCTTCTTTCTCTGAGAAGTAGAGAAAATTCAAAGGTCAAAATCATAGACACAGTAAGTCAATAATTAAAATCAGTAATACGCCGCCAACTAAAAAACATGAGGAGATTAATATATTAAATAAAAGGGTGAAGAGAAGAGCAATGAGAAAGATATATAAGCAGCAGGTAAGAAGGGTAGGACTCAGCCTCAAAAAGAGAAAACATCTGGGTAATAGAGGTATATAAATTATGAGTAAGTGGTAATGATAAATAAGAAAGTAGTGATTATTCAATATAACAAAGAAATGAAATTGTCAAGTGACAAGGTCAAAACAAATAGAAAAAGATGTTTCATCACAAAGTAGAAACTACTCTGAGAAAATCATTGCTATAGATTTTTAGGGATACAAAAAGTTTACACAGGTACAGAGGCGATTCAACATATTCATAGAAGAAAAATCCGTCAGGATTTATTTACATGGAGTAAATTTGCATCGGGATTTCAGAAGGACAGGTTTGCCCACCTTTAAGCTGTTCTGACTTTATGCTCTCAGGTACAGATATGTTGCAGTGGTCTAGGATGGCATTTACAACCGCAAAGTGATTTATTCCAGTAAGAAACCTTTATAGAAGTACATCAGTACCAAATTTCATAGCCTGTAGTCTGATTTACAAGCTGTTTACAAATCTACTCTTTCTAGTTGAGGAAGTCCTTTGTTGCAGGACTCTGGAAAATAGGTGGATGTATTGGGGAATCACTTTTTCATCCCTCTTCAGCCACTATCAAGGACAGGTTATAGGCTAAATGAACCTTTAGTCTGACCCCATACAGTTGGTTTTTTTAATACTTGCATGGCTATATTACATATGACTTGGATACATGTAAACTAGGAAGTCATTGACAGGTTCAGAAGCTGTGAAAGAGTGTATCTGGGCACCTCTAGATGAGGTTGTCATGATAAAACATTCAAATCATGTAACCACTGATTTTGCAAATTCTTCTTTCAGGTACTCCTGGAGATAAAATTTTAAGAAAATAATTTTTTATGCTCTGCTGGATAGAGTTCAAAAAGCTAGGTTTGTCTCTGTAGCAGGAGATGAGGATCTCACAAGCAAAATAACAAACTTTTAATGTAAGTGTGTGTGACTTGTAGGAAATGTATCCACGAAAAAATTATAGCTTTACAGCTTTTTGAGAGCCGTGTAAGAGGTAAGGTCCTTTTTAAAAATCATTCTTTCATTTCTTGGGTACATTGTTGTAATTTGTGTAAGAGATGTCCGTGTGCAGAGGGAAAAAAAACCCAAAGAAAAAAAACCTGGTAGTAATGCTGTTGCTTTAGCACTGGCAAGGCACAACCACCTCTGGTTTGCCCATGGGTTTTAACAGGTATGATCTACCTGACTTTCTATAAACTACAAAAACAGAGCAGTTGTAGTAGAATATGCTATAGTCTCCTGAGGATCTTTTACATGGACTTTTATCTGTTCGTGTACATACAGGGATGGCGACAAAATGGTTCTTTTGTTCCTGTGGCTTGCGCAGAGCAATGCAATCTGTTCATTGCTATAACGGACATTAATCATTAGTTATACATATGTGTGGAGTTTTCATTTATTGGTCAACCTGACTTTGATAAGAGGCATCATTATTACAGTCTCCATGAGTTAATGAAATGGTAAATGCTTCTGGCCCATGTATTGGTAAGGGAGGTGTGCTGAGAGGGTGGTGAGGTGAAGCATTGAAACTTGCATTGAGCAATTAACTTTTTTAAATGTAGCCTTTCTAACCATAGAAATATTTATAGTTTTATACTTTTTTAATAAAAATAAGAATTAACATCATCTGGTTTTAAAACGTAAAGACGTCCTCCACATTTTATCCACAGAACAGGGACAGTGTACTGGCAGGCTGCTGACATGCAGCCAGACACAGGCTCATCAGCGCTTCTCCATTAAGAATTACATGTCCCAGCCAAATAGGTGAATGGATAGTATAATTTTTATCTTCCTTCCATTTCTGACAGTTCTGCCAAGGCTGTTAGCCTGTATTCTGACACTGCGAATGCTTACACATGTACTGATGTGCATGAATATGAGATCTTCCCATGAATACAAGGCCAAAACCAGAAAGTCAGTGATGCTGCTCATGTGCATAAAACTGTGCAGACATCTGCAAGATGAAGGCCCAGGGGAGCAATTACTACAGATGGTTTTGTGCAGTACTTATCAGCCTGTTAGGACCTGGCCTGAGACCAACAACTCATTTTGCATTGGTCAATGAGTAATGTTTCATATTAACTACGGTTTACCTGCGGTCTGAACTGAACCGGAAATAATGAAACCGGATTTGACCTCTTAATGGCCCCATTTCTCTTTCCAAAAATTTGATATGCTAATATTTACGTTTTTTATAAATTTATTTGAAATTCAATTGAAAATCATGCTATAACTACCATTCCTTTATTATACATTATCATGAAACATATAGTAAGGATAATTGAACTAAATGAATATTTGAATATTTTCAGTGTAATTCACTGAAGTTCTCCTTTAGCCTGAGTTAGCGTGTCTTTTTTTAATGCCATGGGTTCCTCACTCTTCTGAGGTTTCCAGGTTCTCTTATGTTCGACCAATCTTCCTCACTTGTGAAATACAGCTTATGTTAGAACTAAAAGGCCATTTTTTCATGTGCGTGGCCTTTCCTTCCTGAAGGCCCAGTAAGCAACTTCTAGTCTCCATTTTATTCCCTTGAGAACACATAGCATTTTAAAAGTATAATTTAGCTAAATTAGCAAATCTTGTTGCACTAGAACCCCCTCACCAAATGAGCAGAGTGCCTAATTAGATGTCAGCCCCCTGGGGTGCACCACCACCTGCAGAAGAGGACTTAGATCACAGGTGTAAGCCTGTGGGTGATTTATCTCTTCCCTCCCACCCCTTCCCTTACCAGACTGGTTATTTTACCTTTAAATGCTGGTGGATTGCCAGCTCTGGAGCTGTGATGGATTCTGTGTGGTAGGGTGAGTGACAGTGAAGCAGATGTGTGAGGAAAAAGACTGGTTTGTTGGTTCTTGCGTAGTTCTGTCTGTTGAGGGTGCTTTCTTTTGGTGGCAGCCATTTAGGCATGCAGTAATTTGGCAGTTTTATAGTTACATTAGACTTATGCAACTGATTTGGGGGGAGTAGCAAAGTTATCATGATAACAATCTAAGCATCTCTTTAAAATAAGAGTGTTTATAGCGCTAAGCTTGCTAAGAGTGCTTTTCCACTCTTCTGCATTGATCTGCTAATCTTTTCCCTCTTAGTGTGGGGGAAATAGAATAAGAGCACACAGAGGAGCAGAAAAGTGTGGTGGAAGGAAGGAAGTAGGGAATACATTAAATAATTGTCTTTTTAAAATATTTCCAGATCCCTGTGTTGTTCAAAAAAACTCTGATATTTTCTTGCAAGGTACTACATTTTCTGTATACAACATGAAATATTTCTTCTATCTCTCTGTAACTTTAAGTGCCTGCTGCAATTGGATGGATCAGACACTTTAACGTTGGTATTCTGTATTTAAAATACAATGCAAGACTCCAGTCTTTCCTGAGGCAAAGGAGCCCAAGGGCAAACTAGAAATTAACATGTGAAAAGGGTTGCTGGGGGGGGAAAAAAAGCTTGATTTATTTGCATACTAATGTAAATTAGAAATGAATACATTTCTGGAATAATTAAGATGATTTAACATTTACAGCTTTGTTCAATATTTGAAATTATGCTGCTTAAGTTTTTCAAAACCACTTGTACTCTCAGCAAGGTGACACCATGTGGATTGCTTTTAATATTTGTTCCTTGGCTTTCTTTATAGTTCTTTTAGTTTTGCTTTTTAATTTGTCGTGGGAAAGATATGATACTCCTCCTACTCCCTGTAAAGGTAATATACCCTGAGATCCACTTACAAGAATCTGTAATACCTTCTTGGCATATGGCTTTCCTAGCAAAATATGCACAGAGACAATATGGAAGGAACTTTCTGGGGATTTTTTTTGTATAATTGAAAAAAATTTCTGAACTTCTAACTGTGCCATCAGAAAAAAAAATAATTCATGTAGCTACTGTTATTGGGTGAGGGGGGAAGAAAATATGGAGAGAGTTACATGCGGGTGAGCAGGTTCTGTCTGGGATTGAGTTGATTTCCTTCATAGTACCTAGTATGGGGTTATGTTTTGGATTTGTGCTGAAAACTGTGTTGGTAACACAGAGATGTTGAAGTTACTGATGAGTAGGGCTTACTCAGAGTCAAGGCCTTTTCTGCTCCTCACACTGCCCTGCCAGCAAGTAAGCTGGGGGTGTACAAGAAGTTGGGAGGGGGCGCAGCTGGGACAGCTGGCCTCAACTGACCAAATATCCCACACCATATGTTGTGTTCAGTCATAAAAGTTGAGGGAAGAAGGAGGGGGGTGACAATGATGGAGGGGACTGACACGCTTCGAGTTATGGCATCTGTCTTCCCACGTAACTGTTATGTGTGATGGAGCCCTGCTTTCCTGGAGATGCCTGAACACCTGCCTGCTGATGGGGAGTAGTGAATGAATTCTTTGTTTTGCTTTGCTTTTATGTGTGGCTTTCGCTTTACCTATTAAAGGGTCTTTATCTCAGCCCACGAGTTTTCTCACTTTTCCTCTTCTGATTCTCTCTCCCATCCCACTGGGGGAGAGTGAGTGAGCGCCTGCGTTGTGCTAAGCGTTGGCCGAGGTGATGGGACGTAATGAAAAACTCAGTGAAAAAAGGGGATTCTTCTGACACTCAACACCTTAATGCGAAAGAAACAAGTTCTTATTATATGGTGGTAGACAAGATGGAAGTATAGAAATCATCAAGTTATCTTCTAAGTCTGAAGTTTTTTTCCAGGTTAAAACACTCCCACAAAACATTGAAAGATGTCTTAAGTTTCTTCAGCCTTGGATGTCTCGTACCTTGATTTCAGATTCCTATCACAGACTATCTGTGAAATGATATACAAATAACTAAGGCTTCATCAGTTGAGTGTATTTTCTTTCCTAATTTTTCCCTAATCTTAACACATTTACACTTTTTTTTACTCTGAACTGAAATTGTTTTTTTGATTACTTATGAAGTTTATGAGCTAAGAATTTTTGAACAGAATAGAAATCAGGCTTAAAAAAAGAGGAAGAGAAAACTGAAGGGAGACTGTTAAGGGAAGCTTTCCAGAGATATTCAGGATATCTGGTTTTGGCAAAAGGTTAATCAAACCTCATGTTAGCAGGTCCTTTTATGGTATAAGGCTTTTTCTACCCAAGTGATTTTTTTTACTTATACAAAATAAGAAATCTTAAGAACTGAACATTGGTCTGAGTGAAAGGTAATTTTAGATCAGATATTGATGTCAAAACAAACAGAAAAATATCTTGTGTACAACTCAAATTGGAGAGAGGCTTTCACTGGTGAGCTCTTCAATTCTTTAACACACCTGAGAAACCAGCTATTTTTTTAACCCTGAAAGGAGGGTGAATTTTCCAGGGAATACCTCATACAGAACTCTACCAATCTGTTGTTTTGTAGTGTACCTGCATGCACAGATGGAGTACGTTTTAAAAAATATTTCTGTGAATTTTTTATAGATAGAAGTCTTCCATTTCTTATATCCAAAGTACCAGGTCCTGAAATCTCCAGCAAGCACTTTCTTCTCTGTTGCTCATTCCTACTGTGAGAAACTGGTAATGTACTTTACAGCTGTGACTATCTAGAATGTAAACAGTTTATCAGATATATCACGTTCTTCAAGAATTACCCCTTCTCCATGAGCTGTTAATCTTGGTGTAACTGAATAGGTATGTGGTATTCCCATCAGCAGATAGAAACTGGTTGTTTATTCCAAATAATTATCTATAGAACACTGATACTCAGTATATTCTACATTCATATTCACCCAGGCAAGCACAGGAGGGGAAAAGTTTCAGGAATAATTGTGATTGCTTACACCAATAAGGCAGCACAGCTGGAAGTGGAATGAGAGATTGTCTTACTAGACAGGGACAGAAAGAATGTCTCATTTATTTTAAGACTCATGTTTAAATCTGCAGATGCTTTAAGTCAGAGTATTGGTTCCTTAAGCCCTATCCGTGTAGCAGATACAGTGGTCAGTGTCCTGAGTTACAATGGCTTCTGGTTTTCAATTCTTGTACTGTAACATTAAAAAATGTACTTGACAGAATGCTAACACATATGCATACATATAAAATGTAAATATTTTAATTAAAATACAAGTATACTCTTAAACTGGGGAGGAAAAATGTTTTCGATTATAATTTAGATGTAATAGAGAATTTGTGTTGAATCCGAAAGTTTTAGATTTTCTTAAAGCTATACAGGTGTTCTTGACCTGGTCCAGATTTTTATGATGGTTGATATAAAACCTTTACCTGCCAAGGTAAATTCATAAGATAAGAATGATATTTTTGCATTAGAATTCTTGTTACATGCTTCCATACACACATTAAGTATATATAATCCAAACATTTTGCTGATGCTACTATGTCATTAAATGTTAACGTAGAAATGACTACAAAATTTGCTAGAAGCAGAGACTGGTCTTAATGTTGTAGCATTTGGAAGATGTGTAAATTGTGTTTTGATTTATTTGTTACGGATTTGACCAAATATTCATAGCTAGTGACCCAGTAAAACATGTCAGTCTCAGAATTTACCTAAAACAGCAAAAAACCTGAAAAAATAAAATTAGAGTATTTGAAACAGAAATGAAGGTAATCTCTTTTATTACCTTTTAGATTCTCTACTGTTACAGGGGAAAAAAAGTCTAATAAAAGTGGTTTTTTTGCTTTTGAGAGTCTTTTTGTACTTGGAGCACGGCTATATAGTAGAACTACAGCAACATAATAAACCACAGACAGGGTTTATAAACCACAAATGGGGTTTAGCCAAATGTTTATTGGGGGAATCTGGAAAGTAATATTAGTTGAGGTGGATTAATGCTCTAGGACACGTTCTATGATACAATATCTGGTGGCAGATTATGTACAAGGATGATGTGTAATGTCAAGTAAATTAAATGCATCTTCTTCAGTGTGTGAAGTGACAGAGTAATGAAATTTAAATACAAGTAATGGCTACATTTATCTTAATTTAGAGGCTGGTCACCCTAAATCAGGCATAGATATGAGATAAAAACTCATATGAAACTCAGATGAAAACTGACACTTGGTTTGTAAAATAGGTGATCTGTAAACTCTAGAAAGTTTTTGCTTTGTCTGAAGTAGTACTTAAGTACCAGTTATGTATTTGATCAGAACAGGAACTAAAGGTTTCTACTAAGCCTAGAGCTCAGTAGATAGTACACTATACAATATACACACAATTATATATATTTTTAAAAAATAGCATTATATCAAGTCTAATAGAAACTATTTAAAAACTTGTCAAATTTACAATATTATGGAAGAGAGGTGAACAGGTTACTAGCATAGAAACACTTTTAATTAAAAAAAGAGAAATCCTAAATTAAGTATTACACCCATTCTTTAAAAATTCTAAACTTACAAGATACCAAAACTTCATATGAAATTAATAAATTGTGACTGGGATCATTACCAAAAAGAGGAGTTTGGCTCTTTCCAGGACTTATCCCTTTGAAGTGTGTTCTGGCCTGACCATTAATGGTAGCAATAAATTCTTCAAAATCATGGTTCATGTGGGCTGCTTTGCAATATTCCTGTTATCAGAGTCAAGAACTTACAAAGATAGCTTGATAGGGCAAAATCTTCTCAAAACTGGCTCAGGGCTAAGCTCTGAAGTGTTACATGTTTCTAGGTTTAAAATCTGAGCTAAAAACCTGGGTGGAAATATGACAGTTTTTAATAGTTGTTTATGGATACTTTTATAATTGCAGTCCTGCTGCTTAAATTAACTACAAGAAATGCAATTAATAAGGTAAATCAGACAAGTGGGTTATACAGAGCCACCCTCTTGATTTTTTTTTCTTTTTCTCTCATTCTTTCATAAATAAATGAAGAAAATTTCAAGCTGTTTGTGCTTAGATCTTTAAGATCGCTTAAGAATAGAGCAATTGCATTTCAAATAGGATTGGGGGCATTTTTGCCCTGGGTTTTGAGGCCAGTATTAACATTTCATAGTTCCTTTAATAATGAAAGGCACAACAGGGAAAACTAGTATCTATCTAATGAAAAAGAATATCTGGTGATTGCTATGAATAAACCAACAGATCTTCTAAAGTGTGTAATGGCAAGCTGCAGAGTTAAATGAAAGCGAGTGATGCTCATTAGAGTCTGCTATGACACCTAGTTAGATTCATTAGTGCACAAACAAAGGTTTAAACCACAGAAGACAGGCGTCCAGTTTCATTTGCAATAGGTTGTATGTGAACAAAAGGAGAAGGGAACTGTTATGAAAGAAAACAGTGTTGCAGAAGTGCTGTGTGGGAAACTGACTCATGTTACTGGTTGCATATCCTTAAAAAAAATTCTCTTTGGCCTCCTTATATTATAATTAAGTATTTAAAAAAAAAAAATCACACAATCCAGAATGAAATAATCAAAGCTTCTGAACTGGCCTTCTGATCCCTAACAAGCTTTCCATTTTAGGATTACCTGTCTCAGATCCATAAGCCATCTCTCCACCAAGGGCTGTTCCTTCTGCTCTGCTTACCAGCAGGAGAGCCTGCAGCAGGACTGGGTGGTGATATCCCATTTTAAAGGATGCTGCCAAATTTCAGTGTGGTGTGGGTTTTTTTTCTGTATCCCTTCTACCTACATTAATGATAACATTTTATTATTATTATAAATGTTATCATTAATGATAACATTTAATAAAAAATATTAACATGCTAATTTCTTGGCACTATTTATGCCACTCCTTTCCTTTTTCACTGGGCTTGGATAATACACAATAGCCCAGATGATTTCATTGCATTTTTAAGCTGCTAACGTAATGGCATTGAATTTAATAATATAGCTACCATCCCAGCTCCTTACAACAGGAAGGGAGTTCCTGGGAACTCCTTTCAAAGGGACTTCCTACATTTGCACCCACAACGGGCAGCGGGCTGGGGCACGCGAACAGCCTTTCCTTGAGGAGGGAGAGGAAGCCAAGAGGTAGTCAGCTGCTGCAGGACTTCTAACTTCAGCTGGAAGGAGGTAGAAAGCCAGGACCAGAGGTGGTGGGCACCAGAGGTCCTCTCCTAGCTTGTGGCTTTTGGTAGATCCCTAATGGAGAAGTGGTAGCGGAGTGGAAGCAGCTGAGTGCTGTCAGAGTTCCCTTCCTCAGTGCTGTGGCTGCAACATCCCTCAGCTTCTCCAGAGGGCAACCCACTACCATAGGGAACATGAATTTGAGAGGATCATCTTCCCCGTTGGGCTGCCATATGACCACTGGAAAACATCAGCAGTCACTAGGCAGAGAAACATGAATGTATTCTCAAAAAATAAGTGTAGGTTAGTACAAAGGTTAAACCAACCTCAGTGAAAAATATGTTAACAATACAGTTATACTTTTGTGGGGAACTTTGCCTTGCTTCCTTTATGAGGATTTTCTGGCTAATCTATAATTATTTCTTTGCTTTTTCCCTGTGGCTATATACAAAAGGATACTGGACTTACAATCAGCATTTCTAAATTTAAGTCCAGCTAGAGGCATACTTTGCAAATGAGCTTCTGCAAATACTGCAGACAAGTTTATAGAGTTGTACGTTTGCAGGGCAGGTGCTCTATTCTGGGTTTTATCAAGTGGGAGGAGGCTGCTGTTTGGATCTAGCTGCTACCGTAAGAACCTGTTTTTCAGGAGAGTGTTTCGGAAGGGATAATTATGTGGGAACAGTCATTTTAGTGCATTACTTAATCATAATTAATAATAACTGAATTAATGAGTCTAGTGAGATTGAATTACTGAGTCCAGTGTGCAGCAAATCATAGGCCTCTCCACTAGCAAATTTGAAGTGTTAATTAGATACTATAAATCCGCACCATTTCCGAGGTTGCAATGGAGTTTGTATCACAGTAAAAAAATTGAATGCTTTCAGTCATTGTTCCATCTCTTCACAATTCCCTGTCATCAGTCATACCAGTTTCAAAACTGTTAGGCTGGTTCTGGGGCATCAGGTTTGAAGGGAAGCAAGTGCTGGGCTCATGCTTGCAGGCGTCATGTTTTATGCCAGCCTGCAGAAAAACAAGGGGCACCAACTGCCCTAAAACAAAGAAGGAATTTTGATTATTGGTCTTAGCAAACTAATTCAGGTGATGTAAATTGTCTGAGTAATGTCAGGTTAACTCCTGACACCAAAAATCAAACTTATGGGTGAGCTGTGTAAGCTTGCTAATGAAGCAAGACCTTCACAGAGCTTAATGGGGAATTCTCCAGCTTGTAGGTTGTTAAGAATAAGGCAATTTTGGCTTTTCTGCCTCTTCAGGCACCTCTTGAACAAGAGAAATCCTGTGTTACAAGAGCTGGGGAGCAGAAATTTTGTGGGCTTCAAGCTTCTTTGCTCAATGAACTGTTCTGGAAAACACTCATTCCTTTTCTAATCAACCTAGTGCTTCTTTGGGAGGCGGTCCTTAGGTCTGTGCCTGCACATCTTTTCTAGAGTCACAATAGGCACAAAGGGGCTACAGTGTCTGACTAGGCCTGCTGGAATCCAAACAGCCAGATTAGAGAAGAAATTGAAAATAGTGCTTTATTAACTCAAGGCAGCATGCTGATACTTCGACACAAGTGTGAGAAGACAAAATTGTCTTGAAAGAGGTTTTAGTGCAATCCAAATGTGAATATATTGTAAACAACGCTGTACTTCCCAATGACATGAGAAGCTGCACCACACAAGGCTAAAATGGATGAATTAGAAAGTACCATGTTACTGTGGTTAAGAGGTTTACAAAAGGGAAGTGGTCACAAGGTTATGTGACTGTGGAATGACCACAGTTCAGGGAGCAATAGGATTGGATTTATGCTTTCCAACTTCCAGCTCACTGTTTGCCGAGCTCCTTTAAATCCTTCCGAGGCACAGATTTTTTTGGGCAAACCTTGTGCTATATCAAAGCCTGGTGGGTGCCTGCCCACCAGGCAAAGGATTAGATAAGAAGTATACAGGGANCCCCCCCACCTTGCATTTTTTCCATGACTCCCTTTGTTTCTGCAAAGGTTATTCTCAGATCTCAGTTACCTGGGCTAACTTGCAAAGGCCAAACTTGGAGAAGATCTGTACCTTGGAATATAGTCTCTGGCCAGTGCCCTGGGGCTTGTGGCCTAAATCTGCCACATGTTTAACCCCATACATCGTGCTTGGATTTTGTAAGACTATAGGAACTGTGGGTCTGAAGAGAACAAAACAGCTGGGGTGAATTTGAGCTGCCCTCTGTGTACAGGGCAGGTAAGTTAGGTGCAGACTATACTGGCAAATCAGGCTACAGTTTTTAGGAGCAGAACCTCAGCCTGAGTTTTTCCTTCCTTCATCCCTGCTACATCCATTGATGCTCCTTAGCCTCTTTTGCAAGACAGAACTTTGCGGGAAAAGATAATCACAACAAAAGACGACCAGAACCACAAATCACCGTTTCATCCTGCTAACTTAATAAAAGTTAAGGGCATTGGAAATGATACAGTGAGAAAAAGGAACTAGTAGCTGCAGTTTATCGGTACCTGGAGTCAGATAGCAGAGAGGCTGAGGGTGCTTTTAATTGTCTGCTCTCAAGTGAAATCAGCCCCTACTTACATTAGTCCCACTTCCATCCCAAAGTCAAAAAAGATATTTTTAAACTGCATACGAAAAGGAAGACAAGGAGCTCTCACAGGTAGGACCCATTTGCTCATTAAGTCATGATGTAATGCCTGACCAGATATTAATTTTGACATAAACTGGATCCCTGTGCTTAGGGACAGAGGTGCAGTGTCAACAATGTATTACTCTGCTTTCCATCAGGGCTCTGAGAAAAAAGATCTTAAGGCATCTGTGTTATCTAGGAGCCTCAGTCCACACTGAACCATACTTTTCTTTGACACATTTTGTACATATTGGATGTGTGTGTGTGTGTGTGTGGTGTTTGTTTTAGACTTGGTTTTAATGAAGACCTAGGGTTTCTTCTTTCAGATCAAGTTTGAGCATTCAAGTTGAATATGCTCACATAGGGTCACATGTTGCATTATGGTCTTACCTGAAAATATCACTAAAATTCTGCATGTTTTGCAGTCAGAAGAGCTGTCTTGTAAAAGCACTGGCCTGATATTCAGATGTAGCCAACGCTGTACCAAAACTACTTCATTTTAAGCTCTAAACTAAAATAAATGATAGGTGGAAACACTGCTAAAGGATTCTCTGAGAACATCTGACTGTTATGTGTGTAGCAGTATATAACAGTATGCACAGACTTATTTATCTGTAAATATTTGGGGAAAAAAGATTGCACCTACATATACGGTCTAAGCATTCATTACTCCTATGTGGGCATAAAGCAGAAATGAAATTATATTACTGAGTAAGATACTGAATAATGGTATATTAATGTTGAGTTCCAACTTTATATTGTATTAGTTTTACTGAAGGAAATGATAATGTCATTTCATTAAGTTTAATTTAATCTGAATCATTTTACATTAAATTGCACTATTCTCTTCACTCATTCCATCCTTTGAGCCATTTTTATGCCCTGTTTTTCCACTTTTATCTGTCCTTAGGTTAGGGAAGAGAATTTGAAGAAACTGTAAACCTGCTGAAAAGGTGCAGTGCTTTCTATGCAGACCTAAAAAGAAAATGAAAGAAGTGGTGGAGTTCTGCAGGTTAACCACAAAAAGGCAACAGCGCCTCCGTGGCTGTGTGTGTGCAGCTTACCCTGTACAGGAGTGCTGTTTGCATTGGGTTGGAAATAGATTTTTAGCTCAGAATGCACAGGTTCTTAAAGATACTAGTTTTATTTTTAAGTAGTAGGAGATCCAGAAAAGACCCCTCACATAAATTGCTGTGTTTCTTTGAGTTTGCCTGGTATATGGTGTCCCAGTCACAAATACTTTCTCATTCCTTGTATGAGACAAGGAAACAGTAATGCATTAAAAAAAAATAAAAATCATACCTCTGAGCATTCACACAGGTGGCCTAGTTTTATTTCTATGCTACGAGGGAAGAACTAAAGTTGAATTTAACTTGTAATAACAGTAGCATGAATCTTATAGAGAATCTGAATGTGGTTGTGCCTTTTTCTGAACTTACCTCCTTCCAGACTTGTCTTTGAGTAGTAGTATTTTCTAGAAATAACTATATATAAGCAAGTATGTGTAAGGGATTTTTTTTAACAGTATCTCTATAGGAAAGATAAGTTCTAAGTTAAAACAGTGGTGTAGCACCAGTGATGAAGACTTGATCAAAAGGGGAAGTACTACACTTGAACAGGTCAGTTCTAATGTGCTTTAGGACAAAGCAAACAGACAAAATCCTTCTGAAAATCCTGAACAACGTCATGTGAGAACTGCAATTGATTTGGAAAAGATGATATGAAGTGTGAAATCACTCTTTTGTGCTGCTAAAGTGGCCTGAAGGTAGCCAGAACATTCATTTTGTTTTCTTCATTGCAGTTCATACCTATGTAGTGCAGGAGTAGAGATAAAGTGAATGTGTTCTGTTGACTCCAGCATCTCTCTTTCCATACCATGGCAAATGGAACTGTTTATTTTTTCTTTTTATATATATTTTTTTTCTTTTGGGGGTTGGTGGTGGTGTGTGTGGAACAGGTTGGCCAGCCTTCAGTTCCTCCAGGAGTCATCCCAAAAGCATGTCCTAATGCGACATTATGCTGCATCTCAAGTGCTTAAATGCCTACTAAATGATGTATCTTGCTACCTGCTGTGGCTAATGGCAGACAGTGCAGAGAGAAGGATGCACCTACCTCACCGTGTGATGCTGACTGAAGCGCTGGGGGGGACTCCCCATGGCAATTCCTTTACAGCCTCCAGCATGATATTTGATTATCCCATCTCTTAAGAGATACAAATGTTGCAACCATAAAATTATCCAGCTTAATATGAATATGGAGGTAATTTAAGGAAACACTGTTGCAGAGCAGGTAATGTGAATGAATATATAATTTAATATAGGTTAGTGCAGGAATGAGATGTTGAGCTAATGAGACACCATTACTTCTTGTTACTAGAGACTGAAAAAGATGGAAGTTTATTTCTGTGTGACTCAATTATTCTTTTTCCCTTGCCTGCACAGTAAACAGCAGTCTAACTAATGGCCCTGACTCATTTGAGGATAAACAAGTGCTACCTTCCTGTCTAGTCATGTATGGTATCTAACGACCTACCTTCCAATTAAATTCCTTTAACAGCTATAGTTAAAGCCCAGTCTTCAGTTTACAAAGATCACTCAAGAAAACTAAAACTAGTGTTGGACAGACAATGTGCATCCAAGTCGTCTTTTAGTGTAGTTCAAAAAGAAAAACAAGAAGAAAAAATAATTGTTCAATATCCATACAAAAAATAAACGGTGCATCTTTTAAAGATACTAAGGGCATGTAGTAACTAGGAGGAAACTTTCTGTCTTGAGGATTTAAAAATAGGCTGTTATGCATAAATCAAAAGGACTTTTAATATTTTACAAAATGATATGCAGACTGACCTCAAACCTCAATGCTGCAAATGATCATAAACATACTTTTTACATTCGAATAGCATCATTGTAGGCAATCATCCTTGGAAAAGCAACATATTTGTAAACACAACTATTAATAGGACCTGACCTATTTTTATGTTGACCACAGTTTCAGATGTTGTAACTTATTTTACTTGTCAGCAGCCCATCTTTCAGAATATTGGTCGAAAGTTCAGTGGTTTGGAGTGGTTTGGAGATGCAGTTAGATACAATAGCCCACAGATGGAGATGGTGCTTTCTTTTGACATTTGTTGATCATTATGCACACCTTTATAGATGGAGATTTAAAGGAGGAGAATGTCTTAACAGTTATCAGTAGATGAGTTTCTTCAAAGAAATGCAAAGTAAAATCTATTGTAATAGATTTTTCCTTTGGAGCGTTATTAAAACCACTAATGTGTTCTGAAAAGATGAATTGAAAGATGAAGTAGATTGTGCAGATAGTATTTTCAGCTTTGGACACAGGAAATGATACTTAATTTTAATATTCAGAAGTAATAATTTAAATATCAGGCTGCTTTATTTTTGGATCATCATAGAAGTTTACAATTTTAAGATAAGAACCTTTACTTTTGAAAGAACAAATGATAGGTGTCTCAGTTATTTGTGGGTTAATATTTGTATATTTATTCTTTATCAGCCCTGCTGAGTTTATCCTTTTTTTATTGCACTTTATATCCTTCATGCCTTGTAGTTCTGTCTCGTAAAGTCCTCTGTTGTCTATTCCCAGATAAATATTACCTTGTGGACCATTACACACTTTTATGATTTTTCTGCATGAAACAGTGATTCTTGATGTATTTCTGCTTTCATTTCATGCTATCTAAGCCTCTATAATTCAATTAAGTCCTTTAATCACAGTGTTACCATGAGAGGATAGGTTTCTTTTGGTTTATTTAAATTATATTTTAATTTTGCTGTTCTGTTACTCTCAGAGGTCTAGAAGCCCACAGCTGATGCTGGAAGGAAAGGGGACCTAGCATAGGCAAAGTTTTACAGGAATAAAAAAGAAAAAAAAACAACAAACCCATGCATATTTTTCCAGTTTAACAACATTGCCTCAAGAGAATATGCATTAGCCATCATGGGAATCCCGGTGGAGGCAGCAAATGCCTACAACGTTTTTAACACAAACTTTGAAAGAATGAACCTGGAGGTAGAGGGACTGAGGAAGGCATGGTCATAAATAATTTGAATGTTGCCTCAAAGCAGGGTTAGGATTCCAAGATAACCATATAATCTTGGTTTTTCTTGACTTCCAGGTGTTGAAGTTTCTAAATAGACTGTTTTCTGTGCTATGTGTTGCGTGATGTAATACCCATAACAGTGCAGGTAAGGGCATATTCTCCCCATGTTGTAGGAAAAAATACATGAGGAACATTCAGAAAACTGCTTTTTATTTCCTGCAGAAAAGGTGGATATGAATACTTCAAAAAGTAATTTAAGCCACGTATTAGCTATCTCCCAGCGACTTCAACCTTGAGTCAAGCACCATCCTTTCCAGCATAACTAAATTCTAGCTTTCAGTGTTTTAACACAGGAGTTTTGGACTGATTTTTGAAAAGAGGCTTTTAATGGCATTTCATCAGGATCTTTCCCTCACTTTTTTCTAACAAGGAAACCAAGCAGAAATTCATACATGTATCAACAGACAATCTTATCTCTGGTTAAAGCAGCAGAGTGGGATGAAATTATCAGAACTACAACACGGAAATAACAAATAACTGTCTTAGGGGCAATTAGAGGAAATGACTGCAAATTTCAGGGACACTCAGCTGGAATCTCTAGCCTGGTGAATTAGCTTATTTTTGTGCTTATTAGTTTGATCATTGAAATGTTATATCAAAAAGCTATTACATCTTTTTTTTTTCTTGTAAATTGAGTTCCCCAAAGTTTTCCACCAGCAACAATTTTCTACTTGCTGTTTGCCAAGTAAACTATGGTCTGATGTAACTGTAAAATGGTTGAGCTGAATAGCAGCTGGAGGGAGACTGTAGAAAGCCAGATGAAATTTAGTAGTGCACTGGCATATTGGCCACTATGTGGTGACCATTTTGTTCCTACGACTTAAAAGCACACTGTTAAAATTCTTGGTAAAAATGAAGTGACCACGCCTGACAAAGAATACGGATGATAAAGTGACTGAAACTGGTTGCTAAGCTATGAAAAGGTTTTTGCTAACAGGTGTACCTAAGTGGAGTGCATAAATAGCAACATCTTTGACATACTAAAGCTACTAATTGCATTATTGGGTTTTAACAGATGCAGTGAATGTTGTCTTTATACAGAATACATTTGCTTGTGGTTAAAGTGCAACTTTCTAGTGAAAACGACTGTGCTTAGCACTTGCAGCTCTATATACCACTAACAGCTGTTTCTCAAGTGTAGTATAATCCCTTTTTTTAAGGGACGGAATAGGCTTTTATGCTTGGAAGCTAATATGAGCTAAAGATTAATTTCCAAAAATGTCCAGATTTCGATTAAAGTCTTGTATTTTAAGGAGGAGTATTTTTCCCAAAATGTGAAATGTGGTTAATATCAAAACTTCAGATTATAATGAACAACCTAAAATCTGAGTAATGAATTGTAATAAGTCAATTCTATCACCTCACAAATAGATCCACACCCTATCCAGATTAGACAAAAGTGGAAAAAGAGCCATTTCAGACCACGTCTTTCCTTATGGATCACTTCTAATGCAGGCTGCCTGGCTGGCACGTCAAGAGGGAAGGGTCTTGCTGTGCCTGAGCACAATACAGGTATGGTTCTGTGCTACACAAGGCAAAGACAGTTGGTTTGAGAACATTAGAAGACCTCCATTTCATCCCTCCCGAGATAACAACTCCATTTGCTGACTCATTTACAGGTTTTCTTCAGTGTCCTGCTGGCTGCTGAGAGTACTTTTTAAGAGTTCTTGCTAACCAGTAGATAAAGTGCTCTTCCTCCCCCTTCGCAGTCCCCAACTGCAAGTATCTGTCCTTCTGCTTTACCCCAT
This sequence comes from Chionis minor, assembly GCA_013398295.1. Classification (NCBI taxonomy): domain Eukaryota; kingdom Metazoa; phylum Chordata; class Aves; order Charadriiformes; family Chionidae; genus Chionis; species Chionis minor. Next base: position 236,691 of record VZSF01006629.1, on the reverse strand, counting down.
TCTGGTAGGCTAGTATTCACAAAGTCACTCTGTGGCTGTAAGGTACCCACTTTGCCTGTGTTCTTTACCTGTTTTTATTTTAAGTATGAACTAGAACATATCATATTCCCTGCCTCGTACTCTTATTTTCTCCCTCTTTTTAATTTTTGCAATACAATGCTTTGTAGATGTTCTTATTTTTTTTTAAGCACAAACAGCACAGAGAGCTAAATCAAAATATGTTGTCAGAGATCTCTATTTTACAAGCTGGTCTTTTGAGCAGCATTGCTGAAGGACAGATATTTGGGAAACTGCTTTAAGCAACTTTCAGTTCTGTAAATCATGAAGTAAAGCTACAATTAAACTTTGCAAAAAAAAAAGTTCTAGAAACTCAGGAGTTTTCTCAATATGTAGTGTTATAAACTGATTTATTTTTCTTAGTCTTCAGGCGAATCAAATGCAATCAGCAAATTCATCTCTGTAGAAAACAGAATTATAATTCATCGGGCTTGTCTTAGTAAAATGAGTGAGTCATGGTACTGCTTAATGTTATGGGAAGCTCTACTTCTGTTTCATACCAATTAACAGAGCACCTTTCCCCTTACCTCTCTTCACAAACAAAATTTACATTAAACAACTACTTATAGTTCCAGATATGTGCATATACTGTTTATTATACTTCTAAAATAACAAAATACAACAGATGTTTCCCACTTTTGGGAGGGGAAGTAATAAATCTGTTATAATGAGGTAAGGAATCCAGTTATTGCAAAGGCTTAAGATAAGCTAAAATGGAAAGATTTTGAGAGATTCAGCATCTTATCAAAGTTCTTCAAAGATTAAGATAATTTCTAATTACAACTCCATCTCTTTTTTACAAAGAGAAAACACCTGTGTTGTACCAGTTCCCATTTTTCTCTCTTTTTTTTCTCTTTTTTAAATTTTATTAGGAGTAAGATTTTGCTGATGCCTACATCAGAGGTTTTCCCACAGCAGAGTGACCCTGCTGGCTGAGTCACTCCTGCTGAAGGGGAAGTAGCTGCCTGAACTAGCACCTCTCTGTGTGTGTCTTGGTAAACTATTAATCTGATTGTAATGCAAAGAGCAGTAGAAAGCTGTAGGATCAGGCCCTGGTAGTCGAAGTGCCAGAACTATCCATTGGCAGATCCTTGTCTGCAGGATAGATATCGTGCCCCAAACAGTCAGCTTAGCTTTCACATTTTGAAGAACTTCCATTCTTTACCTTAGCTTCTTATCTGTTGCATAGGCATACTCTAATATCTAAATGTGTAGAGGAAAATTCCTCTGGGAAAAATCTGAGATTTCTCTTTTGATGGCACTAGTTAAGGGCAGATGGGATTGAAGGGGAAAACTGGAAAAAGAGAAAAAGAAGTTAAAATAAATGAAAATAGTGGCAAGAATGAGTGAGAATGAGGTCCTAAGGGTGATGATGGGATTTTTAGTTAATAGGTAGAAGAAAAGATGGAGAAGAAATCCTAATAAATTCTGTTCTAATGAAAAGAATGGATAATGTCAGAATGCAAGGCCACACATAAAAAGAAGCAAGATAGAACTTACAAATATAACACAGTGAATTAATATGCTTTTTTTCTTGCCAGGAAGCCTTTATGTGCACGACAGCATCTTGCCTGTCTCCTAAAAGAATGTTAGACATGCTCTAGTAGTGATTTAATTTTTGCTTAAGGAACTAGCCTAATGTGACCTGTACATCTGAGACTTGTCTTGAGTTTAGGCATGACAAAAAATTGGAAGGTCATGTTTTATATTTTTTTTTTACTTGAAGCATCTTTTGAGATCAGAAGCCTTGAGGACTATCAAAATCCTATTCTGTGGCAAGACTGATTGCATAGCTGTACAGTCATGGTGCTTCTGATTTCCACTATGATCATACCTGGGCCTTTGGTTTGTTTATTCCAGAAATTCTTCTTTGGACCATGCGGTAAGTATGTCACACTTTGACCAAATGTCTATTAAACTGGAAAACTCTAGGCCCATAAAACTGCTCTAATATTATATAGAATAGACTTTTCAAACTATCTAACGGTAAAGTTTTGATGTTACATATCTAAGAGCAGCATTATGCTGTGAGGTTTAAGCCAAAACCTTTTAGATTTGAGCTTCTGGCATCAAGAGCACACATTTGAAGCTTCTTTTTTTGCATTCTGACTTTTTCTTTGCATTTGTCCGATAATTTACTCTTCAGATATAACTTGACTTTTGGGAGAAAAGGAGAGAGTTGAAGAAAACTAGCTCATAAAGGTATCTAAAAGACATGCGCATTTTTGAAGCTTTGGTTTTCCTTTCAAGCACCTTTATATAACATATACATTTCTACTTGCATTGGTACAATCATAAATTAGAATGATTAAAGTAACTTTATGTGAATTTATTAAATGTAATTTATAAAATTAAAAAGCCAAGCTTGTATGCCAATGCTATATGCACCTGTCCTAAATAAAGGGAACAAATCTCTGAGGGTAGTAAGCTGTAGTTGAGACTTGTGTGTTTTTGGTTTTTTTACCTGTTCATTGCTTTCTGATGGGGTGTTTAGTGATAATGAAATTAATTGTCCTTACTAAAGAACAGCCTCTGACCAACTTTGTGAAAATAATGAATTTGATCAGATTAAGTTGCAGAACAATAGTCAACAAACCTCCTTGGTAGAGCATGAATTGGTCAAAGTAAAGCAAACTAAACACTCTTCCAGAGGAAGAAATACTTAAATTATACCTGTGATTTATTGATTTAAATGAGCAGTTGTAAAATATATTTCAGGAGTTAGCTATAGGATTTACTGAAATAATATTATAGAACCTAGAATCACTCTGAGTAGATCTTGACACTTAACTACTTAGTAGCTAAATCAACTGGCTTTCCATTTAACTAAGATTGATGTGAAGGAGAAAAGGTGAGCAACAACACTTGGTCCAGTTACACTGTGATCATGAAGATGACTGAACCAGTGCTTGGGTCCGATCTAAGGGTGAGGGAATTTCCAGAGACTTGTAAGGTCCCTGACACTATTTCTATGTTATTTTCAAGTACAAAATGCTAAAGGGAATACTTGACATAGTGTCATTTTCTTCCTTCCCCATATCTTCTCTGGAAAAGGAGAGTAACTTGAGTCTTAAGAGGTCAAAGGGAGTCACCTATGAAAGGAATCTGCATGCTACTGCGACTGCTTTTGCTGTATTCATAAGCCAGCATCTGTTCTTGCAAATTGGCTAATTGTGTGTGCAAGCAGGTATTCTCTAATTAGGTGCTCAGTTACCCGTTTTGCTCAAACAATGGACATTTGCATGTATAAAATGAAAGGTTTTATGGACAGCTCACTCTTCCCCTGGTAATGAGCATTAAGCGGAGACCATCTTAAAGACATCCATCAACACTTCAAGGCTTCAGGGAAGTCGAGGGGGCTGGAATTCTCTTATGAATAAGCACTGCATAGTGTTGCCTAACAATTAAAGTATATATGTGGCAATATTAATATCAGAAAGTAGCAGAACCCAATATAAATGATAATTAGGAGAAATGACAGCTCAGCAAAAAGGAGCGATAGCATCATTAGTGCCACTAGGGGCTTTGTGAAGCATACTCTTCACTGTACAGCTATAGGAAGTGGAAGGGGGTGGGGAACAACAGCTTTTGATTAGGCCAAGTAGTTCTCTGGAAATCCAAACCATTGCCTTGACAGATTGCAATAATTTTCTAATTTTCAGAAGGGAGAGCCTAAGTATGGCTTTTCAAAGGATTTTCAATTATCCATCATCAGAGCTTTTTGAAAATAGGACTTAAGCTTGATGCCAAAGCCTTTCTTTTACCTTCTCTCCATATTGTGTTAGGACAATTACTCTAAAGTGGCAAACTGGTAGCCCTGAAGGCCTTTTAAAATACATTTAACCCTAAAATTTAATGAACTATACACTGTGGAGTAGAAGATAGGATTCCATATCTCTCTCATTTAACATTTCTCTTTGCCTCTCACATGAGGATTTTGTCTGCTTCATAGGGATGGTGTCGGTTTTATCCACGTTCATAAAACAACTTCCTAAACTCTGAGGCAATTATAAAAGGCAGGGGGTGCAAGAAAAGGCAACACAGAAATTTGAAAATTGTTGTTACTTTCTAGCCAATATAATATTCATAACTTTAAAACCATAACTTTTTTCACCACACTAAAGATGGATAAAAGTTAGAACCTATTTTATTTAGGGCATATAGCTGTTAATAGTGGTTTCATTTTATATTTAAAAAAAAAAAAAAAGAAATCATTGCATAACTCTCAGTGTACCTCAGAGCCTATAGACCTGCTTCTGATCATGTTTGTCAATCTTGTCAGCAGGTGGTGTGTGTCCAGTGGAAGAAAAATAAAAGGCTGTAACTGAAATCTCAAATAGCAGCAGCTCTGAGCTACTGAAACAGTCTTCTGCTTTGATTCGATGTAGCCTTTGAACAGGTCTCAATTTTTTTTCTGGGTGAGTGATTACTGTTCAATTTGTGGAAAGTTAGAAGCCATGAATAAAGCAATAGTTGTCCCAGCCCCCCTCAAACCTAGGTGACTTGCAGCCTTTTGAGTCCAGAGGATTCAGCCTTCAGTGTTTAAAAAGCAGCTAAGAATCCAGCTCTTTAATCCTTAACTCTGTGGTGGTTTTTTTTTTTTAGGGTTTTTTTTTGTTGTTGTTGTTTTGGGGTTTGTTTGTTTGTTTTTCAGGGTGGGGTTTTTTTGTGTGTTTTTTTTTAATCATAGAATAAAATCAGAGTCATCTAGGTTGGAAGGCCCCTGTAGAGCCTTCCTATTGCCAAGCAGGTTGATGCTCTTACCTAACTTGTTTTAGCTATCAACTGGGTTCTTTGTACCTTTGATATACCACCCTTTGTAGCAGATTCAAGTCTTGTTCATTCAGTCTAATTTTCAGCTATGCTGTATGTCTTGAAATAGGATTATCTACTTGTTTCCTAAGGGATGATGAGAGTAATGAACAATTAGTCCACAGTGGGCCAGCTTTTCATGAAAATTCCTTCCTTCTATGTATATTCTGGTTTCGTTAGCAGAAACTGACCTTTATATTTTGAATTGCCCACTCCCTGGAGTTTCTCTAGTCTCCAAACCATATTTAAAAAAAAAATAAAAAATTATCCTTTGTCAGTTTAATTCTAGTGTAAACATCAGAACTAACATGAAAGTACTGTTCAATTTAGTAGTTAACTAAGGTTAAGAAGGTTCATTATCATTAATAAAGGTAATATCCAACTGGGGTTTCATATAGGCATTACAAGTGTAATAACAGTGTGCAATAAAGGTTCTTGCTTTTGTAAAACAGCTTTTATAATGCTAAAGCTGACATGCTTTTGTTTGGTATATTGACTGTGCAGTGAATGACAGAGTTTCAAATTTCCAGGTAAGTATTTGTGAAAGAAAAGCAGTAAGTCCAGTGCAGAGCATGTTCCAGGAGCATGAATCCAGGGGCAGAATATTCTCACACTCCTTGTACCATCTCTCCCTTGCTTTAAGGTGAAGGATTAAAATACTGATATTAACTTGGGATGAGACCATTTATTTTCTCCCCCCTGTGGAATATAGATAATAAGGGATGTATATCCTTCCTAAAAATACATGGATTTTTCCATTAAATTACTAACATTTCTTTAATAGTTTTAAAAATCTGACAGTGATTCATATTACATAAAGAACTAGGTACAATGCCTAAAAATATGTATACACACAAGAGCTCTTAAATATTTTGAAAGTCATTTCTATTAAAATACTCTACCAAGGAGGAAAAAAAAAGTTCAGTGAATATCCTTACGTACGCCAAGATTAGCTATGACTTAGAGAACTTGGTGAGATGAATAAGTGGATGCTTTGCTGCACTATAATTGTGCAGTCTTCTATACAGATATTTCTATACTCCATATACCCTACCCCTATAAAGCAGGGCAGACTTTGAGCTGTCCTATCTTGTGACTGACAGTTGACATTCCCAAGGGTCTACTGCAACAGCTGTATGCCATCCTGTCCTTTTGCTAGGTAAGTCCCCAAAATACTTGGTCATGAGCAACAGTACATTACAATAGTAAGAAATCCTTCAAGAGACCCCATGTGCTTGCTGGCATGGCAAGCACAGAGGACCTCAGATACAAACTGAAGTGGATGGTCATAACTTTATTTCCTCTCAGTTTCTTAGAGCGTGAGATGTTGGAATGGTCCTATTAACCTCATTGATCTGAATAAAATTTTCACTGCTTGTTGCACAGAGCTTTAACAGCTTTTAACAGCAAAGCTTGCAGGCCTTAGGCAAAATAAATCTACCTGAGAAGCTAAATTCCCATGTGGCTTAGAAAAATTAAAAATTAGCTAGTTCTGCCCTGAAAACATTTCCTTGCTTTAGTTACATAAATGTCATTCTCAGCTTCCAGCAACCGCTTTGCACACCCCGCTGCTGTTGTGCCCTTGTGCCTGTCCTTGTTCTGGGCAATATGATCTCAGGCACTTCTTTCGCCCCCTTTCCCTCCAGGTGCTCTCCAGGCTTTCCTCCTGTCCTTACAAAGCTTTCCAGATTTCTGACTCTTGACAGCTGGAAATATTCATTGCTCTGATCTTCATAGTATTGCTGGAGTTAGTGGCAGACATAAAATATTGTGATGTCTTTCTTAAAACCTGATTCATATATTAGTTCTTCCAAGGCAATCCTTTATGGTATAGCAGAACTTTCCTCAGTGAGCAATTTATATCCTGGTACTTTCAAGTGTTGAGTTTTTAGGAGATACACAGAAAAATGGATTTGAACAGGACAGGAATGTCCAACATCTGCTTCCATTCAAGTGTACTTTTATAATCTATTTCTAGTAGATCAAATGCACTGTTAACATTTCAGTTAATGTTCTAGGAAAAAAAATTCTTCAGCAGAAGTCTTTTCAAAGATGTAATTCTGTTAGGAAAACTAGCAGATAGAAGGTCTTCCAGTTTGGATGTTTCAGATATGAACAAGACAATTCTGTTTCTGAGGCAAAAGCAGAGATATCCCTAAATAGATGGAAAACAAACATTCTTTTGTGTTTCTACTGCTTTAGGATGTGTGGCCACCAAGGGAGTGCCTTCAAACTGATCTGTTGCCTATTCTTGTAAGGAATAGTTCTTGAATAAAAAAAATTAATGCTTTTGACTTTGTGTTGGGAATAACGTTTCAAATGGAGGAAGGAAAAATACATTTATTCAATGATAACATCTCTCATTTTAAAACAAGGCTAGAAGACAGGAGTTCTGAAAAGAGCAGTAAGTGCTGACTTGCATCATAGGCATGGGCAATGTAAGACTGTCTGCACTTCACCAGCATTTCTGCACTAAAAGTTTCAATGTAATCAGGGGTATAGTTGCATGTGCTGTGTCCACACAGTGCTCGAAAATTAATGCTTTCTATATAGACTGTAAGCAGAAATGCCAATTAGGATTTGCTGTGTTGGTGATTTCTTGGGTAGACTTCTGCCCACTGAAATAACTAACTAATATCACAGAAGGCATAAAATATGTAAAATAGTAACAACCCAGTCAGTTTATCACAGTTTTGCTGAACTGAGGTGAAAGCTTCCTTATCCCACTCCAATTTGTTAAATTGCGTAGCTCCTTGTCTGTGAACATGTATTTTCTCTAGTCAAGTCCCTTAGGGAAAATTTTTTCCCTTGTAATTTTTGCATCATTACAAAACCTCTGAAAGATTTCACAAGTTCTTAACAGATTTAAGAAGATATTTTTTGCTTGTTTCATTAAAGATTGTCTCGCAGAACACTTGGGCCAATTTATTTTCAGTTCTCACCCTGGATTTGCTCAAAAGGGCCTGAAAAAAACCAGACAAACCAAATTGCAAACACGCCTTGTGAGGCTGCAGGATTTCTTTGGAATGTGATGGTGATTCTGCAATCTAGCAGAATATTATGTTTCAGAAATACCTGCTTGCTTTTTCCTGGTGTGAAATGGGGATTCTTTAAAACAAGAATATTTGTATCCATGAGATGCTTAAGATTATATGCCTTATATGTATTTTTTGATAAGTTTTATATGTATGTATGCACGTGGAGAGAAAGAGCACATCGTTTATGTAATCGACAAGAAGTTAAAATACAAATAGTATCCATGAGAATACTTGTAAACAATTCAACCAGTTTAAGATGAATACAATGGCTAGAAATTCTAGTTTTCTCTTTTGTGTTGATGGCAAACCAGAGCTTGTGCAAGCAAAAGGGAAAACAGTTTCAACCTAGACTACCCTTTTTGCCAGCTCTTCCCTTTCCCGATCTTGTTCTGAGCTACCATCCCTAACAGCTTCACTTCATGACACATCTCAGGGCCAGCCATGTGGCTGTACACAGACCACGTGCATAAAGGTATGTGGTAGCTTTCAAATAGGCCTGAGAAACTGCCTCTCAGGCCAAGATTCATTACTGTTAGTGGAAAAACTTAATATTCGGTATTAATTTTTTTTTTATGTAAGGCCTGGGAAAACTCAGTCTGCTTTATCAGTGCTGATGATACCCTTAATGTTTCTGCATGACCAACTTGTACAGCTAAATGGGATATAAATGTCTTTGACCTGAATCTTTTCTCTTTTTGACAGAAACAGGAACTTAGGAGAAAGTTTTACTTTGACCACGCTGTTTTGTCTAAGTTTCATCGCAAGTACCTCTTTTAGAAGAGGAGTAAGTCATTTTACCTAGCCATTTTTAGTCCTCTGAGAGATGGGAAAAAAGACACAAATTTGTACCTTACAAAATTAAATTCAACAAGATTTTTTAAAAAGGAATAGGAAAGGGTAGTAGATTTGTGAAGCCCCTACAGGGAAGGCAGAACCACACTCTTCTCAGGCACCCAGAGAAAGGATGAGCGGCAACAGACACAAGTTGCAGCAAGGGAAATGTTGGTTAGGAAAACAGAAAGCGTTCTCCACAATCAGCAGTCGTCAAAATTGATCAGTTTTGCCAGGAATGTCAGAATCTTCATTCTTGGGGATTTTTGAAACTTGGCTATATGACGTCCTGAGGAAGCTGATCTGTCTTTGAAGTTGCTCTGCTGTGAGCAGTGGGTTGAACTAAATCATCTCTAAAGGTCCCCCCCCAACCTAAATTATTCTGATTGTATACAGTGATATTTCTAACTCATAACAATGACCTGGTTCTCCATTTGAAGTGTTAGTTTTGCCCTTTTGATTTAACAAATAAATAATTTAAACCTGTTTTTTCCCTAGATTTTGCACCAAAGTGAGGAAAGATGATACTTGTGTGTGAGAGACTGTTTCCGCATCAGATACTGGAGCAACTTAAAGACAACTCTGGGTACAGTGCTCAGTAAATCCAAATGTTGAGAGTAAGCTTAAAAATAAACAAAGGACTTGATATTTTGTACATTGCTTTTCTTAAATCTAATAAAACCCATGAATTTTCCTAAAATAATTTTTTAATAATGAAAATTAAACTGGTTAGCATGGTAAATATTTAGCTTATGTATCACAAGGTTTTCATTTGAATATTTTTTTAATAACTATTGTAAACCCTGTGTTTTGGACTGTGGTTCCTTTTATGTGATAGAATAGATGCTATGATTTGATTTACAGAACAGGTTCCTGCAAAATTCGGAATGTTGCTGCAGGTTGATCACATCACTGCAGGACATGCAATCAAGCTCACAATTACAGAGTCATAGATATCGGTGCTAAGCTTATATTTAGACAAGCATTTGACATATCAATCAATGTGATACCATGAAAGATTGATTGAAGTTGATGATGCCATAACTCATTTTTGCTACGTGAAAAAAAAAAAAAATTAGGGGAGGCTAATGAAAAAAGGTCTTATCTCCACTTGAAATATTTAGATTCCACAGAATGTCTAAAGTTCTTTTAGAAGCAGTGAATAAAAGTGGCGTTGATTCACTGCTTTCCTCAAAGTGCATGAAAACAAATAAAACTTGAACAAAAAATAATAATTTACTGCAGTAGTTACTGCAAGGAAAGAGAAATCTACTGGAGATATCAGGACAAACATATCAACTTACAGCTTTGCCTGTTTATTTCAAAAAGGGCATTAAAGCAATGATTTGGGGACTCATGTAGTTTGCCTGGCTTTCTTTTTTATCCACGCCTGCAAGATATCTGTGTTAAAAATCTTGTTTCTTTTTCAGCTTTTCAAGTTTCTGATACCCAGGAAGGAAAGACCAACACTTTCATTATTTAGAAAGGGAAATGTAACAGTGACTGGAAACAGTCTTTCATAATATGAAGTGAATATTCATCTTCCTAAGAAATGCTTCTCTTTAAGAAAACATATGAGATTCTGTCATTGGCTGTTTAATAATTTCAGAAGTTGAGTGATTTATGCCAGACCTGGAGAGCGCTGTGTTTGCCTGCCATCTGTCCCAGCTAATCTCTGAATTCCATCTACAGACGTGGATGACTTACAACTTCCCTGATTAATGGCATCTATCACTTCCTTCGTAACACAGAGCAATTAATCTCGCCCCGTCCCAGGGGTCTGCAGCAGTAATAGGTTCAGGGGGAGAAGCAGCCAGCTAAGTCCTTTTCAAAATAACACCCTTTCGTCCTTTTTTCTTCTTCTTCCTTCTTTTTCTTTCTTTCTTCTTTCTCCTTCTTTTTCTTCTCCTTCCTTCCTTCTTTTTCTTCTCCTTCCTTCCTTCTTTTTCTTCTCCTTCCTTCCTTCTTTTTCTTCTCCTTCCTTCCTTCTTTTTCTTCTCCTTCCTTCCTTCTTTTTCTTCTCCTTCCTTCCTTCTTTTTCTTCTCCTTCCTTCCTTCTTTTTCTTCTCCTTCCTTCCTTCTTTTTCTTCTCCTTCCTTCTCTCTCCTTCCTTTTCTTCTTTTTTTTCTTCCTTCTTTTTCTTCTTTTTTTTTCTTCTTTCTCCCTCCTTCTTTTTCCTTTTTCCTTCTTTTTCCTTCTTTTTCCTTCTTTTTCCTTCTTTTTCCTTCTTTTTCCTTCTTTTTCCTTCTTTTTCCTTCTTTTTCCTTCTTTTTCCTTCTTTTTCCTTCTTTTTCCTTCTTTTTCCTTCTTTTTCCTTCTTTTTCCTTCTTTTTCCTTCTTTTTCCTTCTTTTTCCTTCTTTTTCCTTCTTTTTCCTTCTTTTTCCTTCTTTTTCCTTCTTTTTCCTTCTTTTTCCTTCTTTTTCCTTCTTTTTCCTTCTTTTTCCTTCTTTTTCCTTCTTTTTCCTTCTTTTTCCTTCTTTTTCCTTCTTTTTCCTTCTTTTTCCTTCTTTTTCCTTCTTTTTCCTTCTTTTTCCTTCTTTTTCCTTCTTTTTCCTTCTTTTTCCTTCTTTTTCCTTCTTTTTCCTTCTTTTTCCTTCTTTTTCCTTCTTTTTCCTTCTTTTTCCTTCTTTTTCCTTCTTTTTCCTTCTTTTTCCTTCTTTTTCCTTCTTTTTCCTTCTTTTTCCTTCTTTTTCCTTCTTTTTCCTTCTTTTTCCTTCTTTTTCCTTCTTTTTCCTTCNGGTGAGTGCGGGCGGGGATGCGGCTGCCGCCGGGACGGCCCCAGCGGGGCGGTGGCGAGGTGCGGGGAAGGCGCTGGGGTGGGAAGTTGCGGGCGGCGGCGGCGGCGGGGCGGCCTCGGGGCCGGGGCTCTCACCTGCGCCCCCCCCAGCTCCGCGCTCGTCCTCCCCCCGCCGCTCCTCGGCCGCCTTAAACCGCGCCCTCGCCCGCCCTGCCCCGGGCGGCCCCCCGCTCGGCCGGGAGTTGGCTTGTGCGGGACGTGGGTGACAACTGCTGGAGCCGCGGAGCGGGACAGGCGGCGGGGGCGGCCGGCCGGGAAGAGCGCTGGGGATTTCGCGTAGCGGTTCCGCAGCGTTGGACCCTCTGAGCAGCGGCCGCTCAGCCGCGGTTACGCTCCCGGGGAGGGAAGCAAAACAGCATGACGTGAAGCCGGGGCTATAAAACGCAAAGCAAGAACACGCTGGGTGCGAAGGAGCCCTCCGGAGAGGGTTTGCCGGGCTGTCCACAGCCGGCCTTCCCTTCGGGAGCGGAACCGGCACGTCGCTTTGTGAAAGCAAATGATTGCTGTCTCTGAAAGGCATTAGGCAAAAAAACCCCAAGCCCAAACCAAACTCATTTGTCAAATTACTTTGTGCGTGTTCCAGGAGTTGGGTCGTGGTTTTACCTAGTAGCAGAAGCACAACTCTGGGCATCGTGTCTGAAAGTAGCAGGCCTGTTCCTCGGGTGGCTTGGGGTGCTCTGGAGCAGGACTGGGGAAGCTGATGCTGGAAGAGTAGCAAAGAGGCTTGTGAAAAGAGAGCAAAGAGGGGATGGGGACAGGCTCGTATCCCAGACCTCGAGAGTTCTCCTGGAGCACTCTTAAACAACCAAAAAGAAAGAAAAAATGCAGAATTTAAAAAAAAAAACAACCAAACACCACTCTTACAGTAAATGCTGCTGGCATAAAGTTAAGTTCAAGGTGACGGTGTTTTCTTTTAGTAACTTGGCTTAAGCAAAATGTAAATCTGTGGTATTATGGAAGCTGAAAAAACTAGTTCTGGGTTAAGAGCACATTTTTGTGTGTAGTATGCACTGTTTAATGGGCAACACTAAGGGTGGGATGCTTAATTCGGAGTTAAAATTCTGATGTGGCCACATTTAGCAGTTTATAAATCAGCACGAAGTTTGATGCAGTTGCACTGATGAAAATTGTTTTAACAGGCTCTTGTACCTTGTTAAAATGTCTACTTTTTAAAAAAAATTGCCAGGTCATCCTTTGGTTTAAATGTTTGCAGGATGTCATATTAAAATTATTTGCCACTTCTATATACAGGTCACAAGACCTATCCTGTCATTTCCTACTTTTAGTCCTCTTTTCCTAAGATCCTGTTGAGAAAGCCTTTTTCTTCTGACAGACCTCTTGGAGGGCATCTGGAAGATAGAGGGGGTGAATGTTATCCAGGTTGCCCGAGGACAGCATACTGTGCTTCGGGAGCAGGTAATTTATTTTTTTTTAGGTACATGTTATCCATGATGTGTTACTATTTTGGACATAGTATTGGCTTTATTTTGGAATGACTTGGTTTCTGTTAAGACCATTGGTATAGTATTAGGTAATAATTTCAGTCTGTTTTTTAGTCAAGATTTGTGTGACTGGTCAATTTTGTCTTGACTTGAGATTAGCAGGAGTGTAGTGACGTTTCTTTATCTTACCTGAAGTTATCAGAAATTTCCTAGAGTTTATGGCAGTACTGGAGTAACGCAAGTTTTCTGGTGAGATGGAACTTGCTGTAGTTTGCCCAGATTTTTTGCCCTTGGAACGGATTGAGGATTAATATTGTCAATGACGTGTCTTTGTAAACTAAGGATTTTAGCACATCTTTAGCAGCTATCACTTTACTCCTGCTGCTTTATAATTCATTTTACTGGGCAGTACAACATACCAGAAATTCCAGCTGTGGTTAGGCACTTGGATCCACATTTATCTTCCCACATAGAGCATTTTATGACAAGAGGGAGTAGTGGGCAGCTGACAAAGTGATAATATTCTGACATAGTAATTCTATAGACTATATATCATGTCACTGCACCATATATTACAGCGGTTGTACGTAGTGTATTTGTCACAGCTGACCATAAAAGTGGGGGAAGGGAACTAAGATTGCCTCAGTTAGGCCAACCTTTAAATCCACCTGGGAGCAGCAAAGTTTTTGTTCGGATCCTGTTGAATTAATGTGGTCAGAGGACAACGGGATAATTTTAACTACTAGTCCACACTTGATACTAAGAATTTTATTGTGTTAATGAATTCCACTGAAGTAGCTAAATCCCGTCCTTTCTGTTCTTAGTAGTTCTTTGGCAACTGTTCGGTCAATGTAAGCTGAGTGAAATTCCTTGTCACTTCTCTCTCCCTGACTACTTAAATTCTAAAGGTGCAAGTCCCTGATTTATCACAATTAATCTACAGCTAATCAATGTATACAAAATGTCTTCAGAGTGCAATCAGGAAGACCAAGCATTTTAGGTTTTGTCTTAACAGCTGCAAAACTGTATTAAATTAATTCTTACCCATAGCATAGTCTGCCTTCTCCAGCTCCGTTTCATTAGACTGAGAAGACGTTAGCTAGAAAATATAAGGGATATCTTGGGAGTTGTTTCTTTAATGACATGAAAAAACAATCTTGCTTCTTCACTTATTTCCTCATGTGCTTGTAACTTTTACCTGACAGGGTTTGAAACGAGGATTAAATTTGTGGTGAAGCAGATGAAGGAAAAAATGAGCTGGAATGCTAACATGCACATACATCACAGATATTAGTCTGCTATCCTGGATTGTTCTGATGTGAAAGTTACTCTTTCTTCCAGAAGTAAAACTCTTCATGAGCTAAATATATTCAATATCTTCTTTGAGCTGTTAGTTTTACTTCTTATAAGTATAGAGTGCTTATAAGTGTCAGAACTGTGCCCTCTCCTCAAACTACCACGTGCAGGGAAGGTACCCAAATAATACAAGAAGTGATTCTCAAATCTATTGCAGACCACTAACAGTTTCCTTGTGGAAGTCAATTTTCCATTTAGAGTTTACTGTCAGTAGGACTGTTTTTCTTAGTTATGTACATTGGACCTCTTGGAGCTCATTTGGATATTACAGGTTGAAACTTACTGTTATAAAATTACACTTTAGCTCTCAGATGGTTGACTGGTGGTGTGTGGATGTATAGCAGCTTTCTTGAAGTTTATGAATGAAACCCAATCTCTCCATAGTTGTCCTTTTTTCCTGTGGTGTGTATTTGGCAAAAAGGTTGATGTCATAAGTTAATTAGTTGAGGCCTTGGAATGTTGTAATTAATTACTCCTCACATTCATAACATATATAGGATTTTTTCTGTAATAGAAACTTAGAGTTTTGGAAATAAAGGAATTAATCATGTGGACTACTTACGTAATATAACAATGGAAAAAGCAAAATATAACCTTATGATGCCTGAGGAGAGAGGGCTTTGAAAGATCTAATAAAATATTAACGTCATCTCACAATAACTTATGATGAGACAAAATGTTCTGATCACTCATGTTCAAGAAGAAATGACTGAAACTGGACCAGGTGTTGGGAAGAGCTAACAGGGTGGGCGGTCTGAATATATAGCCAGCCTGCCTCGTCATAGAGATGAGGGAGATCCTGGTTTGTTTGACCAAGTGAAATCCTAAGTAGGCTGTAAACTCCATATGCAAATTCAGGAGGGGATCAAGACAAGGGAAGCAGAGCCTTGTGATAAAGAACATTGCTGGCACAAGAACAGCTGAGTATCTGCTACCACTGAATAAAATTTTCTTGCAGAAATTTGGAGAACATCCCCCCCATTAGGGCAAGTGGGTTCTGAAACACCCAGTGGCAGTAGAGGGGGCTGAGGAAATACCGCAGAATTTTTGAGATGGAATTTGTTTTCCAGAAGGGATTATATGCTTAGCAGTGGTATGGGCCCAGGGAAATGGTTGCATTTAGCTTCTGTCAAAGCTTTAAAAGTCATGCCATATATCATACCAATCCAGTTCCCCTTCAATCTGTTGAAAACAGAGCTTCAGAAACCCTTCTTCTTTTTTGGCTCTTGCCAATGTTTAACCCCTCTCAAGTGACTTCTCCTCTTCTACGTCAGGTTTAAGCTGCTTGTCTGCGCCTTAGCAGGCTAAAGCCGCATTGTGGGCAGCCTGTCTCTCTATTCTTGTTTCTTTTGCCTTTCCTTCAGCAGCCCTCTAGGCTGCCTGAAGTGGGAGATTAATCTCTCCTGCTCTCTCATTCCTCAGTCCGTGTTTAAGACTGGCTCCTTCTCTCTATGACCTGACACACTCTTATAAATGTCCCCTGAAAAGACACAATATTCAAAATGGTTTCCAATCATAGCCCTTTCATAAAAGGAATATGAAAAAATGGGCAGTGTAGATGGTTTTAGACGTTCTTTCACCCTAAAATAGCAAGGGCAGCAAGGAAAATGTCCACAGTAGTTTGTGGAGCTGAAACTCTGATGACAATGACAGAGAATTTTAGAAGAAAAGGAAAGACAAGTTTAGAAGAGCTTTTAATCTGCAGAATCTCCTTCTTTTTTTTCCTCTCCCTTTTTGTGCAGTGCGTAAAAGTGTCATTTTGCTTTTGTGTGGGATGGCAACATCTTCAGAACTACTGGCATTGCAGATAATAGCACAGGCTTCTATTTAGCGCTCATTTGTTCCTTAGACATATCTTTCGGATTAATCCATTAGTAGCCATTGTAGAGGATGTGCTGTATTCTTTCTGGTTAAAGTCGGGATGACAAAGTTTGGAAAAAATACTGCTCTGTCACTCGGTGGTGGATACTTAGGTAGCCCATATGCTTTGGGACTACTTGGGTATATATAAACTTGGGACTATTTGGGCAGAAAGAAGTTTACTTCTAATACAATTTTTTTAGTAGAAAGGTACTTCAAATGGGTAATTTTGAATGTTGTAGATCCAAATGGAACAGGATAAGTGATACTAGCCTCCTTCTCTCCCCTGGAGCATTAGAAAATTGATTGATAGTGGCTGTAGTGATATGGAAGTGGAAATCCAAAAGGTATCAAACAGTTGAGATTGGAGCATGGACATTTTCACTCTGGCAAGTGTGGAAAGAGCTGAGACATGTTTAAGCCATTGTTGGAAAAGTTGGATGATTTTTTGGAAATATCTCACTATGTTTATGAAATAATTAGCCCCTCTCTGGCTTTTTATGTCCTTGTTCTTGATTACTATCCATTTTATTGGTTCTCTTTTAATCTTTTTAAGCAGCTTCTCCTCCTGTTTGATTACTAATCATGTGTTCTGCCTACTCCTGTGTCTTAGTATCTGCATCCCCAGAGCTAAGGTAATAGAAAGCATAAAGTTGAATCTTTAAGGAAATGCTGTAGATGTGTCAAACTTACAAGTATATAAGCTCTGCTAGTATTGTATTTAAGTGTCTGTGGGTAATTTACAAAAAATGAGTATTATGAATGGTATATTGTTTTCTATTATGTTAAGGTCCTGGATAGGATTTTCATGGAGTGTTTAATATCACTTTTGCTTACCAAAATTTCAACTAGGTTGTAAAATTGTGTAATTTAGGATAAATTGCCTGAGGGAGAGAATAAGCACATGATTATTGCCTCAAATAATTTACAATATGGGGTCTTTATTATGCTAAGAGTATATTGTGCTATCTATCTGAAATGCGAATAGTTCTATTGACATCTATAATGTCATAGGGAGACAAAATTACATTCTGTTTTTAAAAAAATAGAAAAGGAAATGAATGTGTTAAATGAACTTAGTATTTTTAATTTTAGAATCTATGAATACTATCATGTATTTACTGATCTCTCTGTTTTCTTTGCATTTTTGCTAAACTTAAGACTTGTGTCTGTTTGTTTGAGGAAAGTGAATGAAAGTGATGAGAAGCCTACCCTTGATTAGTCAGTAACAATTTCACCATAATGTTGTCACCTACTTTAAAGTAGCTATAGGGTTTATAGTCCTCATTTGACATTAGCCAATATTGTAAAAAAGCTAATCATAAATCTGTATTTTTCAAGAATGAGCTTTATATAATTACACTTCTGAGTGGTGTGATTCTTCTTTCAGAAATGTGCTCGTCAAAGTCCTTTGATTGAAAAAACTTCTCTCACTTTGCTTTCAGGGGGACTTAAAGTCTAAATGTAGTATTTTAGACTTCCCCCAGTCTTTAAGAGTTCAGGTCTGCCACTGAAGGGTAGATACGTTCTCCCATTGACTTTAACGTGTGAAAGATTGGATTCTAATAGTCCAGTAACTGTATAATACGGTGGTGTTCCTCCAATTAGATACATACAAAAAGATTAATCGTAAAGTAATAGAGGATAGGTCAAGACACGTTGAGAAATCCACTACAGTGACTATGAGATTATGTGAATTATCAGTTGCATGTAAATCTTCTTAAGGATGATGGATAGAAATGCCAGATAGAAATCGTTGTAACAATACACCTTTTGTGGTCTCTAAAATTAATTTAATAAATGTTTTGGAGATTGACTAATATACATATAATGACTTTTTTGTTTAGGTCAATGTAAAGTCTAATATATCTTGGAGATTAGTATTGATCAGAGTAAAGCCAAAATCAATCCTGGAT
The DNA here is from genome assembly GCA_013398295.1 of Chionis minor. NCBI lineage: Eukaryota > Metazoa > Chordata > Aves > Charadriiformes > Chionidae > Chionis > Chionis minor. The sequence continues at coordinate 218,581 of VZSF01006629.1, read as the reverse complement.
TTTGAGGGTCATTACACTTGGAAATAGGATGCAATACAGATGATACTGCAAATGTTAGGTTGTGGAAGGCTTTTACAGTAATTATGGAAAAATAAACTCTTACTTAGTAGTAGTATCTTAAAAAGAAAAGAAAAGAAAAGAAAAGAAAAGCCCAACCGGGTAAAGGATTAGTTATTGAAGTAAGTAATAAGTTAAACCACTTACATCTTTCCTTAGCTTGACAGATGATATCCAACCTTCTTGAAGTCAGTATTAAGAGCTCCCTTTTGCTTCAGTGGGAGAGGAATTTTGTCCTCCGTGTTTGAGTTCATGAGCTGGTGTTGAGGAAAAGGTTAACCTATGCTTGTTTAGAAATATTTATTTTTTTTTAATGGCAAATTGTTTCCTTTCTTGACTCTCTTCCTTAGATATTCTGGTCAAATTAAATCTGTGCAGTTGGAAAAGTACATGTGTAGAGAAGTGAAAGAGGTAAAATGCAATACAATGTACCCTTCAAATATTGCATAGCAAGCATAATTGATTTAACTGAAGGTGAACTAGTGGTACTTGCTAAATAAGAAATCTTTGAATAGAACTTTTTTTAATAGATTTTTTGTTTGTTTGTGTTTTTCGCCTGTTATAAAGTCTCTGGCCTGGGCACTTCATTTAAAAATAAACTGTTGGAAACTCTGAAGATCTTAGCTGAGAGTTTTCAGCAGAAGTACTTCTGAAAATCTGACTTGACAGAAATGTGTGTTCTGTATGAAAAGAAGTAGTGCAATCAGTATTTTTTCCAAGATTCCTCTCTAAAAGATATCTTGCTTTCCTCTCATATCTTCAGAACCTATTAAAATAAATGAAGGTTATTCTATTTATCTTTTGCATAAAAATCATCTTCTGATATAACTTTTTCTGCGGAGAGTACTGGATGATGTTCTCCGTAATTAATTGGTATAATTCCATTGATGTCTGTGATTATACTTTGGCCTGTCATCTAGCTTTATATATTAAAGTCTCAAAAACTATAGTTAAGCTGATAGATTATGCATTTACATTTATGAATGGATACATATTTATAAACTTAGTGATGCGTTTGAATGCAAATGGAAGTTTATATATACACGCATGTGTATATCAGATTCGGGAACCCTGTAGCATTGTCCTTGAAAATGAAAGCCTTATATAAATGCAAGCTATTGATATTGGAAGTGATCTTCAAAGCTGCTCCATTTAAATATATTTAACTATTAATAATGAGCTACATCCCAGATATAGCATTAGTTTGTATTCTTAGAGATTCAAAGCGCCAACATTAAAGATAGCAGTTCTTGGGCTATGAAAGTCCTTTTACCTTTCTTATCAGTGGACTTCTCCTGAATTTCTCATAATAGTTATCCTCAGAGAAAATCTGCAGTGTGTATATTAAGAAATTCACCTTATTTTTACCTGAAATAACACTTTGAAATGTACTAGCAGGAGTTTTTAGAAAGAGGACTAATATACGCCCCTCTTTGCTCCACTGAAAGTAATACAGTTGCTTTGGATTGAAGGCAGGCTGAGCCAAAAACAAAAAAAAAATTGACAACTGCTTTTCAGAATAAAATTCCTTAATAATCTGAAAGAACCTATCTTTAAAAATGCCTCAGCAAATGTGAATTTTAGTGTAGAAATATTTTTTTCTTACTCAAGTATTTTGGGTAAAATTTGCAAGATTATTTTCCAATTGACATTCCCATATAGGATAGTATTTAGGTCAGTTTTACTAATTAGGAGGAGTTTATCCACAACCATACCCTAATGCTTATCATTCCTCGGTTTCAAATGCTCACAAAAGAAGATACTAGAATTGAATTAAAGAGTTGTCATTCTTTAGCTTCCCAAAAACAGGAAGCTGTATAGTAATAATAATATTATAATAGTAACATTATATTTTCTGGTTTTTGATGGGTTTTTTTTTTTCTTCAATGGAACTAATGCATCGTGGTTAGAAAAAATAATGATTTTCCAGGGTGCTTGACCTTTATATTAACACTTGCTTACTGTAGGAATTATTAAGTAAAACACAGAAATAGCTAATCTACCTTGAGCTAACTAATCAGCCTCCGGTTACGTGTGAGTTCACAGCAATCTGTTCTTCAAGGTACGGAATTCAAATGCGAGACCTTTAATACAGAAATATATTATGAGAAGTGATGCAGCCATCTGATTCATTTATTTATTTATTTTTTAAGCACTCACTCAAAATGGGTCAGGCTTGCACTGTGGAAGCTGACTTTGAGAAAGGTTGGAGACGGTATTAAACTTGACCTATATTTTTGAACTGGGACTTCAGAAACTGGGCTGGAGGAAAATCAAGCTTTCAAAAGTTTTTCTGCGCATAGAAATCTTGATGTTTGGCCACTGATTTCAGATCGTTCAAACTGTTCATATATTAAATGTGCATCTGAGTTAGGGACTGTTTTATTTCTTCCTTGGAGTCACTAAGTATTCACTAAGTTAATTTATACCCGTGTAAGAGCAGAGGAAGATCAAATTGCGTTTAGTCAGGTATAGATCTAAAAAGATGATACTGTATGTCCAAAAAAGCAGTTCCTTACAATTTTCAATGCTTTGTTGCTTTTCGGTAATGGAATTGAGTGCTTTTGAAGTAAAACACTATTTCCCTTTCAAAAATGGAAGATTACTATAGGACCGATACTTGGTTGCAAAGCAGTGCTGCTTTGGTTGGTATCAGGAGTCTCCAATACTGTTCTGCTTGAACTCTGCCTTCAACTATGTCAATACACTGCAGTTTCTCACAGAGAAAACAGATCACAATCCAGATCTTCTGCCTCTTATGATATTAACCGTGCAGCACAGAGTACTAACATTTTCTGACTTTAAGACTGAAAATTTTACAGAAATTTCAGTCTATTTTTAGTTGGGGGGGAAAAAAAGTGAATTTTACATTAATAAGAGCATGACATCAGGGATTCCTGGTCGTAGTGTGGCTTGGTGTGTTGCTTTTTTTTAACTACTATTATAACTCAACTTTTCCAAAGTGGAAAGGTGGCTGACAGAATACCGGAAAAGTCTGTGAAAGGAGAAGAGCTATTTGCCCTTTGTTACTGCCATTTCTGTTTTGCTAATCTAAATTGTTCTCTTCCCTCTGAACTTCTCCAGCCGTTTCACAAACCTCTAGTAAGTCCCAACAGCTCTTATTTTCTAAGCTGTCTGCATAAAAGGATGGGTCAAAAAGGAGACCGGTACTTGAGATTTTTGGCATTGATGCTAGTATTTTGTTGTAATTCAATATTTTACGTGCTGATCTAGTCAGGCTTCACAAGTTTCCTGTAAGAATGTATGAGGTCCACTTTAAAAATGAGGAAAATAGGTGTAGAAATCATCCAGAACACAGAAAGTGATGACATGATCTGATCCACTAGTACCAAAAACAATGGAAAGACTTCCATTGCGCGGGGACCTCTTGGACCGTTTTTACATACTCTATAGACCATTTCTAATCTATTACATTGCAGTACTTTTGAGGCAAACCTCTTCCAAATAACTGTGATTTTGGACTTATAATAAATGTAGTTCTGTGGTTTTGTGCTACGAAAGTTTAGTGGTTTTTTGATACAGTTTTTCCTCCTTCACCAAAGTTTTTAGGAACACTTGGGATTGTCACTTTTTTCTTCTGGTTTTGGAAAGGAGAGAGCTTCTTGGTGCTTTGTAGCAGTTTTGGTGACCTAGCTGCTTAGACAACTTGCAAAATTGCTAGAAGCAACCTTATTTGGGGAAAAGAGCAAGTGTTTTACACAGTTCCACTACAATTAACTCTGTTGTATCAGAGGAGAAGGCTCGCTCATGGGAAGCAGTGGAACCAAATGCCTCCCATCTGAGTGCCACGGCTCTCTGCTGTATGCTTGAGGCAGAACCTGTCCTAAAAGTGCTACTGATAAAATAAAGGCCCTTTTTTCTTACTTTTGTTCTGTTTCTTGCTAAATAAAAAGCACAGACAATGAAGACTAACAGCACTTAGTGCAATATGTAAAACTGAAATCAAGTTATTCAACTGAAGTAATTAGACTCCTTTTGTTGCTTAACTTCTAGGAGTTCTTTTTTTTTTTTTTTTAAAGCTTGTTCTGTGTAATCTTGTGGTTAGTCCTATAAACAGTTTTGTAATGTAATGTCATTATAGGGACTGAACCACAACTTAAGGCTGGCAGCCGATTGCTATTCAGTGCGTGCAGCGTAGGAAGAATGGCTTTGTGTAAAATCCCTTTGTGAAGCATTTTAAAAATTAACTTTGGTCATTTTGGTTTGCTTGTTTCTCATGAACAAAGGAGGCTTTTTCTCTCAGAAATATAAATGTAAAAGTATGCTAATGAGTAGAAAATTCCTTCACATACTCTAAAAGAGGGTTACAGTACCAAGAAGAGCTGAGGTTGTGATTTCAGGCTTCATCAGCAAAAGGGTGCTGTTTGGAACAAATTCTGCCTGAGGTCACAGCTAAAACATTTCCTTAACTAATCTTGTTATAAAGCTTTATAGACCTCCAAAATAAGTTAATAATTCAAAAAGACATCTGTTAGTAAATAATTTAAATAACTGTTTTTAAGCTAATAGTAATTAGTTACCTATGTAATATTTCTGAAGAACTGTTCTCCAATTGAAACTAATGTGTGGCAAGACTGCAGTAAGAGAGTAAGTTGACATTCTTCAGCATGTCAAACACATTCTTCTACTTGCCTGCTGCTATTAGTTCTCTTAACTAAGTGTATAAGCTTAAATGCTTTCAGTACTTAAGATTGGGCATGGAAACCAGCTTGGATGCTGAAGGTTATAAATAGTAGAAGGGACTAGGTTGCAGTTTAAGGTATACAAACATGTACAGTGTAACCAGTTCCTAATAAATACTACATTTGGATAATGATTTAAGGTAGGTTTTTGCTGTTTGATATCCTCTTTACAATTATAAAACTTTCATTCTTAAAGCCATTTAGAAAATAAAACCGTTCATCACATACTTTAAAAGGAGCTCTTTTGTGAATTTTGGATAGTGCTGATGCTTCTGCAAGGATTCATGTGATGACGTTTGGAGACTTCAGGGTTTCTTTGGTGTATACAGACCCTTTGTATTTTCTTGTGGCATGACCTAGACCTAACTCTAGGTGTATATTCCGCATATCTGCTGTAGAAACCTGTATGAACTATTATGGTTTTATTTTTCTGTTGGCGATTTCCTATTCACCAGAAATACCACTCTGAGTCAATAGAAACAAAACCTTGAGTAGTGTCATTTTAGGCTTAGCTAAGTCCTTAAGTTATGTACAAGTGCAGTTAATTGCATTGCTGAATTTCATATAATGTGTACATTAAAATATGAAAGAAATAATATAGCACCAGCCATAACACGGGGAGACTATTTTTTTTTTACTTTAACCAGTGTAACCAGTGCAATAACTTCTACGTAGCTTAGTGGACACACTTTTTTTTTTTTTTTCTTCTCACTTGATACATTACAAAGAAAATTACTTCAGTTCTTGAGACCTTGAAAAAATAATGAAATTAATTTATGTCAATACGAAGGGGATTTTAATATGTTTGCTGTTTATTGCTGTTCATTGGTTAGATTATTGGTAATAAATATATACTGTACTAAAGTTACTAAAAAGTAAAATCTAAGTATTTTTTGCACTTAGAAATGTCAGGGAATAGAAAGGAATTTATAAGTCTCTCTACTGGATCAGAGTAAGGTTGAAAATTTTCAACGCTAGCAATTAATAGACTCTTAAGAAAGAGTGTAAGAAACAGGCAGCACAAAGTGATCTTTTGCTTGGAAGAGACCATTGGCTTCTACTGATCAGCAGTTTGGTGTAATCCAAATCTAGATCACGTGTGATCATCGCGTTTGATGCTTTATGCTTTGCCATCTTCTATAATCCTCCTTTTTAGCATTTGATCTTCAGAGTATGTTGTGGCAAGTTCCACAAAACTGTTAAGCATCTGTAAAATAACTCTCCCTTTGTTATAAGTTGCCAATAATTTTATTAAGCAGACCTCTGTTCTAGCCCCTCTGTATGCATCTCTCTACCATGATGAAAAATAATTTTCTTATAAAAGTCACAGTGTAGTCTCTGAGCGTCCATGCTGCTTTGCCCTACCTTTCTAGTGCTGTATCTCTTTGTGATGGAGTAAAGAGATGCAAAGGGCAACCAGAATTTGAGCCACCAGGGAGCTGTGTGTTTCCTTATAAGCTGGTACAGAGATCATCTTCTCTGTTTATAAGTGACTGGGGTTGTGTGTGTGTATTTTTTTAACGTGTTACTTTACATTGATAGGCAGTGAATTTCATCTGTAATTCAACTTGCCAAACTTGTGGTTGTGAGATCTTTCTGCAACTTTGACCATTCTGAATTATTAGCGTGTGTTTTCCCTTCACTATCACTTTTTGAACAGTTGCATTTTCTTCACTTGAGAGTAAAAGTGTGTATATAAACATATCTATGTACATGTAGATTATACAATGTGTTTTTATATAGACATATTATATATTTATAGTTCTATTTATACTTATATGATAGGTTTTAAATGAATGAATATTATTCTTTTATCGATGTAACCTATCCTCTCATTCCTGTATTATTTGTATCTTCTATTATCTTCCTTCTACTACCATTACACATATGCAGTAGATATCTATTAATAGTTATTTATGTTACATTAATAGAATACCATTTTACACACACATATGTGTATATGCACATACACATGCACATATATATGAATTCACATACTCCTATTTTTGGTTTTAGCGTCAGTATAAAAGTACATATTTAATCTTAGCCTTATTACTAATGTTCATGTATCCTGTTTAATCCTTACACTGTCAGTTTTGTAAAATTGTCCGGGACTTTCTGATCTAATTTTGTAGTAATTCTTCCTCCTGTTAAAATTATAGCAGCGTCGTATGAGAGTTCATTCTGGGGTCACCAAATCTAAGATTTATATCAAGATGCTTAACAATAGAAGCTGGCATCAAAAATACTTTTTAATAGTCTCATATCCACCTGAACGAAATCTGCTATGCAACTTCACCTGGATGATATTTATTTTTATAAAGCTTAAACTCCATGAGGCTCTGGCTCTGCAGTTTTAATTTCTGCTTTGGTGGGGTGGAGCAATTGTCGTTTACGAACAGTTCACTGTAATATTGCAGGTTTTTGGAAATACTTGTTTGTTAGAGAAGTTCCCCAACTGGAAAAATTAATCGAAACCCAGTCTGCACAACTTGGTAAAATTCATTTCTTCTCTATTGCACCTGGCTCCCGCTCTCTCTGCAATTGCTAATACATCTTGAGATTTATTCAAAGAAATCCTCACACTGAGGAAGAAGGAAGTTTCTCTGTCCTGTTCTTACATGGCAAAGCAGCAGGACTTGCTGGCCACAGAGTGCTGTCCATGGGCTTGCAGTGAAGGTGAAGATGAGACCCAGTCAACATGTGCTATGAAGTGTTATGATTTTAAGGATTTTGTTTGAGTGCGCTGGCTTGCTGTCTGCATGCAATGCTAATACTGCTTTATGGCATACTTAAAACCTTTCAGATAGTCAGAGGGCTTTATGGGTGTTTTCAGATTGTTACTCATTGGTGGTTGTGTGTTTGGATGTCCTTCCGCACTATGAATTTATAAGCACATTTAAAACATGGCTCTTACTCTGTGGTGGGTGCAGGCATTCTTGTTTGTTGTTTTCCTAGTGCTGGAGTGCAACAAAGAGCCTCTGTTTGCTGAATAAACTTCAGTAACGAGTTCAGCTGCATCTGAACAGCAGTATTAAGGACTATCAAACTCTCCAAATATACCAGAAAGGATTGAACAAATTTTTTTTTCAGCTGAGTGGCTATGTTAGCAGAATAAATAGAACAGAAGGAGAACAATAACCTCCTTACTTAAGAAGCTGGAAGAGTTTTAAAAAAGTGTTTGAAATCTGGATGTCACTTCTCTTTTATAATGTAATTAGATCTGAAGGGACGTACGTGAGATTGAGCCAATGTCACCCAGTCAGCCCTGCAATGCAGTGCTTCCAGCAGGAAGCTATTGCAGATCAAAAGTAGAGCTTGGGTGGGTTTCTCTTGTTTTGTGGGGTTTTTTTTGTTTTGTTTTGTGTTTCAAGTGTGTTTGGTTGTATGTGTTTTGTGTTTGTTTGTTTGTTTTTTTTTTTAAATTAATGTTTCTTAAATACCCAGTGTTTATTTGCTGTGATCTCCTGTATGATATTGATTATAATTAACGTAGAACTAGGGCACATCTGCATTTAATTTAAAAAAGAATGAACTGGAAAGCATTACTTGGGCTCCTTAAGTAATTGTGCTTTGCTTTCGTACTGAGAAAAGTTGCTTCTTGTTAGGATATGAACCACATGTTTGCATATTTCCTTAAATGGTCCCATTTACTGGATATGAGAGCTTTTATCTGACTTCCAGTTCAAACAGTGATGGCAAGATTTAGCCTGAAGATTTTTAATAACAGTAGGAATACCTGTAGGTGTTATTTTTACTTAATTTAATCTCACCTCTCAGCTATGAAGACTTGTGCTTCCTCACTTGATGTAGTTTAAATGGCTTTTGTCTGGGCAGCACAGGATGAAAAACTTCTCTTGTAGTCAAACAACGTCAGAAGCCTGAGGGGGCTGAGGCTGCTGCCATTTCTTACCACTGGCCTCAGAAGGAGCCAGGATGAAGCCACAAACATTGCACTGTCTTCTTCATGGATGCCGTTTTCTCCATAGCTCCTTATCTGTATGCAGAATTGCTGGGAAAAGCAGAGAAATTCATGTAAGCTTTTGTTGCTCTGCTTGTCCTGGAATCTGACTTACGTGAGAATACTTCTTCCTTGTTGGCATTAGAAATAATCAAAATAATTCAGATGGAGAAACAGAAGAGTCTTTGAGTGCTTGTAATGTGAGGGATAATTAAAAAATAAAGCCATGATTAATAATTTAGCATTTATTAAATTACAATGAACTGGGGCTGTAAGAGGAGGAAAGATCTAGCATTCTAGTTTCCAAGATAAAAAAGAAAAAAATAGTTTTATTTCATGAATGAGCATTTTTCTGTAAGAGGCCATTGTTTTCCTGCATTATATACAATATCCACTGCAACAGGTTTGCTTTTCTGTGTACTGTTGCTTCTTTTAGACTTGTAACAATGAACACTTTGCTTGAAGATATAATGTGTCATATCCTTAAAGGTCTCATGTGGTCCTTTGTGGATAAGATTAACATCTACCTTCACTCTAAGCCAACCAGATGTTATACAGAAAGTGCTGAGCACTTGTTAAACTCTAAATGAGACCTGAACTATTTTCCATTAGTAGATTGTTCTTGCTACAGGATTCCCTCTGGCTTTAATACAAAACAGGATTAAAAACTGCTGAACTTTAATCCTGTTCAGGCATTTCGTTATCTCATGTGATTAGCTGACTTCAGGTTAAGTATTTTGTGGCAAGTTTGCCAAATCGGTCCATGCCTGGCATCTTGCAGGGAGGCCAGTGTTGTGCCCCTGGTACTTCTTCAGCTCCTTGCTGTAAAAAATGCTTCACTTTCTTGGTTGCTCTTGATTGTAACCTCTTGATTTTAGCATTTTGGTTTGGGGTTTTTTTGTTGTTTTGTTTTGGTTTTGTTTCCTCCCCGCTCCTGTTGCTTGTGGCATTACTGGAATTTCTGGGAGCAGCACATTACCCGTGAGCTGTGTGTCAGAAAGCCCGGATCTGCTGCAGCATCGTTCTCCTGTGGCTGCAGGGCAGAGCTGGGAGCTGAGACAGGGACCCTCGCTGAGGCTTCAAGAGGCTGAGCGGTGACCAGAACTGCAGCTCTATTAAAGCTCGGGGCCACCTGAGCAGTACAGACACATCTCTGACAGCTTTTGCACCAGCTGTCGTTCACAGGAACTTGAGGAAACCCATGAGAGAAATCCACTCGTTGCGCACCCAAAGGTGAAAAGCAGTGACGCATGGGCTGGCCATGCTGTCCTCCCTCCCTGAAGCTGCCTGAGGTGGGAGGGCCAGGACCCTTTGGGGCTGCCTGCATCCCTCCGGCTGGCAGAGATCTCGCTGCCATTTAATTGGCATCCTGTATCCCCTGGGGGCTGCGGCTGGCTCCCTCCTCGCTTCATCCCTCGGTGCCTGCAGTCCTCAGCATGTCCCTCTGCAGTACTGCACCGCCTGTGACTTGTCAGTTTGGTCTAGTAGCGTGGACCGTGTCCCTCTGGGGGTCCTATCAGCAGTGCTGTCCTCAGGATTGTTTTTCAAGATACGGTTATCAGTTTAATTTGCTTAAAATTTGCCATAAGGAGAAAGAGGCCGTGAGGTCTCTCTTCCTGGGAGGAATTTCCACCAGGCGAAATCTGTCACAGAGCATTAGCTCCACACTGTCATGCTGTACTGCTAAGAAAAAGAGCAAGTGAAACTAAAATAGTTTGGAAACAGTGTGTTTCTCTGTTAAAATTTCACTCCATTATTCTGTACACTATGTGGGCTGTTGCGAAGACAAGATGTTTTAGGAACTAGGCTGCTCTGGGCAATGTTTTAAATCCTGAAATCTCAGGTTTCTGACACTTTTTGCCTCTGCTGTAGATAGTTTTGATGTTGCATGAAATTAGGACTTTCAATGGGGACCAAGGAGCAAATGAACTCTTTTAGCATTTGGAGAGTCTTTGCCGTAAAGTGGGAAACTACAGAGTAGACAGATTTAATATACCAGAATGATCTCACTGACCTTAATAGAGATACAGACTGCTGCTGAGCCCTTGAAGTCATCTTTAATGATACGATCAGTCTTCATACTTGGTGGTGGTTATGCAAATGTAGGAATAAAAAAAAGAGGCATGTGTATGAGATCTAGATCCACTGCATCTAATGCTTCTGACGAGTTTTGGCATGAGATAAAGTCTGCATACTTGGACTCTCTTAGAGGCACTCTTTTTCTTCTTGCTTTCAAAATATCCTAAGTGCTGACAACAGCCAAGCAGTCCTTAGTTTTCTTCTGGAATCTCTTAAGTTAGCTGTTTTTGAATCAATTCTTTGTATATCTGGGGAAGAACAGTACTTTATATTCATAACAAAGAAATTGTGTATTAGTTCTAAAGGCTAGATAACTAGGTTTGAACTGGTTTCTTTTTGAGGAATTTTCCTCTAATATTTAACACTCAATGCAAATTTAATAACTCAAATCTATTTTGTTTGTACAGGTGTTCACTCCACAAGATTAACATAAATAACCAGTTATTGGTATTTGATAGGAGGAAGACAAGGAGAGACTGAATCTGTAAGGCTTGGGATTTTTTTTCCTTTTCAAATCCATGATAAAACTGATGCCACAGCTTAGGCAGAGCAGGTTAAGTTGCCACCTAATTTCCCTGTCACTGTTTACAATGAAGCCACTTCTTTGTCATTGGCAATTATTATAAATTATAAGTAACAATTACTTTATTTTTACTTCTGATTTGTGGAATGTTGAAAATAGCAAAAAATCAAGACCAAGAGGGTTTGTTGCTTCATCTTAAAACTAAAGAAAACCATCACCACCAAAACCCGGTCTGGCAGTATTGTTTAGCAGTTCCATGTTTGAACTTCTGTTTATCATTTAATCTGTTCTTAATCTAGTTTTAGTATGTGTCGTGCTTCACTGACTTCAAAGAAAAATGAACAAATTTGTTAATACATTTTTTTCATTAAGCAATCTCATAGCCCATTAAAACAAGCAGTCAGTCTTAATATAATTATTGGCATTAAGGATATTGTCTTTCTTTTACACAATTGCACATACTGTTGACCTTTCTGCGACACTTACAGAAATAGTGTCACAAGAAGTATAGCTCTGTGGGTCATCTTGTTTCTTTGTTTCTCTTAAATAACCATTAGCTTTCTATTTTTGCACTGTGTTACTTCACAATCTTTTGGAACTTTCCTTTGTTAAGGCAAGATTCAAGGCTCAGGGAGCTCTGTGCACATATTATGATACTTTGGGGTGCATACTTTCTGCTTCTGAAAACTTACAATATTACTTCAAATAGTTGCTATTTAATAACCTATTTTTTGAATAAATAGAACATCATTATCATTGTAAAACACTGATACGTTGTTCTACTTCCTTAATATACAGGAGAAAGAGCTTTTGAACAATTCTGCCTTTTGTCTTGATGAGAACATCAAACGGTACAAAGTTTTTAACTCTGAACTCATTGGTTGGTAACTTAGGCATTTCTTTCCGTATAACTACAGGAGTATCAGTGGAGCATGTGAATTTCTGAAAGGTGCTTTCACGACCAGGCTAGCCAGGATAGTTTCAGCCATAGCCTTAAAAATTCTTGGTTTGTGGTTTGTTGATTTTCTGTTGTGTGTTTGTGGTGGTTTTTTTTCTTTTTTTCTTCTAATGAAGCTCAGTACCAATTGGTTTTTTGTTTGTTTTATTAAGTGTAAAATGATATATGATTTAATTTATCTTTTTCTCAAATCTAACAGCGTTGGTAAAGTGGGCTCTGGTAGAAAGTGGAATATGGAAAGAGCGTAACACTGAAGTGTTATGGGATCTGCTCTGTGAATTCCCTTTGAGTTGATTAGAGCAGACAGCTCGTGGCCCTGAAATGAACATGATTATAGAAGTGATTTTGGTTGCTAAGAAATGTCACAGCAATACTAATGTTTCATTTAGAAAATAGATTAGTTCATTTTATTTAAGAGGTGAATTCCTTTGAAACATACCTTTTAAAAAGGAGTAATCCATTGTAGCTTCTACATGTTCTAGTCAAAATCACTTGGGTATTTTAATTATATTATTGACATATATGGGAATATTTTAGTTTATTGAGAATACTTAGAATTATTTTACTTCTTTGTTTTTATTTCTCACTTTAATGCTTATAAGTAAGAATTACAGTAATTTTACTTAATTAAATTACGTGCTCTATGATTTGAAGTATTCTATTATGAACTTATAAGGAAACTGTTTTACTGCTAAAGTTTCATTACTGTATTAGATATTCCTAATCTCTGTCTGTCTTTCTCTCTCTGGTAGTATCTTTTTATTGGGAAAACTGAAGTTGGATACTACAATTGAACGTTGATACAATTAGTGCAAACCGAGTCTAATTTTGGAGAAAGCATATTTTTTAGGGTTTTCTTTCCTGAGCCAAATCATAGTAAGAAAAACTAGCTATGAAATACATGCTATCACTGAGTAAAAACCACCTATCTCATCAAGAGTAAATCTTAGGAAATCTCTTATTTGAGGGAAGTCATATCAACATCTTCCAAAAATTTAATGTAAGAAGTTGCTAAATATTTAAATATTTAGGCACTGCATCAATTGGAGATGAGATGTCGTTACCTGTGGGATAACAGGGGTGGTGTGAAGACATTTATTGCTGTAAGAGCAGATTTGATCATATTGCTCTGTGACTTAGGTTATCATTTACAAGGAAGCCAATGTATAATATTTTCTTTTGTCTCTGGACTCTTCAGAAGAAGCTATCCCCTTCTGGATGACAATTGCTTGTCCTCTGGTTTTGGCATGCTTTTGTCACTCACCTGTAGCAAATTTTCTCTACTCATGCTTTTCTTTCTTAGTACTTAATATTTCTGTTAATAAAGGAACTATTTGCACCTGGGTAGCTTTAACTATTTAGCCTAAATTCTTCAGCTCCTCCTTGTCCTGTGCTGCTGGGATCTCATTGAACCTGTTTTCTCATCTGCATGTTGATGTCCCAGGATCAAGATGCCAGTTGTCACATATGGAGCACTCCCCTAGTGGGTAGTGTGACTCCAGGAGCATCCAGAAGACAGCTAGCTGGCAAGGGTTCATTCATGCCGCTGTGGGAGCTTTTACCATGGGGATAATATTTATATCTCTGGATTGAGATGAAACTGCTGCATAACCTTTGCTAAGAATCATTAATAATCATCACTGTCTCCAACACAGCTAGAGGAGCAGAGATATAAAATGTGTCTGTGGACCATTTTTCACTGATGCGTGGATAATCTCTTAGTTGCGTACTGGAAAATCCTTTGTTTTTGCGGTAACTAACTTGTAGTTAACCTCAGCTCAGCAATAAATATACTGTTGCCTTGCACCCCTGTTTTGGTTAATTTCTGTTGATTTATTTCTTCAAGGGTGCTGCTAGGTGATTAGCAGGAGAGAAAATGAGTTTTCTCACAAAATCATGAGAACAGAGTGAGCTGTTTGTGCAGCAGTACCTATCAAAAGTTTTCACCCAAAACTTGCCAAGACTGCGATGTGGCACTGCGGGTCTTATGGCAAATTCTTTGAGAGCAGACCCTCGGAGAGGGGCCAGCACAAGGAGGTGTTGGGGTCAATGTGGGCTGGGGTGTGTGGTCCTTGCTGCCCATGTGGTACGGCGGACAGGAGCGGTGTGGGAGGCAGCTGCTCCAGAACTGAGGTCTGCACAAGTTGGCTTGCAGGTTTCCCCATCCTGGTCAGATGACTCTGGATTCCTGGTGGCACCACTCAGGGGTCTTTGGACTTTGTACTGTGAAAGCAAAAGCCCTTTCTCTCCTAGGTTTAAGTGACAAGCTTAGTCAGAGCCTTCAAAAGTGTGTTTTGTTGATCAGCTGTCGGAATGTGTGAGGCTTCTTCCCTTAACAAATGGCAACAAAACAGATAAAAGCCCACACGTGGTGTTTGATAAACACCTTTGAAAGTCTCGGGGAGCCCTGTTGACACTTGGCTGTATGTTGAATTGTCTTCAATATAGTCCTGCAAGTTACAAAAATAAATTGTATCAGTTTATCAGGAAAGAACCTGAAAACAAAGGTGCGTCAGGACTTGTGAGCAGTCTGTTAGAACAAATGAGTGCCAGGAAATGTGGGCTTGATTTGGAGTCTTTGCTGCCACAGAGAGTTTTAAGACAAGTGTTATAATTTGATCATAAAAGGAGAAAGTTGAAAGATGTATCAGAAATCACAAACAGTTGTGGATATTATTTGTGTTTGACTGGCAGTATGTGAGAGGGTATGTTATGATACATTCTTGTCATTCAAAGGTTTTATTTTTAGTCTTACCTTCGCAGTTGTTTTCATTATCTCCAGCATCAAGTTTTGTGCACTATAAATCATTCATACACCATAAACCATTTAAGCAGTGCGTGTGTTTCTTTCTGAAATATAAATTGGAGTATAAAATTCATTTTACCATCTGACTGATACCACCTTAAGACTATAATAATCTGTCCTTAGACCCAAATTCTGCTTGCCTTGACTCTCAAATTGTCTCCTGAGTAACTAACAATATAGAATAATGTCTTTTTAGTAACTGAAAGTCTTTCAATTTTAGTTAAGTTGAGATTTTATTATTAAATCCTTTAACATGTTAAATGTCTCACCACCACGTCTACACCTCTTTTAAATACCTCCACAGATGCTGACTCCACCGCTTCCCTGGGCAGCCTGTTCCAATGCTTGGCCACCCTTTTGGTGAAGAAACTTTTCCTAACATGCAGTCTAAACCTCACATGGCACAACTTGAGGCCATTTCCTCTTGTCCTATCACTTGTTACTTGGGAGAAGAGCCCCAACCCCACCTCGCTACGATCTCCTCTCAGGTGGTTGTAGAGAGTGATAAGGTCTTCCCTCAGCCTCCTTTTCTCCAGGCTAAACAACCTCAGTTCCCTTAGCTGCTCCTCATAACACTTGTTCTCTAGACCCTTCACTGCTTCATTGCCCTTCTCTGGACACGCTCCAGCATCTCCATGTCTTTCTTGCAGTGAGGGGCCCAAAACTGAACACAGTATTTGAGGTGAGGCTTCACCAGCGCTGAGTACAGGGGGATGGTCACTTCCCTAGTCCTGCTGATGACACTATTTCTGATACAAAGAATGTAGTAACCGAAATATTTTTGATTAATCTTAAAGAAAAGCAAATGAAATGATTTTGTAGTACTTAAATACTCAGTAAATGGGTCCTAATAAATTTTGAATTCCCAGGTTGTGACCGTGATCTCAAGCCCATTTTTTGCAGACTCACAGTAGTTAAATGCACATCATCAACAAGAAGACTGCTCTTACTTCAGAAATGACGTTGTAGCCTGTTTTCAATATCTTAACTCTTTTCAGGTGGGACTTAGATAGTTTTTTAAAACTTTTATTTTAATTCTTAACCTCATCCAGACTAAATTCTTTCAAAGGCTTCCAAATAGGCATTTTACTAAACCCTCCTCTATCACTGTCAGCCGGTAAACCATACTATAGTTTCCTTGAAGGTCACAAAGAGGGGGACAAAAAAAAAAGGTGTCTTTTAATCTTTTCCAGATTATGATATTCTGCAACAGAGCACATTGTCTGCTAAAGTATATGCTCACTCCTGAGTGTGGCTGGAATTCAGCTAGGGAAAATTTTCAAGAAAGAATCTTGTCCTGTGAGCCCTCCTTTGATATTGGGATGTTTTTCTCTGTTGTAACTCAGGAGCAACATGATTTTGCAGACCTCATATGTAGCTGAAATTGGGAAGTATTAGTTGTATTCTAGTGTTTGTCAATACAGTTTTGCAGAAATTCCAGTTACTTTCTATAGGGGAATTATTCTTGCATAATAAATAAATCTAGAAACTGTCGTTCAACTACCAAAAAAATGTTTAATTTGAATCTTTCAAAATGGGCCACCGCAAATGAATTTAATTAGGGCATGCTGTCCCAGAAAAGCTCCTGCTTGACTTTGAAGATCTGGAACAAAAATTGTCATTAGACAACAGCTGACTACAAGTGAGAAGAGGCAGCAGGTTTTTTGGTTGGTTTTTTTTATTATTATTATTACTTATTTACATTGCCATGCTTACATTTTTTTGCTTTATGTTTGCTAACATATCAGTTCAGAATATAGCACAGTTTGGCATGAGTAAAACTTTGTTAAAGATGGAAAATTGGGCAATTGTTGAATGCAGTGCTAGCAGCACTGAACTAATAAATATTAGTAATATTGTGTTTTAATTTTTGAATACTTTGTCCCCCTCCCCTTCCTACTCCCATTTTATTTTTTAATAACATGTAATTGAAGGAAAGATACTAGATAGCCCGAAAGCTCTCCTGAATTGGATTTAATCAGAAAAAGTACCGTGTCTTCTTGAGTGCCTTGCATGTTAGTGTAGGCATAAACTTTTCAATACACATATACTATTTAACTATAAATACTGCTTTTTATTAATTCTTGTTTCAGAGGATAATTGGATCCCACTGGGTGTAACTCACTAGAGTTTATTAAAATCTCCACCACTCTCCATGCTGTAGCTGTGAAGTTTTTTTACAAGACAAGAATAACAAATCAGGCATATCTAATTGAAGTAAAGTGCTCTTAGACCTTGTTAGATACAATCTAATACATACTGCTTGTTTTGGTTTATCCTCTAAACCTAATTGTTTTTGAAAAATGCACATTTCACTGTGCAAATAACTAGATAGTTGGCTGACCAATTGCCCGGGCAAATATAAGACTTCAAGACATGTTACACAGATGATAGTAATGAAAGCATCCTGTTAGTTTATAGTTTAAGACATTGGTTGATCAGATGTTTACTTGGTTCTTGGTGCTAGTCTACATTTATCACAGAGTGAGACTAAATTGTATCTTTAATTTTCATTATGTTTAAAATAGAATCAGAAGCATGTTGTTGTGGAACTTTTCTACCAGAACATCGATAATGTAAATTTTATTCAGTTTTTATAAAGTCTCAAAAAATATGATGTGGAATAAGTTTGGCAAAAAAGGTAGTTGTGCCCATTTTATTTTCCTGCTAGGAAAGTGTTATTTCCTAATCTGCGTTTCTTATTTAAGAACATGCGTGAGCTGAAAATACTATCCAAGTGTGCTTTAGGCTTGAGAATTGCATTTCATTGTCTGTCTCTGCAGTACTGTGGGTATGCCCTTTGCACCACATGTCACTGCCATGCCCCACATGGACAGGACTGTTTGCACCTGTGGTGCTCTGGTAGTTTTTGCATGTGAAACAGATCTGAAGTAATACTGAAAAGTATTGAAATTTATGCAAGTACACAGGACATCTGTGTGGTGGCTTTCACTTCTTTAGCGGACATTCCATGTTCTTGCATCTTCTCTGAGATGTTAAGTGGACATAAACTAGTAGCTAAATATTCTGCTAAATATTCTTGTTCTAGCCATCCCAGAGACCAAAGAGATGGTTTGTCTTTGTGCTCATATGCTCAGAAGAAATAGTTGTTAGGTAAGAGATCTATGATGAAAGAAAATCGGGAGATGGGTAAATGTGGAAGTGAAGGGAGGACAGAAACAGAAGTAGACTGACTGCCTAGTTGCAGCCTGTTCAGACTGTCTCCTGAATGCTTACCAGTAAAAGAAGGACATTGGTTTTGATCCGAATGTCCAGAAGAGCAGAACCTATGCATAAGATCTATGGAGTGATCCCACTTCCAGCATCTGCAGAGGGGGTGGGAGGCAGCCTGGCGGTGGGGCACTGAAGGAGAGATGACCCTGTGACAAAGAGCTGAAAGGTGTGGGACACATTCTGATAACCTTTGGGGTTGTGGAGGATGACCATGTGTTATGGTTTGAGAAAACCCATAACATTTTATTGTCGGTTAGACAATTATTCTCTCACCCGATGACCCCTCCCCACCCAGGAAGGGGAATCGGGAAGAAAACAAGAAAACCCAGGGGTTGAAAGATAAACAGATTTAATAGGACAGAACTGGATAATTAACAGTACTAACACAAAGGAATCCATATTGATCCCGATACCCGAATATACAGTACAAGGATTATACTCAGCCAACTATATCAGTAGGAAGCTGTGCACTCCCAGCAGTGGACAGTGAATGTCGGACACTGCGAGCGCTACAGCTTCAGGAGGAAGGGAAGGCCTCAGGGATCCAGCACCGGGGCAAGAAGTCCTCTGGATTGCCATCATCAAGGGAGAACCATCAAGGGAAAAGAGCACGAGCAAGTGGGAGAACGCAAGCAGGGGGAGAGCCCCCTCGCAGCAGACTTTCTAATTTATATTGAATGTGACGTTCATGGTATGAAACAATCCTGTTGGCCAGCTTGGGTCAAGTGCCCAAGTCTCGCTCCTCCTCATCCCTGCACCTGGCGAGCTCGAAAACACTGAGACCTTGAAACCCACACACCATGGCTGGCTGTACAGTAAATATCTTCACTAATTCAGACACTAGAGTCTTACACAAATACAGCTTTTCCCAAGCATTAGGAAAGAAATTAGTCCTGTGTCTCTCACACCAGGACACCATGCTATTTCTCCTGTGGGTTTCTGACAGTATAGCACAGCAGAGAGATGTAGGGATGTGTCACAGGTTGTGTAGAAACTCACACTGCTTTAGTCTGTGCCTGAGTTTATGTATGTGTTCTGCATGTCTTAGTGCTTACCTGGTATAGCAGGTCTCTAATAGATCACTAGTAGGAATAGTGCGTGTTGCATTTTCCCTCTGAATCTGATCATGGAGGGGTTTTCTAAAACCAGAGTTCTTAGTGGGAAGAAGAGGGATTAGTTAGGAAATGCTAAAATAGCTAAGTCAAGGTTTCACATTTTGTAATTTGCATCCCGAACTCAGAAAGCAAAGCCTTCCTGTGGTGGGGTAAATCTCTGTTTGGCTCCTCAAGGAGAGAGACAGGGTCCTGCCTCTCTTCCTGTGAGCTGAAGTGGAAGGAAGGATGGAGATGCTGAGTGGGGCACAGAGGCTGGTGATAAATCTGGAGCGTTGCTGCTTCTCCTGCCAGCGCAAGGGTGTTGTGAGGGCTTCTCATGATGGAGGGTGATGCTTCTCCTGCAGTAAAACTATATAAGCTGAAGAGAAACCCAAGCATTAGAGGTTCCTTCTTTTGCTCCCCTCTGTAACATCTCTTGATGAGGTAAAGCAACAAAGCTTTGGTGGTTGTATCACCAAGGGTGGAAAGACCCCACAACTTTTCCATGCTTGGATGATGCGCTTGCTCCTAAATATAGTTTTCTGCCTTCATGGGCTATGCTCAGAGCAGTAGTGTAAAACTCAGCTAGTTTAAATCTCTTTTAGCACCCTGTCAAACAGTCTTTGGGAGATTGTGTATCATGTATGGACAGCTTTCTTCAAAAGTAATGATTCTTTTAAATGCTAATAGTAAATTACACATTTTATGAGCTGAGCTTCTGAAATGAATCACAAAAGATCAGAGTAAGCCTCAAAGGGCTCTTTTAAAGGAGATACTCCAGATGTCCGTGTGGGTAGATTATTTTATCCTTTTAGTACCGTAAAATGCTTATGTTCAGTTAAGCCATCTAATTAGATACCTGATTATAGCCTGTTTTTTTCCATAAAAAGGTAATAATATGTCTTGACTTTTGTTTTATTGCAGTCTGGCATATTTTACAGAATTTATCTAAACTTCAGTAGAAACAGAGAAGCAAAGCTTGGTTTCATACTTGTATTAATAAGGTAGTAATTTCACTGAACAGGCCTAATTCTGTGAGAGGGGGATCAAAGTACAAAATGAATTATCCTGCTGTAACTTAAGATTAAAGAGGTATAGCTGTTACACAAAGGCTGATGCAGTGGATATTTGCAATAGAAAGACTGTAAGAAGTTTGAAGATAGAAATGTGTGGGGTAGACCTTTCAAAGACCTCTCCGCAGTGGTATATAAGTACAAGGGGAGCTCATACAAATCAATCCGTGCTGCCCTTGGTTGGAATTTTGATAGGTGTGTATTTGTTGGAGCCTGAAAGTCAGCGTAAAGTGCAGAAGCTGCATAGGACCCTGTCTGACCTGCACAGCCAGCGCTGCTCATAAGGGAGCACAGATATCGAGCTGCTGGTACTGGGAGGCAGCTGCTTACTCGGGTGCTATGGTTTGAGAAACCCACAACAATTTATTGTCATTTAGATAATTATTCTATTACTCAATGACCCAAACCCACCCACAAAGGGGAATTGGGGAAAAAACAAGGAAAGTTGTTGAAGTATAAACAGATTTAATAGAATAATACTATATAATTAACATTAATAATACTAAAGAGCCAGTGTTGATCGTGACACCAATGTAAAATATACAAGGTTATACTTAGCCAATTAATCAGCAGGAAGCTGTGCACTCGCAGCAGGGGACAGCAAATGTCAGACACTGCCAGTGCTACGGCTTCATGAGGAAGGGAAGGGCTCAGGGGTCCAGCACCAGGGGAAGAAGTTCTCTGGATCGCCGCCATCAAGGGAGAGAGAGAACTTCACAGCGAACTTTCTAAAATATATTGAATATGATGTTCATGGTATGAAATAATCCTGTTGGCCAGCTTGGGTCAAGTGCCCAGGTCTTGCTCCTCCTCATCCCTCAACCTCGCGAGCTCGGAAACACTGAGACCTTGAAACCCACATACCATAGCTGTCTATAAAGTAAATATTTTCACAAATTCAGACACTAGAGTCTGAAAGTGCAGTTCTAAAAAGTGCAGTTTTCCTAAGAAGAGAAATTAGTCCTGTGTCACCCAAACCAGGACATTGTGCTTGTGTCACTGAGCTGCAGGCAGAGCTTCTCTGAAAACTGCTGGGGATGGACTCTGTACCTGACAGAAGATTTTCTCATGCTGAAGCTGTGGGTTTTGTTGTGGTATTATTTTAACACCACCCACCCAGCTCCCAATAACGTATCTTTTATTTTGCTACTGTTTTAATGGACTGAATATGCATGTGTTAGTTATACAGCAGTTTGCTTTCAGTCTATAATGAACAAATTTTCTCTGGCTTGGAACAAAATGCAAATTTTAAAACTTCCTGTTATGTTGAACCTTTTGTATCATTCACATTCCTCATGACTTTAAAATCAGTAAGAGCATATTCCAACAATTCTCAGCTAGTGTGTCATTTGGTAGGATTTGGTCCTATGAGGGCTTCACATGTGAGGTAGCTCTTCGTGAAATCTTAGATACCAAATCTTGTATTTCCTGCATGTGGCATCCTAACTGTGACCTAAATCAGACTGTTGCATAACATTTGTTCTGTGATAGATTAATTTCTTAATTGCTATAGATGCATAAAACATACATATACATTTTACACCAGTCTGAGTTCTTCATGGCAGGCAGGAATTCTGAGCGTTTGAAAATCCTTTTTATCCTTTTTAAAAGGGATGGAGTATCATGTTGAAACTTTAATGTAGTTTCTTTTTTTAAGGGGCTATCAAACACAAGACTTATGTGAAAACATTAATAGTAGTAGAGTAGTTTGATTTAGAAAATCAAACTTCCAAACTGTACTGTGCATAAAAGCAGAAGGGTCATAACTATTAACTCTTACTGGACAGAGAAGTATTGGATAACATGGCATGGATACTAAAAATATTGAGATAATTTTTTTTGGTTTTTTGCTATTGTGATTCAACTAAGACATAAGAATATTTCTCCAAACTGAGACTTTACAAATGCTATACTTCAGAACTGATTTGTATTCTCAAGCCTTTTTGTTCAAGGGTTTAAAAAAAAAATAAGAAAAATTTGATTGTAAAGTTCATGTATTTGTCTTTGATATTAGTACCTAGTGGGATGATTGATCAATGTACTGCACAAATTCCCCACACAAAGGCTGGGTATGTTTTCCACTCATAGAATGTGTTCAGCTCCTGTGTTCAAGTTGCCATAGATCAAATTATTCCTTGAAGTTCACGTACTGCTGTCCTGAGTTTTGTCTATGGTGTCTTTTGTTAGTGTTTTGAGCTTTTGTCTTGCTGAGCGCTATTGTGAAGGGCTGTTTGGACTGATCTAGATTCTAATTATAGTAGTACTTTGCACTGGCATGGATGTCCTGTAGTTAATCTGTGTTGTGCTTATAGATCAGAGACAAAAACAACTCTTTTTTTTTTTTTAATGTGTTCTTACATGTTTCAGAATAACAAGTGTAGTTTAACATTTCTGTGGGTACCAGTTCTGAGTGGGGGTTGAGCTGTTTCTCAATAGTCAGGAAGACTCCGCCTGTTAAATACAGAACTAAACTTGTTATGATTTCCAGAGCCTGAGGTACAAATTTTTAACTGATTTTGTGATTCTGACTGATAGCTGAACACTCTGTACAGAGACCTGGGTTGTATCTTTGCACAGCCTGTCTCATTTTGCTGGCACCTGCATCAGTAATATCACCAAATAATAGTAATTATGTACATAATCAAGGCAATTTGAAATTAAACCTTCCAAAGGAAACATTAAACACACGGTGTTCAGAACAAGACAGCGGGACTGTTAGCTCGCTTTTTGGTTAATTTAGAGTAATGTCATAATTTTAAGTGTTGATTAAAGTTATTGGCCCTAGAACATCACATTCAGAGTTCATTCAGCACTGTTTTGTGTTCACTGGAACAACAACGGACTTGTTCAGTAAGTGGAATTGGTGGGTATTGAGCAAGTTACCTAATACCAGCTGACAAATATGGGATTTTCAGACTGAAACCTTCTTGCCTTAACAAGGATTATTGTGTGCTTTATTAGCCAAAGCTGGTTTTGTAATTAAAATTTTTATTAAATCTTTTCTGAAGAATAGTGAAGTAAAAATGTTTTGATATGTTACAGAGTATTTCTTAATGTATTGATGTGATAGAATGTGTATTAAACAACTTTATTTTTAAGCCTTGAGATAAAAGTTTTTTCTCCTGCTAGCTATTATAGAATGACTAAAACCAAAATATACAAGGAGAAACTGTTTTGTGATCCAAATGCTTTTATAAGATCATTCTTATAAGGACAAGGTGCATGTGTGTGTGTACATGTGCATGTGTATTTCCTAGCTAACTACAGTTTACTCTCAAGTTTTAATTCCTTGTTCTATGTCTGGAGTCAACTTTATAAAATGCAAGTGGAAATTGAAAGCAAGGCTGTGTATGGCATCATGTTAATACTAATTTGTGAGTTATTACCTTAGTAGCGTAGAAGTTTTTTGAGTCCAATTGAGGTGTTTGGTCATATGATAAATATGCATCAGGAACAGTTTTTGCTCCATGTAACTCAGGAATAACTTCATAAAGATTGTTTCTATTTGGTGTTATTTCTTCAACAAGTTCCCAGACTTTTAAATACAACCTCGCCTTTCAGCTTGAAAACTCTTCATTTGGTGGCTTTGCAGTTGCATCCATGCCCATTCCACGTGACCCTGGGCGTTGGAACAGTAAGGCACTTGACCCCCAGGCTGGGGCTCGGGATGACATTGCAGTGAGAGTCTCCAGCTAGCGGAGCTGAACAAGGGCCAAGGCACTGGTGGCCGTTGAAAGCCACATTGTCACTTCTTAGCTGTTGCCAGATGCAATTGTCCTGGCAACCTTCCAAAAAACATACAAAAGTAGTGCCGTTGGTCCGAGCAGCTGTGGGCTTCCTCTGGTTTCACCACGCATAGCCCCAGTCATCCCTTCCTGCATCCAGACTTTGGCCTGCTCCTTGGTGGCTTGTCACTCTGGGGGTGTTCCCTGACCCCTTTATTGGAGAGCCAGAGATCTGCACTGATAAAAACATTTCTGAATGGCAAATATTGGTTACTTATATTGCACTGCGTTCCCTTCCCTGAAGAGTGTCAGATAACATGGTTATGTACATGATGTATTAAGCCCTAAATAATATGAAGGAACTGAATTATGTAGCTAACTTTGTTATTTATTCCTTCCTTGATCGGGATCGTGGGAGGATGGTGAAATTGAGTTAAATACAATGTCTGTACAGAATCGTGTGCCACTGGTACAGTAACTCAAAACGTTTTGTTACTCAGTTTTCATTACTTGCCTGCTGGATGGTATGAAGGCATCCTTCTTGGCGTCCTGTGTTTAGCAATCAACAAACCTTTCAACAGCTCTCACTGAATAGGTTAAAATAATATAGCATTTTGTGTAAATGGACTGTGTACATACGTTATGGTAGATGAACTGTTTAAAAAAAAAGGAAAAAGTAATTTGGAATTTTTTAATGAAAATGATGGCATTGTATACTTTTTTCTCATGGAGAAGTAATATAAGGATACAGCCATGCTCTCTAGGGTATTTGAAAATTGCCTTGAGTTTTCTGAGTAGCTCAAGGTGTTTTGAAAAGATAGGTCTAGGGCTGTTGCAGATTCTGTGACAAATTTGTGTCACATTTTGCATTACATTTTGTAAGACAGAATTTACTGTTTCCCCCTTTTACATAATCTGTATGAATAGGAGATGTCTATCATTTAAAAGATTAATGAATAGTTGTCTGTGAGTGAAAATTATTTTCCGTCACCTCTCAGCTATTTGTGGTGACATGATGTGTCTCATGTTATTGGGTTATAGATTACTAGGATGACAAAAACCAATATAAGTGATAATAATTCATGTGAAATAAAAGAACAAGTAGGTAAAATCCAAGCGCTCTCTCCTGCCATTGAAACTGATGATTTCATTTGAGGTCTGATTTCACCACAAAACTATTTAAGTCAATTTGCAGGCATATCTAAGTGCAAGTTGGCTAATAACTTTTTGTTGTGGTGTTTGACTATAACCAACCTCAAGCAATAGTTTTATTCCCCACGGTGATTTTGGGAGCTATTTATGTCACCTACATCTCATATTTACTTTAGCTACTATGTTTGAAGTCAAGAACCTAATTTTTAATGGAGATACTCTTGCCTTGCACCCTAGAGGAGGTTTACTTATATGTCTTAGGTAGACAGTGTGAATAGCCTCCATGAGCCAAACTGCATGTCTATGGTTGTTCAGTCAGCTTCAGTGCACTCAGCAGGATCGCATGGATACAGTAGAGATCAGAATTTGTTTAGTATGCTCTATTAGCATATATTCTTTCATTGAGAATAATAGTCTAATATATTATTCACTCCTTTCATGAAATCACAAGGATGTGTGTAATGAAAATGAACATTATGGTTTTTTCTTTTTTCATGCGTGGTGAATTGTTTATAAAGTCTTTTGTATACCCAACAAAAAACCTTCTCACTGGGAGATTGGTTTGGGTGAATGTGTTAATTCTGTAGCCAGAATAAGACTGTATGCTCATACTAATCAGTTAATTCTTGAAAGGAATTCCAGTAAAGTAAGTAATCTAGGCCGAATATGTGAGCAATAGTAGGTATCCACTGTAACAGAAGCAAATTGCTATGGGCTAAATTTCATGGAGTAAAATGGGACAATAAGCGTTTCTACGCCTTCCCTAGGGAGACAAAAAGAAGACCTTTGGCCTAAATTTGCATTCTGAGAAAGACAAACTACATTTTAATTCCTTGCATTTTAAGCTAATGTTACTTTTCCAGCACTTGGTTGGAACGTCTGTTCTTGAAATTAGCAGTTTGTTAAGAAACTGTAAAAATTGCAGATGCACTGGATTTCATAGAATTCTCTCACCCAAATTTCACAGTACTAGTATGATTCTTTCAGGCTTCTTTTTTACTAATACTTGAACTATCTGGTTTTAGATGTAAACATCTGGTTTCACCTGCTTTTCTTGTGCCTTAGCGTTCCATACGCCCGTTCCTTTATATAGTATTTGTTGTAGAAGATCTTAATCTAAGAATGTTAAACCAAATATGACTGTTGTATATATAAAAATGTTGTGAAAATGGAAGGTAGGTCGTAAAACTACATCTACAAAAGCCTAATCTGAAGACATGTTGTGTGAGATATTTGTGCAGTGGTTTCCCTGCTTCCTGAGTGGTAACTACCATGACAATTCGTTGCTAGGTCTCTTACAATGCGTGTATGAAGTCATCACTGGAAGACTTAAAAAACCGCAACCTATTAAAGCAAGTGAGGTTGTGCTGAAGGAAAGAATCTCCAAGAATGATTGCAGTGTCAACAAGACCTATTTGGTATCAGATTTGTCTTTGTGCACAACAGCTGTGGAATGAAAGCCTCCATGGGTTTTGAGGGTCCTGGCCAACAATTCAATACAAGAGAACTGAACAAGTGCAAGTAGTTTGATAATAGTGTCTTTGTCATAGATAATAGTAAAACAAGATCATGTTTTGACTGAAATGGGTGATAGAAGTTGAAAGCTTTTTGATACTCAGGTAGTAATTCAGAAGAGGTTTTGAAGAAATGGAATTTGTGGTTCCTGTTTAAAGTTCATTCACTTCTTTTTATGCCTAACAGTGTGTTTTGTTCAAGGTGGTATTTTGGGATGGTCAAAACTATTTTTAATTTCACATTTTCTTTGTAGATTTATCCAAAGTACAAATGACATCATCTTTCAGCTTGGTTTGCTTGTTGTAGATTTTGGAAAACTGAAGAGCTAAAGCTAGAGCAACATCCACTCTTGCTTTCAAATTTACCAGGCAGACCAGTGGCTCAGACTTTTTTTTTAGTGATAAGCCTAGTATTTATCTTCTACTTTTGTCCAGAGGACTTGGATCCATAATTCTCATTGTATAGACTAGGGGGAAAACAAATATTTTCTGTTAATAGTTCATTGAAGAGTTCTGCAGCACGACATTCTTCACTTTAAGAGGTTAGCTAATTGCAACTGGGATAGTCATTCTTGCCCTTTCGTCTAGTGAATATTCGGTATTATTTACAAAACTGGCCAAATCTGCTTGAGCACGGTCTCATGTGAATCACTCTGGACTTAAATCTCCATTGTTCCAGGGGAATACAACTCTTACGGTAGCTCATAAAACACAATCTGGCCTTTTGTACAGTTGATTCTGAATGTTAGTGCCAAGATCTTAATGGATTAGAAATTTCCTGGGAGGCATTAATGTCTTGTGACAGGAATTTCTTTTGCAGAAGATGACCCCACTTTAGGAGATGTTACATAGCTGCTTCAGCTCATCTAGAGCTTCTGTGTTGTCCTTTGTTTTACTGTGTATCATCTGTGTAGTATCTAGTAAAAAGCTACATGGATTTCTGTGAAATGGCTTTCCAGAGAAGGAAACAATTAAGAATGAAAGAATATGTTGCCCTTAGGAGGCCCTAAATTGTCTTTGCCTTTCAGGCTTAGTGATAGTCTTGGGTTTGACGATGAATTAGAAATATTTGGCATGTTCTACATGGTACAGAAAGAAGTGCCTGTGTAGATGCCATGAAGCAGTATTAAACATAAAAACTCGACAGTAACTAAGGTATGTGATGAACTCGCCATGCATAAGAACTACTTCAGGCTTTATATATGTGAAGTAACTGAAAGTTTTCATTATTTCCAAGAGTATTGTGCATACCTAATTAATCACCACAAGCTTTTTTTTTTTTTTTGGACTCAGTTAAATCAAACATTTCTTTACCAAGATAGTGGTCAAACAGTGGAATAGGCTTCCTAGAAGGGTAGTCAGTGCACCAAGCCTGTCAGTGTTTGAGGCATTTGGCCAATGCTTGTAAGAACATACTTCAACTTGCTGAATTGGTTAGGCAGTTGGACTTGATGATTACTGTAGGTCCCTTCCAACTGAAATAGTCTAGTCTATTCCATTCAAACATGAGCTGTGAGCTGGTTCTACATTGAAAGTGTAAATAATACCTTCCTACTGATGTATCTGCCATACTCCAGAGATCTGGGTGCATGCATTCCTACTCAAGTTTAGCTGCACACTGCTTTCCTGACAGCCCTGGGAGAAGATGTCTCTTGGAAAGGCGTGACTTTCCCCAGAAAGAGAGCAAACAAAATACTTTGGGTTTCAAAGAAAACTGAGAGCAAAGATGTTTAAACAGAATAAGAATAGGCCCCTGAGAACGTGAGACGCTCACTGGGAGACACTTCAATCAGTCTTACATAGAGTTTGTGGGATGCTTATTTCCAGATGAAGGCTGAACATCTTGCCTATTTAAATACGAAAGGCAAAATTAAAAAATTACATACGAGAGATAAAGTTGTTTGCTTGCATGTATATATATATATGTAACATCATTAGGTTCCCTGAGTCTCTGTTAGCTCTGTAATGAATTTTTTGTCTGAAATCCCTGATGTTTAGCACGTCAGATCAAGAAATAGCTTGGGAGTCCTGGTCCTTTGCATGCTTTTGCAAAGAAGCATATGTGCTCAATATTTCCAGCCTGTCCAGAACATGCCCATGTATGTGCCAGAGTCCTCCTCAGTGATGCAGAAATTGCTGTTTATCTCTAGGAACGGTGCACTGAGGTGAATGTATACAGCGTAAGACTTGTCACACTCTGTGCTGAGTAATATGTGGTGGGTTGACTGTGGCTGGACACCAGGTGCCCACCAAAGCTGCTCTGTCACTCCCCCTCCTCAGCTGGATGGGGGGAGAAAAGATATAATGAAGGGCTTGTGGATTGAAATAAGGACAGGGAGATCACTCGGCAATTACCATCATGGGCAAAACAGTCTCGACTTGGGGAAAATCAAGTTATTACCAATCCAATCAGAGTAGGGTAATGAGAAATAAAAACTAAATCTTAAAACACCGTCCCCCTCACCCCTCCCTTGTTCGTGGCTCAACTTCGCTCTGAATTTCTCTGTCTCCTCCCCCAAGCAGTGCAGGAGGATGGAGAATGAGCATTGTGGTCATTTCATCACACACTGTTTGTACTGCTCCTTCCTCCTCATGGTGAAGACTCCTCACACTCTTCCCCTGCTCCAGCATGGGGTCCCTCCCATGGGAGACAGTTCTCCAAGAACTTCTCCAGTATGGACCCTTCCCACAGGCTGCAATTTTTCATGAACTGGTCCAGCATGGGGTGCAGTCCTTCAGGATCAGACTGCTCCACTGTGAGCCTCTCACGGGGTCACAAGTCCTGCGAGCAAACCTGCTCCAGCATGGGCTCCTCTCCCCCTGGGGCCACAGGTACTGCGAGGAGCCTGCTCCAGTGCGGGCTCTCCATGGGGTCACAGCCTCCTTTGAGCATCTGCCTGCTGCAATGTGGGTTCCTCCATGGGCTGCAGGTGGATATCTGCTCCACCATTAACCTCCATGGGTTGCAGAGAGACAACTTGCCTCACCATAGTCTTCACCAGGGGCTGCAGGGGTATCTCTGCTCCAGCGCCTGGAGCATCTCCTCCCCTCCTTCACTGACCTTGGTGGCTGCAGACTTGTTGCTCTCACATATTCTCAATCCTCTTTTCTGACTGCTGCTGCACAGCTGGCGCTGTCACTGTCACTGATGGGCTTGGGCTTGGCCAGCCGTGGGTCCGTCTTGGAGCTGGCTGGCATTGGCTCTATTGAACATGGGGGAAGCTTTTAGTGGCTTCTCATGGAAGCAACCTCTCTACGTCCTTGGCTACCAAAACCTTGCCATGCAAACCCAGTATGGTATATCATGTGTCCTGACTGTGCTTTAGAAGGGCTTTTGCTATGAAGCTCAGATAACACACAATCTATTTCTGCTGAGGGGTTGGGGTTTTTTTGTTTTCTTCTGTAGTAGTCAATCACAGTGACACGATGTAGGATTTTGCCCTTATTTATACCCTGTCTAGGCTCATTCAGCTCCAGGAATCACAAGAGGCCATTTTAGATGTTAAAAAATAAATGTC
The DNA here is from genome assembly GCA_013398295.1 of Chionis minor. Taxonomy (NCBI): domain Eukaryota; kingdom Metazoa; phylum Chordata; class Aves; order Charadriiformes; family Chionidae; genus Chionis; species Chionis minor. Next base: position 188,184 of record VZSF01006629.1, on the reverse strand, counting down.
TTTGCAATGTCTTTCTACGTCATTTTGCCTTTGCTGTTGAAAACACGCACTGCTCTGTCACAGTTATTATTTGGCCTGAGCATTTGCACAGATTATAGGGTTCTGTCACAGTTTCTAGTAACTTCAACAGTCATTTCTTTTAATAGAACAATAGAACCAAATGACCCTTGATCAACAATTTTTTGTAATTGTTTTATTTTGCATATCCCACACTAACCAGCTTCCAGATGTACATCAAACTGTTACAGTCTGTTGTTGAGCTGCACAATCAAAAAAGTTTCATATTTTACTTACTTTTATGTAAAATAGAATGTAACACTGTATGAAGTTTAATGACTTTTAACAATAGAATTTCTACAAGCTCAGCTAGCATCTGGTCTAAGTGTTGACTTATAGTGGTCAATTTATTTAGCAAGTTCATGTTCGGGGATTTGATAGAGGTGACCCTATATCCTGAGAAATGCTAGCTGATATTCCTGGAGAAGAGTGAAATAATTCATTTAAACATCATTTTGTGGGCATTTTAGAGAATAAATAGCAGTTTGGGAGTTTGTCCTTGATTATATGATAATGTTATAAAAAAAAATTAGCTTTGTTTGCTTGATTAAAACATAAGGCTAAATATTGTCTTCAAACATAGGAAGGACTACAAGAACAAAAAGGTTATTCCCTCTTCAAACTGTGAAAGCAGTGTGTTTATTCTTAACTTTCTCTGAGTGACTTACAAGGATTTTTGAACTAACCAAGCCCGTTCATTTACAGATAAACTGAGCTGCAGTCACTGTTGGTTTTGTTGTTTAGCTGCCGTCTGTGCTTTGTTCCTTTGGCACAACAGGGCTCTGCACAGTAAATATGAGGCTTCCCTGCCTGGGAGATAAAAATTCCTCATGGGTGAGTCTGAAATGGTTACACAGACAAGAGCTAATGGCAATCACAGACCCACGCTTTTGTTAAATAGGCAGAAATAATTTTTTTTTACCTTGTTTTCTATAACCTAATGGCACAGACAAGTATATGATTATAAAAATTTACAACATAAATAGAAATGCCTTCCTAGAACAACATACTAGGCACAAGTAGCTCTGGACTTTACTGGATCCGTGTCTGGTAAAGGACTGATTTTTATTATTTATTTTCTCCTCCCCAGCCAGTTTGGAGGGAAAAAGTACTCTACTACCAACCTTGCCTTGCTTAGGTCTTCAGGCCATCATCATAACTCTAGAAGGATACATTTACCACTACTTGGTAGAAGGCTCCACTGCCGACATTTCTTCACCAGTGGAAGAGGACAAGGGAACAGAGCTGATGGGTAGTCTTCCTATACTATGCTATGGGGAGATGCTTAGAGACTCTAGTCATGGGAGGGATAAGGAAACCCATGAATTCTGAAAGGAACAATGGTCAAAATGAACGTAAAGATCTTGTTTTCAACCTATCTGTTCAGCAGCTGATACTTGAAAAGTATGGGTATATATATGCAATGATCTGAGAAATTCCACTTCATGCACTGCAGAGGACTTGGAGAATTACATTTGAAGTCCTGCATCCTTGAAAGAAGTTGTGCTAGCTCTGTATTTGCAGTTTAGCACTTTTCCTGTAAGGGATGTCTTGTGACATGAGAGTTGATGCTGCATTCCTGGATGTTTCTCTGACTGTGCACACCAGGTTTAGAAGCAAGTGGTCACTCTTCTCTCCCTGAATTGTAGCCCATGCTGAAGGGTAGTAATTTTTCATTTCCTTTTATTTTTTTGTACAGGTATGGATATCTCGTATCCCTGAGTCCTTGTATTCAGAAACTGGTGTTACAACCTGATAAACTGAACTATTTTGTGTGTGGTTTTTTTGAAGTGATGCAAGCAATATTTACGGAAATATACAATCTTTTAAATTCTTTTTAAATCTGTTTAAAAGCTTGCCCATTTCAAGTAGCATCAAAGATGAACATTCTTTTAATTTCGTATCTCCAGATACTGGCCAGGCTGAATAGTTATTGGTGGTTTCTGTTAAGCATCAAGTCAACATACTAGAAATATGAATAGTTTTTTTAAAAAAATTATTTTCAGTGAATGTCATCAAAAGTAAAAATGGGAGGAAGTTAGATACAAAGGTACACACCAAAAACTTGCCGAATAATGTGATCATTTGATAGGATTGAATGTTTCAGAATTAAAAATCCTTAGGTTAAAATGCTTGTCAATCAGTGGGATTTTTTTTAATTTTATTTTTTAAATTAAGAAGTGGTTCACATGTTTTGTATGTCGTTTCCCTGGAGTTTGCCTGAATGAGTGTGGAAACCAACTGTTTAAAATGTTTTCATTATAATGATCTCTGCTACTATCTCATATATGTTGCTTGGGATTAAGTGCAGTTGTGCTTGAGAAGAAGGTAATAAGTTTCCAGCACAATGAAGCACAAAGAAAGAATGCTTAAGTGAAGATTAAATTAATGTTCTTCAATGCTGATGGATTTTTTTATTTTTTTTTAACAACATCAATCAATAAACAAGGCATTGCAATAATGCAAACCTTCAAATAGAAAATTCACAGCATGTAGAAGGAAGGATAAAAGAATATGGGAAAAACAAAGACAGTTTGTGGCAAAAGCAATGTATATGTTTTTTGACTACTTGAAAGTTTTTTTTAGAAATGATCTGTGCAGTAGTTAAGGCTTTGGGTTTTCTTTTTTTGTTTTTGGCACATGGGAAGGAGAAAAGTTGAGGAAAAAGAAGAGGGACTTGTTTTTGTTTTTACAGTATGCATCCATTCAATTACAAAACATGAAAAAGTCTGCAGTGCTTGGAATTTCAAAGTAGTGTTTCTGCTTTTCCTTATTTAACTTTTCTTTTTTCTTCAAGAAAACATAGAAATTTGATGGATATGGAGATAACTTCTCTGCCCAGCAGTATTCTAGAATGGACTTCAGTACTTCATATTTTAAAGACAAATGCATTTACTTGCAACTGCACATGAGAATATTTATAGATCATAATTCTGTCTGTCCTAGCATTGTTTGATTCTTTTTTGTCTTTTCAGTACTATATCCCTTTTCTGTTTCTTCAGTCTTAAATGTTCCTCCAGCTTCTGCCAGATTCCTGAGCTCTCGGAGCTCTCGGCCATTCTTATGTTGCTCAAATGTCTTCATGTAACTTGTGTATTTTTACCATTTCCAGTCATAGCCCTTGGTCTTTCGCAGATTATTTCTTTTTCTTCTTAATGTTGGATTTACATGGGAAGCCTGCTATAGGAAGTTTAAATGAACTTAGTTGACCTTAACACTTCCCTGCCCACTGAGATCTACCCAGTTTTCTTTTCATCTGCATCTCTGTTTATACCTCCGATCACGTATTCTTTTTAGTCCTATATTATTCCTCTGACTTGGAAATTTACTATGTTATTTCAGTTTTAATGTTTTAAAATGCATTTTTCCTCTGGAGATAAGTGGTTGTGTCTCACTTCTGTAGAAAAGAATAAGCCATATAATGGTCTTGTACATCTGAAATCAGTCTTTCTCAGTAACTGCTGACAGCTTAAAAAAAATGTGATTTAACCTTATTTCTTCATTGCTGTTTTTAGGCTCAACGTTCCCTTGCATCTAAATGTTCACATTCATTGGTATTCATTGTTATCAAGTTTAGCTGGCTAGTTTAAGACAATTTTTGCCAGCTTACAAGGGTATATTTAGCTTATCTTTACTAATCTTAAGTCCCATTTCTCATCAAGTTTCCAGACATCATGATCTTTATCATATGTCCTTGCTTTCTTAAGTTAACAGAGTTATCAGCATATCAAAAAAGTTGCTGCGGGCCCATCCTGAGAATTCCGCAGCAATAACACTGTTTTCCCAGAACCACCATGCGAAGCTGTAGGGATCTAGCCATAGGGAACCATGTATCTCCCTGCCTTAATCCTTTATTAAGATCAAATGGGGCAAGGACTTCACTCAGTATTAGTACGCTTACTTTTTGAACCAGAAACGCTCAATTGTATCACCATAATAATTTTATAAGGGGTTCCTGACTGATTGCAGCCCAGAGGCCATCTCCTGCTATGCAATGATTATACGCTTTCTCTAAATCTGCTGCGTACTCTGATCTTATTTCTTTTATCTGTCTTTCATTATCAACTATGTGATTTGAAATATTTGAAACACTGTGGACCTATCTTCACTTATTTCCTCACTTATTCAAAAATAATTAGATGTGAAAGTTATTAATGTCGTTAATAGCCTAGGATTTTTAAATCTTGTGCTGCAATGGAAGCTTAGTTTAGCTCTTTACTTCACAAAAAAAATATTTAGGTAAGCCGGAGTTTGCTAGCACAGTTATGCTTAAGTATCACAAAAAAATTCAAGTTGGTAAGTCTTAGGTTCTCAGTGACTTCATGGACTAACTCTTGAGTTGGGAAAACAGCAAGAAATGTAACAGTTCAGGTTCCAGCAAAACACACCAGCTTGCGGATAATAAAGAATAAACCTTAAGCAAGTGAAAAAGGGACTGATGTAGGCTCTCTTCCCTGTATGTTGCTTCTTGCCAAAATGCTATAGACTTACACTCACTAGGTTAGCCCCAGCATAGTGACTCTTCTTGTTTGGCTTTGCTGTGGTAGGGCGGTTGCCAGGCAGGCAAGTCCTAGGTGGGAACTCTACACCACCTCTTTGGTGGTGGGCATTGACGGTCTTTCCTTGAGCCTTGCTTTGTCTGATGTAATGATGTATCGGGATCAACGCTAGACAAGATATTTGGTTAAAAGAATGTTTATTTAAAAATCTAGATTTGTGATAATAGAGGCAAGTTACAAAAATACAGAACTACAAGTTGTTTTAACATTTGAATGAATCTCCTTATCATCTCCAGTGTCTTATCTCGCTTTTGAGGTTTGTCAGCGTGACCCAAAATCTGAGCACTATGTTTTCTCTGTTCCTATATTTAAAGGAAATCTCTAAAGCAGGCTGTTTGAGAACCTTAATTTTCTCTAACCAGGGCTTGATTGTAGTTTTCTTTTTGGATGATCCTTGTTCCCAGAGATTAGACCACTGGACATCACATGGTAATACTCTTCTGTATCATCCCCAAGTTTCTTAAAAATATTTGTAATGCCTTTCTTGATTAGATTATGTTTTTGGCTTTAGGTTTTAAGGTGCTGTCCCCTACCTTCAGGCTTCTTAAGGCAGAATGCCTTTGCAAAATGTGTATGCAGATATTGCAAATTCTGTCAAAATTTATAATGTTTGTTACTGTCTTTCATAAGGAGAGCTCTGTTTTCATTTTACGCAGTTTCAGTGTGTATAGCTGAGTTACACAGCATAAGCTCCACTTGCAGCTGGAGGAGGCAAAAAATCACTTTTTGTTATTTTTCATTTATTCTAGATGTCTGCTTGGAGACTGACTTACTTCATCTTTAAGCTGCATTGCCTAGGAGGCGAGCTTAGGTATCTACTTTATGTCAATTTTTAGATAGATTCTGTGTATGATAAAAAGTTAATCTGAAGATAGTAGCGTTCAGAGAGCACAGCCTTCACTTGACAGTTTTAAAATTTAGGGCAGCCCATTGCATGAGTGCTTGGTTTAGATTAGGTTATTATCTGAGGAAATAGGGACATATATAAGAAAAGAATACAAAGTATTTTCTAAGATGCTGGAATATAAATTTCATGAGAAGAATGTATGGGTGAGAGAGATTAATGTCAAGGGGGGGAATCTTTTCACAGAAGCTTGACATTTAAACCTGATCTGCCAGAGAACCAGTCATGAATATGAAATCCAAATGTCACTTCTGTGCTTTGTGTAGGTTTGTTTCCTTATATTGTGGATATCCACAGCTGTAAACTATGTAATCATATTCACTACAGCAGTAAAGTTTGGTTTTTATTAATTTGTCTTACTGTAAAGAATGCTGAACAAAGTAAGGAAATCACTGGAGTGAATACTGAACTGTAACTGTCGAAATCAGAAATCAAGTAAGCTAACCCAGGTGGGAAGCACTTTCTGAATTAATGCTGAACCTTTTCACTGATCTTAGTTGGACTTAGATGGTCAAGGCACAATATATACTGGTCAGTGTGGTTCATAAACTTATACAAGCCTGGGTACCTGATTTTTTTTTCGTTTTCTTTTTGATGACAATATACTCCAATATTTTTTTTTACTATCAGTATCATTGTGGAAAACTACTGATTACTACTCAATGCTCTTGGGTGATTTGTAGAACTTACTTTGGCAAGAATGGCATAAATTGAAATCTTCCTTTAGGCATCTCAGTGAGCAGTTTCTTTAATTCTTATCTCCCTGGAATTGCAATGCAACTGCCCAGAGTCCAGGCGTCCCCAGCCACCACTGACACCAACTGCAATGTGGAAACTAAAGCTGAGGCCAACAAGTTGACCAGATTATAATGCTATCCACAGTGTCTTGCTTGCTTGCTAGTAATTCCCAAATCTAAGTATCTATGAATAGTTTGGTTTAGGTAATAAGAAATATGAATTTGTAAATGAGCCTCTGAGATGCAAATAGAATGTGCTGAATAAATGTCAATTATTATTCATTAAAATGCAAATGCAGATAGGCACTTTAAAGACAGTTTAGGTAGTCAAAATAAATGAAATAAAAGAACATCAGCAATTAGACACTTAGGAGATGCATGTAACACAGTACTATGATTGCTGGACACAGGCATCATGAAGCGCTGTGTTTTTCCTTCAGCTTTATGCTGCAGCCTCACAACAATTTTTGTCTCCAATAACTATTTAAAATATTCAGGGACCACAGCTCATACTTAAATTTTATTAGATGTGTTCTAAAGATAACTTTTTCTGTGGCAGTAAATTTTAGCCTTATGACTTGCACTCACTGTAATGGATTCTGTAGCTAAATCCCTGTATGTTGTTTAAAAAGTCTACTCTTAGTTTATAGAGCACAGTGGATTGGAATATTTTAGTTTAGCACTTAATGAGCATATGTTGTCCAGTTTTACATAGGTTTTATGCTTTCAGTTCAGTGCACAGGAAAACCATTAAGCCCTGTACACACAGATGTCAGTCAAACAACTAAGAAAAGTGACAATGAAAATTTTGAGAATTTTTCTTCTGAGGGATATGGAGGGCTCGTTGAAGTAAGTGCTCAGAAGGACAATGCATAATTTAAGGATGATTTGTGGTGACTGCTTTGGTTTTATAGTGCTATCACAGAACGTGAATTGAACAACAAAGTGTACTGGATGTAACTTGTTGTTATTAACTTTTCATTGGCCTTTGAGATTATAAATTAGCAGCAATCTGCTAATGGCTCTATGATAACAGAGATTGCAGTTGGTCTGATAACAATATTGTTAGGAGACTGCTTCATTAAGCCATATCTGCGTGTACACATACACATACCTAATTAATGCTAAGTATAGCCACATGTCAACATTTAGCCCTTCGATATCTCTTTAGTTAGATCTTAAAAAGAACATAAAAATTATTGTAGGTAATGTTAATTAGTAATGTGTTGAATCGCTTGAATCTAGAAGGAAATGGGATCCAAATATAAATGGAATAACAATAGCCTATCTTCCAATAACCATATCTTAAAGCATATTTGGTTTAGATGTTATGGAGAACACAACCTTTTATATTTGAAAACTATTTATCTTTTTAGTGAGTTTAAGTGACTGATTTTTGTGGTCTATAGAAGAGCTTGTTTTGATCTTTTTTGCTTGTGGAATATTATTGTGAAATTTAATCATGTAACTTTTTTTTATAAGTACTGTGTAATAAAATCTAGTAAGAATGAATTGCTTTTTATTCATTTCTGTTTGTCATATGATAGCACCAAAAAAAGAGATTATTTTAATGTCATTAGAATTAATTAACATATATTTGGCAAATATAAATTATGGCCCAAGTCCTCGGTGAATTCCAAATTACATTGAAATTTCAGTGCAATGAGTGGTATTTTACAGAGGACAATTCCTGATACTTTTTCCATTTGTGTCAATCCCTGAAGTATAATGTGAAAGAATCATTAGGTAATGTCCCACAGGAATTGTTTTGCTCTTCCCTGAAGCCAGGCATTCAGTGGCATCAAAACCAGATACAAAGCAGACTAAGATAGTGATCTGGAATTGTAATGATGTGGGGAAATGAAAAGGTGTGAGAATTAAATATTTCATATCTTCATTCTGGTTAAGTATAGCAAAGGTAGAGGAAAAGGACAGTTGCAATAAAGTGTTCCGCATAAATGCTGAAACAGAAGTTGGATGATTGCCCTTTTCCTTTATGTATGTTGACCCTTAAAGTAATTGGGATGGTGATGTTTGTAAATTTTCACACTGGTGTCACTCAGTGTTTGCCCCTCTGCCAGCCAGAAATGCCTCCAAATAATAAAAAAGATGGCAGATCTCATTTTCATACAGGGAAGTATTTTATTCATTTTCTTTAAACAGGTAGACAAAGGGCACAGTATGTTGTTACTGATAGAAATGGAAATTCTCTGCAGGGTGGCGGGAGTAAAATAATATCACTATAAAGGCTAGAAATAAAAATCCTCACCCCCACTCCTCCATGGTGAAGAACACAGATCACAGACAAAACCTCATTTCTTCCCTTGAGTTCACTTCCAGTAGTTGCATCAGGACTTCGCAGTACTTGTAACATAGCATTCCCTTTATACTACATTTTACTCATTCACCTAAATGTCTTCACCCATCTGCCTTGCTGTCTGTCATTATTTCTCTCTGTTAAGATGAACTGGTATCTCTACAAAGAAGAATATTTGATAATGGATTTTAAAAAATGTAGACTATTTTTCCTTTCAATGTCATTTAAAGACGCTTAGATATGGCAGCAGTTATGTCCATATAAAAGCCTGCTTGGGCCCAAGAAGTCACGAACCGTGCAAATAAATCTAAAGAAAACCTTACAGTGCCGAAGAGTTTATAGCTGTGGTGGGAATTCTGTGCTTTAAATTTATTTATTTAATGTAATCCTCTTTGTAGAATTGGTACCTCTGAGTTTATTATCCTGTTCCAATATGTCTGTGGCTTACAAGATGTACAGTTATAAAAATGCTCCTTCATCCTGTGTTACAATAAAAAGTGTATTTGCAAATGGGACTACTAGAGACATGTAAATATCAGGTAAGATAAAATATGGAGAAAAAAAATCCAAAGCGGATTTGGACTACTAACATATCTGAGACACATCATTTCAAGGCAGGATTACATATGCAAAATTAGGAGTTTAAGATCTGACTTTATACTTCAGTTTGGGTTTAATTGCATAAACAACTCTTCTAATGAACTTTCAAGGTCTATTGTGTGTATTTTTTACAATATATTCATTCATTTTTTTTCATTATGTGATGCATGTGATGGATCAGGTTTTTAAAGGGTTGAAAACTTATATAGTACTTCCAAGTGTAAAGAAAAAAAAATTCTAACTCTGTTACACTCAAAAGAGGAAAAGAAACAAGTGAGCTGTCAAAAATGCGCTTTGTGTGTGTGCTCGTGCTCTGGTCACATTTTACATTAGAAAATTATAATTTCTGTCAAGAGGGGCTAGTTAACTGAAAATAAATTGCTTGAACTGTATGTATGCATGCAGTTCAGCTCCACAGAAGGTGAAAACACTAGATATTATAATCAAGGACTATTTAATGCATCTACATAGAAATCACAGAATGCAAAAATGTGCAGTTCATAGTATTATTGGTTGGGATTGAACGAGGTATTCTGAAAATAAATCTTTTCAAAACTCAAATGTATATGGGGGGAAAAGTCTGCATGGAAAAGAACTACCTAGCAGGGACCATTTGTGTTGGGAATGAGCAGATATGAATCAAACAAACGTTGAAAGACTATATTCCTATTGAAAACTATGTTTATCAAATGATTATAAAAAAAGAGAGCAAATCCAAAGCAATGAAAATAGTGGTAGTTTTACAGTCTATCAACTGTCAGCAAAATAGCACAATGAATTATTTTTATAGTTTACAAGGAATTTCATAAAAAACAATCACAAAGTTAGTGAGCAGAACTAAACCATAAAAGGCACTTCTACTTATGCTAAGCTGTACCTTTGCCAAGGAATGAGAAAAACATACCCTCTGGTGAAGAGGAGGTCATCACATCAAGGCCACTTTCAAAACATCTGGGGAAGGTCCTTGTTTCCTGGGTTTATATCTTTTAGTAACTGGTATTACTGCACTGGTCAGAAAATAATCTGTTGTTTAGGTCCCTCTTTAACACATTAATTTTAACTCATGATCTTTTATGTATTAGAATAGTAAACTGAGATGCCTCCGGCATTCCAATTTTAATAGTCAGGCTTCTGTTTGTAACTCTGTCATGGTTTAGCCCCAGCTGGCAACAAAGAACTCCTCCTCCCCAGCAGGATGGGGAGGAAAATTGGAAGAAAAAGGCAAAATTCGTGGGTTGGGATAAAGACAGTTTAACAGAACAGCAAAAGAAGAGAAAAATAATCACAATAATACTGATAAAAGAATATACAAAGTCAATTCATGCACAACCACTCACCAGCTGGAAACCAAAATGCACAGCCCACAGTGATTCCTGCCCCCCAGCCAGCTCCCCCAGCTATTTACTGACCTCATGTGGTATTGAATACCCCCTTGGCTAGTTTGGGTCAGCCATCCCAGCTGTGTCCTGTCCCAGCTTCTTGTGAAAATTAACCCTATTCCCACCGGAACCAGGACAAAGTCAGATAATAGGATTCATATTCCTGGTTATAAGTTTTTGGCGTTGGATTGGTATCATTATGTTTGCTTGTGTGGTCACCAGTTCTTGTGGTAAATGGCAGCCCTCCACTGTCTATGTGTTTCTTCCGAATGCTGTTTGTGGCACCATTATTTCTTAGTGGAAGGCTCAGAACTAATTTTTTCTTTTAAAAACCTTAAAAAAACTTGATTATGAAGTGGGAGGAGGAACAGAACATCTACATCAACTGTCTGTTGCATTAAAACATTGGAGTTACATTTAAATCATAAGGGTTGGAATTGAGAATCACAGGAACGTGTGTCTTTCTGCTTTTGCAAAGGGTACTTCTCAGTTTTAAATACTGCTGCCACCTGAGGCTTGATAGACCTAACTCGCCATAGGACTGAAGTCTGAAGCATTTCAGCTTTGAATTTAGGAAGGGACAAAAATCTGAACTTTGTCTTGTTGATGTTTATTTCACATGTATCAAATAGAAAAAGCCATACTTACTAAATGTGAACTGCACCTCATTCGTTAAATGTAAACTAATTTATTTTGAAATGTCAAGAATAGGCAATCCACCCTCTAGCAGAAACTCTTTTGTATGGCAAGGGCTTGTCAGCATTTTATTATAATTCCATTCTTCAGGTTATAAAAATTTGCTTCAAGCTGAAAGCTAAATGTGAAATATCAGCCTCATGATGAACTTGTATTATCAAATTTGTCTGAAATCAGCTTCATTTGAAACAGTTCAGAAGTTCAATCAAACAGAAATTTGTTGCTTTTGACCATTCTGCTGTGTACGTTACTCAGACTAACTTGTTTGTATATAATTGGCTGTTCAATGGTGCTTGTGTGAAGCTCTTGGTATGTTTACTTTAAATGGCTGTGATTTACGTGGACAAAAAATAAACATTAACAATATAACATAAACTCTTGCCTCATCTGAATACCTGCGTATTAGAGTTCCTAATTGCACCCACAGAGCTTGGTCTAAAATTCGCCGAATTAGAGTAAATGTGTGTCATTGTTTAGCCCTGGTGGGTGGCTCAGCCCCACACAGCTGCTCCCTTACTCCCCCTGGGGGACAGAGAATTGGAAGGGGAAAAGTGAAAAACTTGTGCATTAGGATAAAGACAGTTTTAATAGGTAAAGCAAAAGCTGCACGTGCAAGCAAAGAAAAAATAAGGAGTTCACTATTCCCCATCAGCAGGCAGGTGTTCAGCCATCTCCAGGAAAGCAGTCCTCCATCATGTTTAATGGTTACTTGGGAAGAAAAACACCGTAACTCCGAACATCTCCCCTTCCTCCTTCTTAGCCCAGCTTTTACTGCTGAGCACGCTGATGCACGGTGTGGGATATTCCTTTGGTCAGTTGGGTCAGCTGTCCTAGCTGTGTCCCCTCCCAGTTTGTTGTGTACCCCCAGTCTACTTGTTGGTGGGGCAGTGGGAGAAGCAGAAAAGGCCTTGATGCTGCCTGAGCACTGTTCAGCAATAGCTGAAACATCCCTGTCGTATCAACACTTTTCATCTCAGATCCAAAACGTAGCACTGTAGGAGCTACTGTGAAGAAAATTAACTGTATCCCAGGGAAAACCAGTGCAGTGTGTTAGTTCAAAGAAGTCTAGAAGCCCAGGAAGATCAATTTCCACTTCCTTATATTAGACAGATGTTTCCTGCTGAATGAAGGTCCCTAACTCATATTGCCAATAAAGGAAAATAAACCGTAAAAGGATATTTCATTCTGTTTTACAAAGTGCTTCTTGCTCCAAGTCACCAACTTGGGCAGTGGTGGCATACTAATATACAGACCAGACAGCTCCTTATTTTAAGCTTTCCTCGTGAAGAAAAAAGTAAAACAATTTTGGAATGTGGGATTTCAAATAAAATGTCTTATCCACTATCATGAAAGTGCAAAGGACAATTGTGTCTTGTTACTGCAGTTCTTTTACAGTAATCAATACAAAACCTTAATGTTACAGCTTAAATGTGGAAACACTTTGTACAAAAAAAATCTAGATTAACTTTTGGACCAAGTTTTGACTACATGTAATTTTTCTGACCCTGATTTATCTCATTCTTGTTTTTTTTACCAATGCAAGCTAGAACAGATAGGAAGATCTCAAATGAGATTAGGGTAGGCCTAGAATTGTCTCAATGTAGGCAAACATGGATGCAACTAAGGAAAAAGTAGTCCTTACTGCAGTCCATCTTCGTATATTCATCTCGTTCTGTTCTTCTGTGTTCTTTATAGGACAGAAGAGGTTGGTTATATTAGCAATAAGGCTGAGGATTTTCCTGAACTCCAAAAAAGGAATTGAGACGTAGAGCAAAAGGAGCAGAAGAGAATGGCTAACAGTTATTCTGTTTAGCTGGTGTATTTCTGCTAGCTGAGGAAACTTGGAGGTGTGATTGTATAAACGCAGAATCTTCTGTCTGCCTGTCCTGTTCATTACTTAGTGTTGGTGTGCTGTACTTCGCATATTGCATTATATTTATACCAATTGGTTGCCTGCACTGATTCATTTGTCAAAAAATTGGACAAAAGTTTAATAAGCCTCTGTAAAGATTAAATCATAATCATTTGGGGTAGAAAGGGCTGACTGGTAACAGATTTCTTTTTTTTTTAAACAGCTTCAGACTGAAAATAAAAATCTTTCAATATTTTTGGAAAATTAAGTGCAAGACTAAGCCATGATTCAGAGGAATGTCCTCTTATATTAGAACTTTGAGATGGATGTAAGTAATCTGATCAGATGGCATCAATGGATAAAAACATGGAAGGAAAAAAGGTTCAAAACAGTTGCCTGGCAGCAATTTTTCACAAAACCAAAAAATGTGTGGAATGACCTTCTAGACATGATTATGCTATGGAAGGGTAAATATTGGGATAATCAGGGAAATTAGAAAGCACTTCAGGAGCATGTGGCGAACAGTAAGCTTTGAAATGCAGGGATAAAATATACTTATCATTGTTATAATGTCATGTACTGTTATATACATGTATAATATCAGGTACTGTTAAAATATACTTATCATTGTATGTTCTCGGTTCTACAAAGATACTAATGCTGAATTTCCTGTCGGCTGTATATAGTTTAGATCACCGGGACGCACTGCCCATCAATACCCTCTCCTTAGCTAATCACCGGAGGAACTTGTACGTGTAACTTGTTTAATTTTTGCCTTCTGACTTTTTATCTGCTTATTTATAGGTTTCTTCTGAATTCACTGCACAGAAGTTGCCTGTTCCCATGGTATTGTTTTAGCGTGCCGTGGAATCATGATGGTTGTGAAGTCCCTCACTAGCAGCAGAGAATGAATGTTTACTGGGGCAGAAAGGTGCATTTAGTTTCTACTACTTATGACTTCTTAGACATGGAGGAATTCCATGTGGAATGGTAGTTTCTGTCTTTCCCATCAACTTCTTGATACTTTTTACAGAAAATTTGAAACTTCATTTAAATCAGCAGCAATTATCTTTGCTTAAATGAGACACAATTTACAGATAGACCTACAATTTGCATAAAACAGTTCTACAAGTATACTGAGAAACCAGACATGATTCTTATGTGGATAACAGTAAACTCCAGTTTGTCTAAATTAACTGTAGAGAGTTTCAGGTTTGTATTTTTTGTTCTAGTTGTATATAGTTGTTCTAGTTCTGAGTAAAGAAAACTTTCTCTAGGCAATAATAGCTAACTTGCAGTTGTGCACTTAAATTGACTCAAGTCAAAAATTGATTGTGAAACTGTACAATTCATCATAAGTGAATCTATCTTTGAGTAACAGTGTTGACTGAAAAAGTAATCATGGTAGCAGAAAAATGGGGTTTTTTTCTGCAACTTACATGTATATATAGTTTGAACATAAATGCTACAGTGACCAAGGTTGGAAGGATTCATTTCTGAGCAGGAAATGAAAGACTCTTTTCCCTAAAATAGCATGATTTTTAGTCAGTCTGTGATCTCTGGGGACAAAGCCATGAGTTTTTTGTGGGTCCAGTATTTTAACAGAGTCATTGATTTGACTAAGGTAACAGTTTTTTATTAATGATATTTCAGTGAGCAAAAGCCAATTCAAGTCACTCTTACATACTTGGTTCTAATTATTTGCTTTTCCAGTGTATGTGACAGATCTGGCCTCCCAATAACGTGGACACTTCATTTTCATAATCAGAAGGCTGGAAACAATTTTTTTCCGAATTATTTGGTTTAGTGTAATAATTACTGGACAAATGATATGGGAACTACAAAAAGTCTCTTGAAAGGCAGGTATAGCTGAATTGTCTACTAAAAAAAATATTACATCCTCTCAAGCATCCTTAACAGTGTTTTTTATATAAAATATATAAAATGTGCAGCTTGTATGATGTTGTAGCTGCTGCATTATTGACAGCTGGTTCTCCTAACAGACAGACATGCTGTCATTCAAAATTTGTACCAGTAAATCCTGTAAAATGTTCCAAACATTAAAATATTTGTTTATTGTCCTACATAAATCATACATCTTGCATGCTGTTATGAATATTTTAAAATGTTGTTGGTTTCCATTTTATTTTTTTAAATTATGGAAATAAGAAAGAAAAACTAAAATGTTAATGATAACTATTGCATGCGAGCAATTGAAGATGAAATAAAACCAGAATGTTCAGGTATTATCATGAGAAAAGGGAGAGAGTGGTAGTCTTTTTGATTGCTATATTGTATAAAAATAATTGGCTCATTATCATAATTATGTTCTTGTTCATGACATCAAGGTCAAATGAAATAACAGTAGCAATGGAGGCATGTCATTTTACTGATTCTGGCAGATATTAATTGGGGGAAATAAGAGTTTGGTGGTACTGAAAAGAGACAGGTGAATATAAAACCCAGAGGACCTTCCCTATACTTCATATTCTTTACCATCTGTGTTGGGAATTCCAAATTCAGCCATGGACTGGGAAAGGGTGGAAGGTTCTGTCATCTTCTTTTCCATTCCACTTCTTAAAAAATGCTGCTTTCAAGATAATGCTACAGTGCAATGTTGATATTTTTAATTATAATTTAAAAGTTTAGCTTTTTTAACACAGAAACGTGTTCTGTGTTCAAATTCACATAAATGTTTACATACTGAAGTGCTGAGCCCTGGTTTATTTGTTCTGGTTCTAACAATTTTTCCTTGATCACTAATGAAAGTCATTAATGGTTTCAGCAAATGAGTGTTGGTTATTTCTCTCCCAGAAATCTTTAATAATAAGAGGAACCATTAATTTTGTCATGTTCAGTGGTAAAGATGGAATAGTTTAAAAGATTTATGCCAGTAGAACATGGGGAGTATAAAATAAGTTTAACATTGGTTCTAAACCCAATAGATGATTCACTGGACAGTATTAATGCATGTTCAAAGGCATTTTGATTAGCCCATACTACCAGCTCAATTTAGTAATAGAGAAGACGTGGTGATAAATGTTAAAAGAACTATGTTGAATAAACAGTATTGTTATTTTACATAATCCCTGGCAATGTAAAAGCATATGAAGTATAAAGCTGGAACTTTACCAGCTGAAAAACACAGGAAAGTTTTGTTTGTTTTTTATGTAAAACTGTTGTTATGGTAGTTAGAAAATATTTCTTCCTAAGTTCTCAAAAACTCATTTTGGTTTATCTAATTAAATTTTCTGCACGTTATGTAAACATTCTTGGATATAGGTTTGAAATGACAGTAAAGTTACAAAACTGAGCATTCAGAGTGCGTGTCTTAAATTACAAAAGCAATGAAATTTTTCCTGAGCCTAATTGGCTGATCTGATTTAGCTAAAACTTCGTAAAAATGTCATCTTGATGGACGTACAGAGCTTGAAAACATCTTCTGAACATTTGGAAAATGTAAATGTCAGTTTGAAAAAAGTCTCAGAATGGAAACAGCTTTTAGTTAACGAGATAAAGTTCTGGATCATTCACTGCTAGATCTGCCCTCAGCTGATCTCTTACAATGAAGGGAGCGCAACGGAGAGGGCGTCTTCCACTGCTCCCAGCTCTGATGGACACAGCAGCTGCGTGATGGCCGTCTCAGAGATTTTTGGCTGGTTGAACTAAGGCCATAAGAATGTGACTAAACGCTGTAGTCTTAGCCCTTAAAAGATGAGGCAATGTTTGCTGAAGGTGACCTTCTTTCCAGAAATTAATTGGACTTGTTTTACAGCGAGTGTAACACGTATAATTTTCCTATGTTACGAAAGATTTCATTTTTTCATTGTGCTGTGGAGTACAATGACTTAAATAGAGTATGAACAGTACCAGATTTATGACACTGTTTGAATGTGGTTATGCTAAATATTTGGTCTTTGACACTGTGCAGGTTTTTTCTGTTTGTTTTTATCCTGTGAGTGGGTGGTGGTGTGTAAATGAAAGGACAAGAAATATTTTCTCAGACCAGCCAGAGAAAAGTTTAAAAATTACTGAAATAGCTGGACATTTCTGTTAATACATGTGTGTTGGTGCTCGGTGAAAATTATGTCATTTAAACAGATTTACATTTTGAACTGTCAAAAAGCAAATGTTTGGGTTCCAGCTGGCAATTAACCCCTACTCCCTCTTCTCTATCCTTGGCTCCTCTGGCAGGGTATGTATGCTAGGGGGAGGACCTAATCTGTTTTTTATCCTCTCTAATTGCCCCTATAATAGAATGTATATGTCTATACCCACCACAGTGCTTGTGGCTCCATCTTCTGCTTCAGTAAGACAGCATTGCTGTATCACATCTGCCACAGCTAGTGTTAGAACTTCAAGTTTGGAGTGCAAATGTGATTTTACTTATAGTTTTTAAGATTTATGGGAAAGGAGAGGAAAAGGCATCTTTGGGGTTAATTGTGGTATTGCTTTATGTTGTTTTTGGCTTTTTTTTTTTTTTTCCCAGTTTCCCTTATTTATTCCCTGGGAACCTGTGGCAGTTGGTGTTGCCCTTGCACAGATTTGACTGGC
Source organism: Chionis minor (assembly GCA_013398295.1). NCBI lineage: Eukaryota > Metazoa > Chordata > Aves > Charadriiformes > Chionidae > Chionis > Chionis minor. The sequence continues at coordinate 170,529 of VZSF01006629.1, read as the reverse complement.
ATGACTTTTGGCAACAGGCTCTCACCTGGAAATAGCTGTTTGCTGCCTGCCCAGCCGCTGACCTTGCTCTCTAGCTTCTCAGTGAAGAGTATCTTATATCCGTCCATTAATCAGTGTAATCTGTTACAGGCCTTCTCCCATCAGTCCTGTGCCTTCACCCTGCTGACTTTTATTCCTGCTTTACCCCTGCCTGTCAGGCACCGTGGGACCTGGGAGCTCTTCCAGCTTCTTATGCATGACATTACTTTTCAGTAGCTGGGAGGGAGAAGTATATAGTGATCCATGGACATCTCTCGGAGATGCATTTAATGGATGGCTGGGCTGTCAAATATTTGAAAGTAGGAGGAATGTTTCTTGCCAGTTTGAATAAGTATCAGAAATCTAGGGTTTACAGTAAGTGTTGAGGTTCTCAACTTGCCTGGGCAGCAGCTGCCTGCCTGCAAGAGCTCTGGAACCAGAGCTCAAACTGTGGCATGACTACACTTGTAGAAATGTCAATGTTTGCCTGCTGTGTTGGTGACAATTTCTAGTTCTTCTTGTAAAATGTTCCCTAATTAACCACTGGCATGTGGTCCTTCATGGGAATTAAATGTTAAGTTTTTCAGAAAGAACAGAAGAAATATTTCTGAGCCAACTGGGAGGAATTGGCAGTTGGGCCCAAACTCTTTGCTATTGCTAAATTCGTTATTGAACTGGAACGTGAAGTCAGATTAAGGCTTATAAAAGTTGCATGATAATTTCTTTTCCTTCTTATTGGTGTGACGTGTGTGTGATACGCAGCTTTGCTGAATCTTGACTCTGTATTTTATGTGGGTGTGCATAAAGAAGCTGCTTGAGCTGAGTCTCAACATTTGTCCTCACAACCTTCAGGAGCAATGCAATTAAATGGCTCGTGAAAAGTGGTAAACTAGTAAAAGTTGTTTTAGAACAGTGTTCTGAACTGTTAGAAGAGTGTATCTTAGGCCTATACTGTGGCAACATAAAGACCTCAGAAAGAAAGCTTTAAGTATTATTAAAGGTATACAGCTACTGTAATATGTGTGCTAAATGTATGGTATTCTTACACCCCTTAAGAAATTTATCCCTATACAAACACCTACTTTGGGTAAGGGAGGAACTTTTAGGATGTTAAGTACCATCAAATACCTGAATTTTGGCAGCAAAACAGTTGTAGACCATTAGCCCATGCTGCAATATGCTTCTGATGCTTCTAAAGTAGTGATTTTTCTATTCTTTGATAGGCGCCCTTAATACGTGCTCCAAAGTGAATAATAGAGATGGTTGGAAAAGATTGCAGTTGGAATCGTTTTCACTAAAAGGAGGAAAGTCTTAATGGGGATGGCAGAAAGCCTGGTACAGGGTCATTCCTGCCAGATACAAGAAAGTATTATAGTGAGATTTTAATGGATAATACATTTACGTAAATAGGACATTGTTATAACAGCTACAAAAATAGGACTTCAGGAATCAAGGGAATGGGCAAAATCAAAACTGGTACTTTGCTTCCTTCATCTGGATACGTAAGATCTCAGTCTTCTAATGCACGATAGCCTGTCCCATAGAGGAAGGATCTTCCACACCTGGCACTACTGATGCAGCAACCAGCAATCTGAAATTGCCTTTTCAGTAGTAATGGCTCTTAATGAATAAATTAGTACTTCTCATTACTGTTTCTTACTCTTTATTGCATGCATCCTATTTAGCAAACATGCTGATCTAATAATTGATGATTATTTTTCCAGTTTTTCATGGATGTGTTGTAAGCTATTTAGACTGGCTGAAAAATAGAGTCTTTGAACTTAGAAATTATTTCTGAGAATGTGTGATGACTCGCAGACTTTTTAATTAATTAATTGAAATCTGTATCTTTGTTTTCTTAGAAATGTGTCTGGATTAGTTAATGATGTGCAACACGGTAAAATAAATTTCTAACTTATTTCCTATGTAAAAAGTTGAGAGCAAGAATGATTTCTGATTCATTACGTTTGCACCTCTTTCTATGTTTTGAATAACATTTTCAGATACAAAGCGACTCTTCAGAAATACCATAAAATGAGAAAAGCTTAAGGGCAAGTTGTGCCGTTAGTGAGTGATGATACTTCTATCTGGCAGTTCAGTCAGCTTGAATAATACAAGGTTTATGTGATTTATTACCTTACAATGCTGGAATAGTATCTACTAATTCAAATGTTTCAATTAAAAAAAGAAAAGGAACTTATTAAATGGAAAAGATAATGTTTTATTAATTTTTCTTCTTGGTTTTATATTCTTGTGCCCTGTAGCTGTAGTGCAGCTGCTCTAAGTGCAAATGCAAATACCAGCTTGCTTAATGGGGTAATTAAACACAGTGGAGGAAAGTTATGTAACGGATACTCACTAAGTGTAAAATATTCAAGACATACCAAATGATATATTAAACTGTGGAATTGTCTCCTGAGGATGGGAGGACATTGCATACCACTTCTTGAATAGTTCTTTTTCTAAAACTGTATGTGAAAAAACCCGGACCTTCCTTAGTTCTGTAGATTCTGAATTCTTTTTGTTCATTATACTTGAGCAGGATAATTTAACATTTTCCCCCGTTATTAACTTAGCTTCCCTATATAGTTCAAGAACAATGTATTGAAATCCTGGCTAGCAGCTGCATTATCAGGAAGACCATTATGGAAAAACAGTTTTCAGGAAAATTGCTTTGTCTTCAGATGATGTCCAGCTCTGTACAGCTTTGTGTACAGCATACTGAATGTAATTAAGGACAGATTCCAAGGACACGGTGCATTGTATACCTCAGCAGAAGAAAGGAAAACTGCATGTTTAACACGTTCAGAAATCTGTGATTAAGTAATCCAAGATTTTAGTTTTCAAAACTACAAGCTTTTGAAATGGGACTTTATTTTATTTATTTATTTATTTTAAAACTAATATGCAATATTCTAGGACAACTTCCAATACACTAGGTTTTTCTGATCTTTCCAGTGGTGTAATATTTGGGCTACTTGCTAGAGTTGCTTTCAGTTAGTAACAGGGTGTAGAAGTCAAGTTTAATTAACAGTGTAACCATAGTGATAAGGTTATAAATATGTAGAATTCAATACACCTTTGAAAGGAGACTTCTTTACATTTAAGCTGGCTTTGGTCTTAAGAGAAATGTATATGGGACAACCTCATGAATGTTTTATATTAATTGAATAAAAGTCTGGAGAAAATGTATGGTAGTTTAAACATTGTCTAAAATTTTCTTTTAGTGATGAATTGGTAGACTGTGGTACTGGAAGTTTTAGAAGGTGTGCTCTGATTGCATTTGACACTTTGTCTTTTTGCAGCTTATACCAGATAATTTTATGTAGGATCAGGGTTGTTTCAGTTCTGAAACTACCAATATTAGTGTCGCACACAGTCTTTCTCCTCCGCCCAATCCTCTTTTCTAAGTTTTTCTTTTCTGATTCCTTACATTACATTCTAATCTATGAATTTATTTCCATTCCCTGCCACCATGTGCCTTTATGGAGACAGCATTGGGAACACAGGGCACTTGCTCCAGGTCTGCCTTGCAGCGATTGCCAGCAAGGTCCGTGCTTGGCTGTTGTAACGATGTTTCTCGTGCTGGCAGGATCACACCTGCGTAATTAGTCTCACATACAAGGCAGAGTGTTACTGGTGTAATGAAATCTTTGATCAGTGGTCTCCAATTACTGTCTCTGCTGGGAAATGCATGACTTGTGAATCTTAAACCTTTATTATAATTCTAAGTGTTCTTTTCTTGTTTTGGGTAGGTCAAGAGCTATATCTCTGGTGCCAGACAATCTCTACTTGCTAAACTTCAAACTCTTCTAGCTTGAAAGAAAATTATGATAGTCCTTCTAGGGAATTCATTGTCAATTGCTAATTTTTTAAACTATGGATGTTGTGGGGTGTTTTTGTCAGCTTTTTTTTTTTTTTTTTGAACTAACTTCTTGTTATTCACCACTCCATAAAAAGAGTCCAGGCAAAACAAACCCAAAATCATTGCCTCAAGCATCACCCTGAGCAATATGTTTCATTGGAGAATAGCTAGATTGAATCAGTAATAGTCAACTAAAATATGGTCTTTCAATGGAAATTCTTAATATCAAGCACAGATATTACTCCCATAAACTGTATGTTTAAGGCTAAAATTTTAATTGAAAAGCCTTCTGTATATATTATAGAAAAATACCAAAAGCCATCCTTTTATTTATCTGGAATCTAATAATTTTATTTTGTTACTTTAGGAAAAATGGGGTAGTGGTTTTCCCTTTCTTTTGGAGAGTGGAGTTGGTGGGAGGGTGCAAACAGTTGTTGGGGTTTTTTTGGTACTGATGCACTCCTCTTTCTGTTATGTTTCATATGCATTTCTTCCTTATCTCATGGGAAATTTTGTGTTGGTTTTGTCTGTCCTCCTTCATAAACAGAGGAGGCAAGTCTTCATTTCGTACAAAAAAAAAGTCACATATCTCTTATTTTGGAATATTTTTTATATTTTTATATGGAATTATGCAGGCAAAGTATGACTCACTCAAACCACTGTCAAAATAATATATTTAGAAACAAGAAGTGCAGGCCATGTTTTCAGAAAGATCCTGGATCCTTGACTGGGGAAAGCACTGACTCTAGAGAAGACTTAGGGAGTCAGAGCAGACAAAGAAACTCCTCATGGGCTCCCAGTTTGACAGAGATTAGTTTAGTCTCTGTGAAATAGTGCAGGAAAGACTGAAAGTCAGCATTGAGTAGAAAGGCTAAAAGACCTGTTCTTTAATTTGTGAAATCAATACTGGAAGAGTTCCTAGTGATTGATGGCGATAGTTTAAAAGAGTGCAGAAAAGCATGAGAAGGTGTAGAAAAATGTCACATAAATATTGCTTGAGGAAACTTTGCAAAAAACCCTGTTTATTTCATCAACAAGAGTCTTAAGTATTACTAGGTGTAAGATGCATAAATCCCTTCAGAGGGGGAATAAATATTGGGTGCTAAAAATATTCTGCCAAAGTAGATGAGTTTCTGAAAAATCCACATTAGAGAATGGATCACATTTAGTGATTTGGAAATATTTTGGGAAACTTAAGGTTTGGTAATAACCCAGCAAAATATTCTGGCCCTGTAAAACTCTAGGGAAACAGATGTTTTGCGTTTAGTCAGAGATGCCATGTGAAGAGTACAAGTATCCTGTTAGAGTCCACCTCTGTTGTGGTAGACATGGATAAGCAAGGTTGAGATTCCGTAATGTGGGTATCTCTTCAAGTTGAAGTGTTTAATTTTTTTAGGTATTTGAATAATGATTATGTCAATATTATTATTGTATTTTGGAATAGTTTTTGGTTTGGGTTGGTTTGGTATTTTTTTGGGGGGAGAGGGAGGTGTTGCATAAAAGTCATAGGCCAGTTTTTGGTGGTTCAGACAGGTCCATCACAGTATCCACTTAGGCTGTGGTAACCATGGAGAACCTAAGGTATGGTGATAGACACTTCAGTTAACATAGTAAAAATCACTGCCTTGCCGGATGCTAATACACACGTATGTAGCCAAGTCCCCAGCTCTCCAATCTGAGTTCCAGCCTGGCTTCAGAGCGTGTTTGCTTGGTTGTTGCACCTGTGTTTATTGAGCTGCAGGGCTGCTGCATCACAGCATCCTGGAATGGGGACAGGGGAACCTGGACCTATTTTCAGTTTATTTGTTTCAGCCTATAGTTGAAGATAGCTGTGCTGCCACTGGTAGAAAACTAGATAGCAAATGAGCTGTTTCAGCAGCATTTTATCATTATTAGCAAGTTATAGAGGCTATTCTGTTCTTTGCTTACCCAAATCTCTGCTTTTGTGCTTCATACTGGAAGCATAGAAAGGGTTCGAGATGACAGTGTTGGAAACTATTACGTGTTTACGGTCCAAGTTTTGTAAATATTTCCAGTCCAAAGAAATGACTGGCTGGAAGGGAAACTTGTGAGAAGCATAAGAACAGGGAGTAGACCAGTTTATGAATGAAAGTTTCAAAGAACTTTAACTGCCATATAAACACATTTCTTTTTTTTTTTCTTTCTTTTTTTTTTTTTTTTTCCTGAAGGAAGGAACGTACTCCAAATCTGGAAGTCAGAGAACACGGGCTTAATCTAATTTAGCTATCTGTAATACAGTAGGTGGCATGAAACCTCTTCTATATTCCAAGAGCATTCTGGTTATTTTAGGGCAGGATTCATCTGTCTGATTTTAGATGTACACTTCCAGACAAGACAAATTATATCTTATTGACTAGATCTTTATTGACTATAATGAAGTATAGCTGAAATGTAGATAACAACAATGGACACTGATGAATCCTATTCAAAATATGTACTGGAGAACTCCCACAGGCAGTGCAATATTGCACATTTCCATCAAAATACATGTGCTTTCTGCAATAGTTGTGAGAAAATTATACCCATTCTTCCCAGCACAGCAATAGGAAAGTTCAAGCACTTGATTAATCGAGGGGAAAAAAAAAAAATCAAATGCATTGTATGGTTGACTGATTTATGCTGAAAAGTGCTGTTTATCTCTGAACCCTTGGATTGCAGATCAGACTGGATTGTGTAACTTTTCCTTTGTTTCAGAACATTCTGTGCAGGTGTGATTGAGTAGATATATGCAAGAAAGATTTGTTTCAGACAAAAGCCAAGCAGACTTCTCCAGCTGTTGCCTATCCTGGGTACAATGAATACAAGCTTGGAGTGACCCTGGCCCTAATACATTGCACTGGTATTTTGGAGCAAGGGAAGAAAAGTTCTCATGAGTGGTTCTGACACATTTTCCTCAACTTTCTCCCCTTAAGAACTTTACTTAAGTTTGCTTGTTGCATTTGTTCATGTACATTTCTACACAGATGTTGAGGCTTATTTATGTACTTCAGAGAAATAATTGTACAGGAAGTATGAAATTTTTTAAGTGATTGCCAACATACCCAGAGTAAAGGAGACATTGTTCTCACTTTTGTTGTTAAAGTTGCTCGATAAACTAGATAACTTCTGAATGAACTTTTTTGTTTCCTTTTTTACTTATAATTTGTGTATTGATGTTTGGTGAATTTATATTTTTTTATGAAAATAGTGAGATCTATTGTATGGTTTGAAGTGTTAATGCCATGTATATGCAATATACTCAAGCAATGGTGACAATGAAAATAAGCAATGGGGTGCTGGTAATTGCCAGAAGCACTATGTTTTTACATCAACTGGGAATTAGGCTTCTGTATCTTTTAAAACTTTGTAGTTAACAAACTTATTTTGAATTTAAGAGAAATTGTAAAAAATGCATGTTTGAAAGTCTCACAATGGCTTTCTCAGTCTTGGAACAAGGAAAGGAATTTTTTTCTTCTTTATAGTCATATTGAAGTATTGAAGTGTCTGTGCCCTTTCTAATTTTGTGGAGCATGTAATTGTCGATGAAGTTCAAAACGTAGGACTGAAGCAGTTGAGAGAATATTTACTCATTAAAAGTACAAGACATAACACTGATGAACTCGTTAGGGATGTGAATGTTTGTCTTAATGCATGATGATTCCACCTGTGGAGAGTCCTTTCAGTATCTTCTGGGCACTGGTAACTCTAAAATGTCCATGCTAGGCAGTGAAACAGAGAACTTTAATTTTAAAGGATAACAAATTCTGTTGTTTTCTACTCTTTTGCTGAATAGAGTACAAGAATGTAAACCCCAAGTGACTGGGCATGAAATGAATCAGTTGGGTTACCTCTGTGTCTTTGAAGTAATCATTTTAACACCCTGAGCCACTTTATTGTTGTGTGAGATGTAATAATTGATTTAAAATTTTAGATATGTTTTTAGTGTTATGTCAGAGCTTGAAGGAAACTTCAGTGCTGTGTCATGGTATGTATGTTAAATAGTGCTGATCCATTTCATTCTGTGTTAAAAACTAACTAGCATTGACAGCACTTCTTGTTACTGAATCAGCTCATGTTTGTATTCAGAACAGTAATGGACAAAAAAAAGTATATATTTTTTTTGTAATTAAAGTGCTCAAATGCTGTAGGACAGTTTCTTAGTTATTCTGTTTTATACAGTTTGTATTGAAATTTGCAAAGCTAAATGCTATTCTAGACTTGCAGGAGTGCTGAGTTCCTGAAACTTTACTTGCTGTACATACTGGAAATGCCTGTATATGCACAGAACATTATTTGCGACTAGATTGGCATGCTGAAATGTTGCACCATTGGATCTATTTAATCTCCCATTACAAATGAATAGCAGTCTTGCCATTAAAAGGAATATGTCCTGTCATGATCTTTGGCACAAATTTCCATCCTATCTGCAACACGAAGTTTGAAGGGTGCGAAGCATTTGGCATTGCAACCAGAGCTGCTGAGCGCTTTGCGCTTCCTGGGACGCGACTGCAGCTCCAAGACACCCAGCTGAGATGGTCTATGTTCAGCGGGGCTGAGGGAATGGCCAGCAGCTTCATTCTCTCACTGCTGGGAATATTCTGTCTTGCTGTAGAGATCTGGTCCTGGTGCAGTACTGGCCTCAGCTGTTCACCAAAGCATCCTGTCTGGTGGTATCATACGCTCCGTCACCCTCAGACACTGACACATGTCCCTAAAAGCCATCTCAAGTGGCCCGCTCCCTCCCTGATGCCACCCTCAGTGGCCAGGCCACCACAGCTCCTGCTGTGCCACCGCCCTTCCTCATGAGTCGTTATCTGAAAGTTGTGCTTCTAAGCACCGTATTTATAAATGCACATGTAAAGTCATTAAATATGTATAAGATCGAGATCTCTAAGTTTTTGGTAAATATCTGCAATTGGTAGTGAATTGAGAAAAGTGGGGTGAAGGCCCAGTAGAGGTGGACAATATGTTTTTGCAAGGATTTATCTCAGAACACGTAACTGAAAAACTCAAGGAAGTGTAAACAAAGAAACGAATATATTTCAGTAGAAATTTTATTGTATAATATGGATTAGCATCTTCATGTTGTCTCTATAGCATGCTCTAAATTATTTTTGCAAGCTTCATTTTTTTGTTTTGCTCATTTTTGGAATATGGCAGCTGCATACTGAAGGATAAGCGAGAAGTAATTTCCAGCTTTTATCTGTCTTGATACATCAGCAGTGGTTGAGAATGCCACTTCCCAGCACACTGTTTAGAAGGATCCTGTTTCAGATAATGTTTTGTTTTGGTTTTTTTTTAAATTGGTTTTTCAGTGATTAGACTTGGGGTATATATCTGCAAAGGAGCCTCTCTGAGAAGCTTACGTATAGCAAACATGCAATTATATGTAATTTTCAGGGGAATAATCAGGAAAGTTAAATAAATCCCCTCACAATACAAGGTGGATTAAAATACCCCTTTAACTATAGGAAAACTATTGTACCGAATCAGTCAGTAATTAATATTAGATGTCTCTTTTACAGCTACATATTTTTTTTGGTCTTGAAGTCCACTACATGAATATAAACATACGTATATATTTAATTTAAACATTGAGTTGTCTTGTTTTTCTTCCTTTGATAATACTTAGTAGCTTCTTATTGTAGCTCACACGTTGTCTTCATCCTTTTTTTCTGTTTTCCTGAATGAAACATGTTTATGTGCACAATGTGATAACTGAACTTGATGAGAAGCATGTCCATGGGTGCTAATAATCAAATGAAATCTTTTTCATTTTCAGTACGTAGTTTACTTGGACTCTGAATTAATTAAAGCACTATGATCTTTGGGTTTTAGATGACAAATCCATCTTAGTATCTTATGTATTTGTATTCTGTGTACAGTTATTGCACAACGTGGTGCTCATCTCTATTTTTCCTGTGGTAGAAATGTAGAAACCAGAACTACAAATACATGTTCCATCACTAGCAAGAAATATCTTTATGGAGGTTGATTTCTTTTTAGTGGTTTTTTCCCCAGTAGCTCTTATAATAAATTGTGTGATAATATGTTCTTTTGTTTTTTCACTTTTTAGCAGTAATTTGAAGTGTCAGTCTGTCTTTCAGGATTAGGACACATGTTCCATTAACTTTCATGCCTCCCTGGCAGTCTTGAAAATGGAATTATAGACATTGAAATAACAAGAGATAACTGTGAGAACTCTCCAAGAATATTTTGTACTAACATAATGCTGTACTTGAACAGTCTTATATTTTTCTGACACTGTAAACTAAAACAAAAATAAATTCTTGGTAGAATGATGGATTTATACGATGCCATTCTAATTTACATGTGCTCTCATGTATTAATGGAACTGTTTATAGGTTGTAGAGGTAAGTCATAACTTAAAGTTATAATATTACTACTTCTAATTCTAAAGGGTTAATAAGAGTTGTAAACAGTCAATAGAGCCATGTTTTTGTAGTCATTTATAGCTTAGAACTCTCATGTTTTGTATAACAAACACTTGCCTAAAAAAGCTGAAACAATCTTGATTGGGAGATTTCACAACAGTGAATTTGAATTTACTCCCAGCTCTTTATTATTACTCTGAAAACAGTAGAACCTACTTGCATATGAATTTCTTGAACTGTAACCTATAGTTTCAAATTACTGAAGACTGAAAGATTACTAATATTATTTCTCTATGTGTGTTGAGCGTTCCTGAGATGTTTTGTTATAATAATTAGAAATCTTGAGTTTACAAACTAGGTGCCTGTAAATTATACAGTTATCTTAAGTAAACCTAAACTATAATGTAGTGCAAAATTATGGATACTGAGCAGAAATACCGACTGGTAGAAGCCATCTGTACTTCAGAAGTCCCATCTTTTAACAACTACTTAGATTCTATAACAAGAGGTAGAAAAGCAATAATTAAAAAAATAGAAAAGAAAAAACTTAAATTCTATTTTGAGAGTTCAGTTATTCCTGTAGAAACCTAAAGTTAAATTTGCTGTTGGTGCACAAGCCTGTGCAAGCTTGTCCCACAACTGTAAACGCTAGTAGTCTGCACAATGCAGCAGTGGAGGCTTTCTGGTCTTCAAAATATTCATTGAAAGTATATGAAAGTATTTTTCAGGCTTAAGAGTTGTCATTTACTCTGTACTGAGAGAACAGTTGGCGAATGAGTGCAGCCTTGTGAAAGAGGTCTCAAAGGAAAGTTTCTGGTGTTGGAAATACCTATGAGAGTCATGAGTATTCTGAAGATGTACATTTCTGTCCAACTAGAGTTCACTGAATAAGAACCTGAGCTAAATAATAGAACAATCAGTGTTATGGGAAGAAAAATCTGCAGATGGAAAACACAGCATTTGAACAAGCGGGCCAGTGCTTTGTTCTAAAATTAAATTAAGGCATAAAAAATTCAAGCATTGGACAATCTGTGGGGTTTTCTTTTGCTACAAAAATGTTAAAGCCCTGAACTTCCACAGGACAGTGTGGACAAGCCAGCTGCTGATTTGGCAAACATAGTTTATAGCTGATGAACATCAATGAACTATAGGTTTAAAAGTTGGTCCAAAAGTAAATCTTCTGAAAACTGGATTTCAGGAAAAAAAAAATAAATCGGTATGTATTCAGACTAATCTTGCTAATAATTGAACAGTCTTTTGATCCTCAGAGTACATTGTAATAACTCAGTAAATTTTAAAATCTTGTGATGACAAATATGAATCAGTCAACTAAAAACAACACCCTCTTTAGCCAAAAAGCTGGGTATAACCAATATTGTGAGGTATCTATGAGGTGATCCACAACAATAAGGTTGTTTCAACCATCGTTTTGGTCATTTTTCCCTCTTCGTCTCTTTCTTTTTAGAAGATCTGTTATTCTTGGTAAAAAGCAGTTCTAGAGTGTTGACAAACTGATCAACATTGAGATATGATGGTGGATCATTTCAGTTTAGTACAACAGAGCTTTTCTGTTGTGGATTGCATGTGTTTATAGTTACTTGGGCTTGCCAAGTACTAGAGCCAATATTTAAGCAGTGTACTTAAACACACCATGTTAATCTCAATTTGGAGAAAATAGGTCAGATTCTAATGTTTACTGTGACTTCTTTTGAGCAAGCATTCTGTTGTCCTGCTGCAAACTGATGCATCAGACAAATTGATGCATCAGCCAAATTTGGCTTGAAAATATTTCAGGTTCTTTGCTAATGTCAGGAGAACAGCTTCAGCTTCAAGTTTATTGTAAAAGATGAAAAATGGGTTTTTTTCATTTCTCTAGTTGTTTTACATTAAATGAAAAAAGTGTTTTGCTCTGCTTTACCTTAGAAAAAGTAATGTGCATATTAAGTTCTGTTGTTTATTACCCCAGGAGTTCAGGTTTGCCCATTACATGGAGAAATGACCGCACTTCTTTGGATGTGATAGGTGAATACTTGTCAACTTAATTATACACATGGTTTTGCGCACTATTCTGTTTTTGTAGGGGTTTGAAAATTAGGGCCAGATGGGTCAGATTACTGCCAGGGTAATCTAAGTCTTCACTGCCCCAATGGCATAGGTAAGGTAAAAAGTTGTCCTTAGCTGGAGAGTGTTCTAAAGGTATACATGTAAGTGTTGTGAAGTCCTGCTTCATAAAGCTGGATGCAACAATTCTATATATTCAACCCTGTGTTAGTGTGATAGCGAAGGGGAAGCAGAAGGTAGAAGCCAGAGCAGTCCTAGAGTAATCCAGACTGCACGTTGGTCTGAATGATCTCGGAGGTCTTATTTTGGTGTGCCCAGAACTACTCTGCTTGCTTATAAGGGGGCATACTTTTTAGCAGGGCCTGTTGTGGTAGGACAAGGGGTAATGCTTTTAAACTAGAAGAGGGTAGATTTGGACTGGATATTAGAAAGATATTTTTTACACTGAGAGTGATGAAACACTGGAACAGGTTGCCCAGAGAGGTGGTAGATGCCCCATCCCTGGAAACATTCAAGGTCAGGTAGGACAGAGCTCTGAGCAACCTGATCTAGTTGAAGATGTCCCTGGTCAGTGCAGGGGGCTGGACTAGATGACCTTTAAAGCTCCCTTCCAACCCAAACTATTCTATGATTCTATACCTTTGTGGCTTCACTAGTGAGGAAATGTAGTGTCAGCTCTAATGAAAACTATTGGCCTCAGAAGTTAGGAGGAGTGACTGAATGCTACTCATAAAAGCACTTCATGTCAGAATACGAAAATATTGTTTGTTTGTGCTGAAAATAATTGTATTCCAGACGTTTTATATACATTCCAAACATTGTACTTACTTTTCTGTACTGAAAAATATCTGTTTGACAACATATTTTGTAGATAAATACAAAGTAAACCTTGCTTCTCTTTCCCCCATAGTGTATCACAGATGGAGTAAATGGGGCTGTAACTCCCCTGGGTTTTTAAAAATGCACTGCCTTAGTTCAGATGCTGTGGCTGCATCATTGCCTCCCTACTAAGACTGCCCGACTCAGTTTGGCACACTGGATGCAAAGCCCTGCTAAGATTAAACTGATAGCTTTGCTTAAAATCTCTTTATGGATTGTTAATCACCAAAACAAAGACTATAACACATTGCAAATATTTACTGGACTGCGAGCGCTGTCATGCCTGGATAATCTGTTAGATTTGAAAGGCAACAGTGAGCAGCTATTCTGAATTGGCGAGCAGCTATTATGAATTAAGAACCAGGTAAAATGTAGAAGTGGCAACCGTAACAAGAATTTTGACTTACCTATTTAAAATGTTTGTCTTTCAACCTAGCAGAGGTCTCTCTCCCTGGAGTTCAAGGAAAGATTTCAGCATTTACTCTTAAAATGATCATTTTTAAATGACAGGGAAGATGATTAAAGTGAATAAAAGCTTTGTCTAGAAATACTTTCTATGTGTCGAATTTTCTTTTTTATGTATGATGTATGTTGGAACACAGAATACAGCGGGAATTCATGAAAATCTGTCTGCTTGTACATTTACCTCCCTTCCTGATTTTTTTCCAATAACTAATATGTATGTAGATCTGTGAAATCTGTTTTAAAGGTATTTCCCCCCCCCCCTTTTTTTTTTTTTTACAGAGTGCTTTTTTCCCACCTTATTGTTGGTTTGGTATTTTGTTACTTAAGTAAGTTGATGTAATAAAATTTAAGTAATCTCTCTTTTAATTCAGTTGAAGAGTTTGTTTCCTGCCAAAGAATTTGTTTTGAAAACTTGGCTCTTACCCTCTCCTCACCCAATGACAGATATATAGAGGAAGTTAATGTGCTAGTCTTCTTGGAAAGCATATTTAACAGGAAATGGGGGCTATATTTAAAGCAAGAAAGGAAAGTGTTAATTGTAACAGGATGTTGATGAACATAATTACCATACAGGATTAACTTATCACTGTATAAACTAAATTATATCAAGGAGTTATCTAAATAGAAGAAATGGAAATTGTGACATATAGTAAGATACGTGTTTTGTTAATATGACTCAGGCTGTATGAATGAATGTATTGTGTTGGTAGTGTCTGGATCCTAATGTTGACAGAAATGTCTTGAAACTTTTCCCTTCTTTTATAAAGTTTAACATGCGCAGAAAATCCACTTCTGTTTTTATTTTTTCAAATTGTTTATTTTAGCTAAAGGGTTTTCCATGTTCAAAATCCTGTAGCACAGCCACCGAAGTCCCAGTTGATAGCAGTGTAATGGGCGGAGATGAGGAAGACAGCAGTTGAGGGATGCTAGCAAAATGAGGATAGTTCTCCTTTGAAGTATGTGGCTAAGTGCTCTTGACTCAAAGGAATGTCAAGTGTATTCTTAACCCTGTATGAATGGAGTACTCTTACAACTTAGCTCTTCTATGCTCAAAATATGAGCATTTATGTCTGACTTTATGAATTTTGAAATATTTTAATTTCCTCAGTTTTTCTCACATGTCTATTAGGCTACCACTATGACTAGGGTAGCAATTCAGAATCAAGCGTAAAATAAAAAGATATTTTATGAAGCTATTGTTAATACAAAACTTTGCAGTAAAGCTGTATCTCCTTTAGAGTTAAAGATAAGGTCCAGCCTCTCCAACATATACTACATGTTCAGTTGTCATCTCATGGAGAGCTGGTGCACTGTCCCATCTCCTGGCATCCTCCCACTGCCCCTAGACGGAGGATCCTGGGCAGCACCCCACAGCCTTGCCTGGTGCTGAGTCCCTTCTGCTCATTCATCATCCTGCAGGCCAAGGTAGCCCAGCACCCTCAGAACTGGGCTGACTGTCATTTTTTTTGTTTAACAAAATGGTTAAAACTTACTGTTGTGAATTTATTTTTGTGGCTTTTCTGTTTTGGATAGCAAAGGGTAGGCCTTGCACTTTTCCTGTGCTGATTTCCTGGTTCAGAGTCTGTGCCAGCTCCCACTAACATCAGCACTGGGGCTATTCCAGTAATTGTTTTGGATGGAGAGCATAGGAGGAGTCCTCAAGTAAGCTTATTTTCAGCAGATTAACCATTTATTTGCTGGTCCCTCTTCTAATTGCATTTTATTTACATGACCTGTAGTTATGGTGTCATTACAATAAATATTTGAAATTTAGGTATTACAAAATTACTTTGATCTTTTGCTAAATAAATAAGAGGCTGTGTAGTGGTGGCAGATATACTCCTAGAAATTCAAGCTTCCAGATTTCTGTGGCTAGCAATCTCTCCTACTTTTTACTTGTAGTTGGAGAGCTATGTTTTTAATAAACTGTCATTCAGACCAACTCCATATATTGCAAGTCTGGAAATAATTTCCTTTTGAAGCCTTTGTTTTTATTGTTTTAACCTTTGTTAACGGACTATCAAGTATAGTTGAGTTAATAGCTAAAGGGCTTGTAACTGTAATCTTCAGTAATACCTAGTGTTGTTTATTTTATTGCCACTGTGGCCAGAGTGGATGAAAGTTCGAAACCTGTAAGTCTTGCACCTGTGGAACAAGCGAGATGCCGAGTATTTATCAGAATAGTGCTTGTTATTTGGTTATCTTCATGGGTGAAGATTCAGAGGCTGAGCTGAATATTACTACTAACCCCCTGGAGAGCTTGTTTGAAGTGGGAAGGGTTCAATAAAGAGGTTGAATTTACCTCAGAATGTGCTGCTTATGAAACTGCTTTCTGCCACTTTTAAATTAAAGGCACACATGGAATGTGAATTGTATGAAACTCAAGGTTTTTTTCAACTACTACTTCAAAGTTTTAATTTATGCTTTAATTTTTAAGAATTGACTGGCTTAAATATGTTTGTTCATGGATTGAAAATTATAGAATTGAAAGGTTGGCAAGTGTTTCTTAGGTACAAGTTATAATTCTGGCACTGTACTTCACATATTTTAGTTTGCTCCAGTATGAATTTATTTGTATTTTAATCTTTGACATATTTCTTTCAAAATCAATTTGCTTTCTGACTGTACATTCCCTTACAACATCAGATATGTAATTTCTCATTCAACATCTGATAGTATTCTACAAGTTTGGGAGCTTTAATGTAGTGCTCGGCCTTTTTAAAAAGACGAGCAATACAACAACTGCTCTCCAACTCTGTAGAATAAAAGTGTGCTTTGTGCATCTCCTTTTAAACATTATCCCAGCCATATTTGCTCAGATCTGTTCTTGCTTATTCTTATAGTAGCATAAGTTTGGTGCATATATAGAAGGAAGATAATAAGGGCCTCTTCTGCAGCTTTAAGGAGAAAAATTGCTCTGAAACATTGAGCCTGTTATTGTTACTGTCTGTTGAGCTAGACAGTAATCAGCATTAATGTTAGTTCCATTACCCAAGTTCTTTTTATGATAATTCATACGTTCATGAATTCTAACTTTTGTTGTCTTATTCTCTATCAATAGTTGCGTCGAATCAGAAGAAATAATAATAGATCATAGTTGCAAAGCTAAATTGCGTGGGCCAAAACAATCCTCAGTATTGTTCCACTCAGTTTGATGAAAAAACGGTATATTTTTACAAAAGTTTATCATCAAGCAAATATCACTATTTGGAGGAAACATGACAGATAAAAATATAGTAACAGTGCACTGTGTTAAATGCGCAATCTTAAACGTAAGTTGTTTCATTTGGCATTTCATCCCTAGAGTGGGGCTTATGTTAGCCCGATTACTGCTACAGGCTTTATCATACATCAGTCAGCCACTTGTAACATTCCCTTTTTTAGGTAACTAGAAAAATAAATACCTTTCTATGGTCTTTTTACTTTTCTTATAGTGTTAGTTAATTGTTTCAAATACGGAAAAACCCCCAGTCTTAAATGGGTGGGAGAGCAGTAGATTGGACCAAACCTGGAGAGTGGGAAAGTGAACAATGGAGGCATGTTTTCATTAGATTATAAATATTATTCTTTGGAACTCAAGGTGCAAATTATGCTGTGCCATAATGTTCTTTTCAAACACACAAGATAAAATTTGCATATCTAAATTGGATCAGCCTGAATGGGTTTCCCTGCTGTCTCGTCCCCTCAGCTGCAATCTTTCCAAAATGGCCTGCAGGTGGATCCAAATAGTAATTTTTAAGCCTTTTTTTAAGAGCATCTCTAAAATAAATATTTTTCTTTTAGTTTTATATTGATTTCTTGCAGTGCACATCAGCAAAAATTCTCCTATGCCTCTTCTGAGTATAATCTACACGATAATTGCAGGTTTAAATTTAATTCTGGTTACACTGACTTCAAGAATAACAATTTTAACTGGCTCAATAAAATCACAATTGTTTCACAGTGTTAAAATAACATTACTTTTTTTTTTTTAAATGAAATATCTTAGAACTATGTGTAATTTCTTTACGATAAATGTGAAAACATTTGCCATCCAAAGGGGTTTGAGGGAAGACCCTGCAAACAATCTTGTTCTATACTTCTGGGTTTTTCTTCTGTTTTTTTAAAGGTAAAATTACTGATACTGTACTGATTCAGATTTCCCTCTTCCCATTCCATAAACTTCTTTCTTATAACTTTGATAATATTTGATTACATTCATCTTGATGGAAGTGTATAGATTTTTTCCCCCATTAAAACCATTACATTCTTAATATTTTTTCCTCAGGTATGATTTAGTTCATTTCATCCACCTGATCAATTTAATTTTGTGTTCTTTTGGTAGTATTTTGTGTTCAGTCTTCTGACTTAACATAGAGAAACAGCAAAAGAAACACTTCTGAAGACAACAGGGCTACAGCACAAGGATAATGTTTTCATTCCTGTGAAACAGAGTTTAGAAGTTCTAAGAGGAATATTTTTACAGTGTCTCTGCATAGATATACTTCTATGGATGTAAAAAAAAGTGTAGCGTGGTCTTAGACCATAATGGTTTCTGTATGTGACTCTAAAAAACAAGCTATGGATGACCTCAAGTTTATGCCAGCTCATCTATGTTTTACTGCATTGTTATGGTTTGAGAAAACCCATAACAATTTATTGTCGCTTAGACAATTATTCTCTCACCCGATGACCCCTCCCCACCTAGGAAGGGGAATCGGGAAGAAAACAAGAAAACCCAGGGGCTGAAAGATAAACGGATTTAATAGGACAGAACTGGATAATTAACAGTACTAACACAAAGGAATCCATATTGATCCCGATACCCGAATATACAGTACAAGGATTATACTCAGCCAACTATATCAGTTGGAAGCCGTGCACTCCCAGCAGTGGACAGTGAATGTCGGACACTGTGAGCGCTACAGCTTCAGGAAGAAGGGAAGGCCTCAAGGATCCGGCACCGGGGCACGAAGTCCTCGGGATCGCCATCATCAAGGGAGAGCCAGCAAGGGAAAGAGCACGAGCAAGGGGGAGAACCCAAGCAAGAGGGAGAATGTGAGCAGGGGGAGCACCCACTCGCAGCAGACTTTCTAATTTATATTGAATGTGACGTTCATGGTATGAAACAATCCTGTTGGCCAGCTTGGGTCAAGTGCCCGAGTCTCGCTCCTCCTCATCCCTGCAGCTGGCGAGCTCAAAAACACTGAGACCTTAAAACCCACACACCATGGCTGGCTATACACTAAATATCTTCACTAATTCAGGCACTAGAGTCTTACACAAATACAGCTTTTCCCAAGCATTAGGAAAGAAATGAGTCCTGTGTCGCTCACACCAGGACATGCATGCATTTTAACACTGCAAAATTTTTAGGTAAGAATAAGGAGTGTGCGGCAAAGCAAGTCCTCATGCTCTGCTTATGCAATGAAATAGAAGCAGGGAAGCGTTGACATCAATGGAACGTCCCAAGACCCTGTCCAAGGTGCTGAGGAGTAGAATTCATCTCAGGGTTGTGAGACCGTGTTGCACCTGCTATGAAAAGCTAACCCAGGCTATCTGAGGTCTAGGCTTCTAAATGTAAATCATTGTGCTTATTACAAGATTATATTCTGCCTGGGTTTGGGGTTTTGGTGCTGGTTGGGTTTTTTTATTGGTTTTTTTGGGGTAGTTTGGGGTTTTTGGTGGTTGATTGGGTTGGGTTGGGGTTTTTTTGTTGCCTTTTTGGGGGTAATTTGGGTTTTTTGGTGGTTGGTTGTGGTTTTTTTGTTTGTTTTTGTTTGGTGTGTTGTTTTTTGTTGTTGGTTTTTGGTGTTGTTTTTTTTTTTTAAATTCCCATCTCATATATGTAGAGCGTTCGAGTGCTATAGAAAAGTGAAAGTTGGTTTGGTAGTTTTATGTAGGGATGCTTAAAACTCAATGTCAGCGAGTATTTATCAGTTTTCCTGCTGGCCTTAACTCAGGCTAGTGTTTCTGGTCCTTTATCTAGAAGATTTGAATGCTCTATTAAGTTCCAGATATAGTTCTGCTTTACATATTGATGGGGGG
>VZSF01006629.1:17833-150807 GCA_013398295.1 Chionis minor | reverse complement strand
TGGGGGGGGGGGGGGGGGGGGGGATAGGGAGGGGAGCTGTCTCCTGTTCTTGCCAAAGTAATTTGTAATTTTGTGAAAGTGAGTGAGGAATACTGCTGCATCCCATAATGATGATAATCTTATATATCAGTCAGAAAGCAAAATCCTTCCTAACGACTGTTTCTGGGTGCAATATTAACATTGCATATGTTTTTAAGATCACAGTAACAGTCTTCTTCCATCTGAGTGATATTCAAGGAGGTGTGATTGACCTGGAGTCCAATGACTATGTCTAACTCATGGAGCCTACTCTTTTCTGTTACCAAAGCAAGAGATTAATAATACTAATTCTCCAAAAACACCTTAAATATCATTGGGGGTGGGTGTGTGTAAGGAATAAAACATATATTCTGGTGGTTGTTCTTTAACTGTAGGATTAGTTCTTTTGCTTTAGACAATACAGTAAGGTCTAAATGTTATTTTTATTATGGAGAACATAAAATGCCAGCATTTTGGGGAAGATTCTGACTACGTTGTGATGGGGAGAGAGGGAGTTGAACACTAGGCAATGTGATACCGTTGTGCTCAATTTGTGCTGGTGGGACAAGCAAGGAAGGGTGGGCTGTGTCAGGGAAAGCTTCTCACACATGGAAACATGCACGTACATATCTCAAAAGTTAACTGACACATGCCGCAGTTAGCACTGCAGGGGTTTGGCACAGCTGAGCCAAGGCGGGGGAAGAATGCAGCACTCACCATGACCGTCCCCAGTGTCAGGATTTGGGCAATGAACTGGCGACAACACGTACCTCTGCAATGGGCACTCTGCTTCTGCAAGGTATTGGACCTCTGTGTAACCAATGTTCCCCTGCTGCCTCTGTTAATGTGTGTGTGGGGGTTAAACCAGACAGCCTCAGACTGCTGGTCAAATCATCCCGCGATGGTATCAGGTGCACTTTTACAGACGTTTCAGATGTTCTTCTCCTGCCACTTATTGATCTGTGGCCTTTATTGATGTTCATAACATTTTAACACAAGTGCACATTTCTAGAGGTCACATTATAGATACTATGTTGTAACTGTGAAAATAAATGAGCAGAATAATTTTGTGTGAGAGTGTAACTGTTTGGCTTTGTTTATGTGATGCCTACATACGTTAAGATAACATGTCTACCAAACTATAGGTGTGGCGTTTGACTTTTTATGTGAAGCCTTAGGCAAAAAATCGTCATAGTTCATAGTTTACTGGAACAGGTTGCCCAGGGAAGCAGTGGAGGCCCCATCCCTGGAAGTGTTTAAGGCCAGGTTGGATGAGGCTTTGAGCAACTGGTCTAGTAGTAGGTGTCCTTGCCCATGGCAGGGGGGTTGGAATTAGATGATCTTTAAGCTGCCTTCCAACCTAAACCATTCTATGATAGTTTAATAGTTTGTCATGCTGTTACCTTTCTGGTTAACCCTTAGTCTTTTAAACTGCATTTGCTGCTTATAATAATGCTGAAGTGTTTCAGTAGAGCAGACATAACACTTGTGCTAAGCATCGTGTTCTTTCCCATCTTCTTTTAGATCTGTGGAAAGTATTTAGCATCAGATAGAATGCGGAGTATTAGTTCATTAGAGAAATCAGGGTACAGAAAAGTTAATTAAAAATGAAACAGTTGCTTTTCTGTAAGACAAGGAATACCTTGAAAGTTTACCAATAATCTTTGTTAAAAAGCAGTGTGTGTGCTTTGCAAAGAAATCGTTTGTTCTGCCATAGTGGAGCTAATTATTCTCAACACACACTAGCTATGTCAAATTGCAGAACAAACATCAGACTTTGTATGTTGTAGGAATTAAAACACCATCAGTTGAGTTAATGAAGAGCATACAATGAATATGATCTCATTTTTGCAATGTAGTTAAAGTGAAAGCCACTTAGAGTACTGTTCAAAAATCATAATTTAGGGGGAAAAAAAACCAATAAAGCAAATGTTTACTGTCTTTTTTAATTACTTTCTGCTTAGAGGTATGAATTTGGTTATTTATTGTTTGATTTCAAAGTCTTTCTTTTAATGGTTTAAGAATACAGTGGCTAATGGTTTGTTCTGAAATTAATGGAATACAAAAGATTGTGTTCATTTGTACAAAGCCAAAGCAACTAATTTGGGATTTTTTCATTATGATATCATGTGATGATCACTACCTGAAATTGCAAGTTAACATAAGGATGGGAATGAGAAAGAGAGTAGGAAACACAGAAGAGAAAGAAAATTCTTGCACTTTTCTTTCAAATGGGGGAAAAAATGAGACTGGGTTTCTGAACTGTCTTCTGAATTTGTGAATGCAGTGAAAAATACCATTCCCTATTCATATTTTAATTATTTTTCTTTGTAGAATTGCTTACAAAGAGAGCATTACAAAAAAATCTTTTCTGTAACAGATGATTTCCTTTAAACTTTCCTCATGTTTGGTGAAACTAAGAAGTTTTGTCCTGGGCAAAGACAAGAGCAGTTTTCTTTTTGCATATATATAAGACAGGTAGGAAGACTGATTTTCCTCCAAAGATCCAAGATATGTGGTTCTTCACTTTGTCAAAACTATGTATGCACCTAGAAAACTTAGGACATGAAGCCAGAAGTCTTGACTCTCAGAGGCTGGGAACCCTCAGTGCATTTCACCGGTTCCTTCAGAACTGGAAATTAAACCTTTGATACCCAAATCAAAAATAATTTTTATTAGAGATCATTGTCGTTAAATTTTACATTAAAAAAATTCTGATTCACAAGGTTGGCAATAAAGTGTTTTGTTGGCTGCCAGTCAACCAGTTATTGACAGAGAGGGGGGATTTGGTGTAGGCATATGTTTGTTTAAAATGTTTGACATAATGAAAGGAGTTTTTTTTCTGCATCCTATCAGTGTAATACTTTGCTATGGCAACCCTGCAACTTTACAGGGTTAACTTATTGATTGGTACCCTACTGGAGCCTAAGTGAGGTACAATGTGCCTTGCTATTCAGCAAGTAGCAGTATTTTGGATGTATTCGAAGACCATATAGTATTTAGAGCCTCCTTTAGATAAGTGCATGTGCTACAATAAGATATGGGCAAAACTCTACATGTGTTATGGTTATGACTCTATCTGTAGGAAGAAGGAAGAATGTAGATGATGTGGGAATTTAACATGCAATTATCCTCCAAGGTCTCCAAAGTAGGTTGCTTATAATGGTTTTCTAGCAGCTTTGTGAGAAAGCAGAATATATTTTTTTTTCTTCTTCTTCATGTAAAATTCTGAAATACATGGTTTTGTAGTTGATATAAATATTACTAAAAATAGCTTTTGTAAACACGGAAATACCTCCTAGAGTTAATATGTGTGATAGTCTGGAGAAGAGAAGACTGAGGGGGGATCTCATAAATGCTTACAAATACTTAAAGGGAGGGGGCCAGGAGGAGGGGGCCAGTCTTTTTTCAGTGGTGCCCAGTGATAGGACAAGGAGCAATGGGTATAAATTCAAATATAGGAAGTTCCATCTCAACATGAGGAGGAACTTCTTTCCTTTGAGGGTGGCAGAGCACTGGAACAGGCTGCCCAGAGAGGTGGTGGAGTCTCCGACTCTGGAGGCATTCAAAACCCGCCTGGACGCCATCCTGTGCAACCTGCTGTAGGTGGACCTGCTCTGGCAGGGGGGTTGGACCAGATGATCTCCAGAGGTCCCTTCCAGCCCCTAACATTCTGTGATTTTCTGATTTGGAGGTGGAGACATTAGTGTTGGAGCATATGTAGACGTGTCTACAGGCAACGGATGGAGTTTGGTGAGAGTATTTTAGCCACATATTACAAAAATTGTCGTTTTCCTTTCACTATGTGGGATATCTCAGAAGAACAAGCTTCTACTTAGGTGCTCATATATCACCCAAAACCCAAAGTTGGGTGCTGTATCTGCATTTATATATGAGTGCTAACAGAATTTAAGCTGACACAAATTGTGTTGATATTTTGTTTGTAAAGGTGATAAATTCAATATGTACCTTAAAAAAGCATTAAGATGATCGATACATCTGGGAAACAGATTCTTATATAAATTTGACTTCTGCTTTATGCACGACATACGTTTTTTTATGTGGTAAAACATATTCGTCCCTTTAACTGAACTCAGGTTGTTACTTTATCTGAACACAGTGTCATTCAAACATTGCTGTTGCAGTTCCAAAGTCATGCTTCATTTTTTTAGTACTCCCCACCCCATTTTATCTGCGTAGATTAAATTTCCTTGTCCCTAGGAAATCATGCTACACTCTTCTAGCTGGATGGTAACAAATGAACTCACTCCTGATCTAGAGACAGCTGCTTTGCAAGTTTTTATTCTATTTCAGTAACAGCGCAATCACTGAGAAAACCCCTTCTTTTAATCTCCTCCACAGTGCTTCTTCCTTCAGTGAGCGCTGTATCAAAGTAAGTTGTCATATTTTCTACAGAGGGTATATAGATGCAACTGTCAGTTATTTAGACCAAGATTAGTTTTGAGTCTCACGGGAAAAACTTGTGGAAGTACTAGAGCTGCCACTAACAGTTAATTGGAAAGCTTTTTCTCTCATTTTCAGATATGCAAGTGTAATAGCAATGGGAGAAAACTGGCAATAATGTCTTTTGTCACCATAAGGAAGAACAATGGTGCCAATTTAATGAAATTTTTCCCTGTCCTGAAAGCGTCACATCACCTTAAGCTTGGTTTGATCACCCTAGTGAAGCTCTAATTTTAACGTTAATGCTGATAATTTAGAGACGATTTTTCAGCAGCACACAATGTGCTAAGTGCGTCTCGATCTGTACACAGAAAATCCAGTTATATGTGTTGTGATGTTACCTATCTCAGTGCATAGATTTGGCTACTTCCTTTCTTTTTGCCACAGAAATATTGGTGCCATGGAGTAAGGAGGGGATGGTGCTGCAACAGCAGAGGAGGAAGAAAACTCAGGAGAATGGGAGGTTTTGTTAACAAAACTCAGAGTTTTGGAATCAGTTGTCCACGTGGTTTTAAATTATATCATGCTTTCATTAATGTGGGCTTAGAATTCATTAATTTTGGCGCCTTCATTATTTAGATTTAGTTTTTACATTGTAGTTGACGTCAATGAGAGTGACCTATAATTTTCAATGGGAAGATTGACGAGTAGGGACAGATTTCCCTTCCACCTCCCCAGTTAAAGCACCTACCATATAATGAAAGTATGACAGATGGAATACGCTTTTGAATCTTTCATATAAAATTAGAGTGCAAAGCATTTGTTTTCACATATTACCTTCTGTCCTGTAACTTTAATTATAACCTAAGATTCTGCAAAATATGTTTATTAATAACATCATGTAGTTCTATCTTAGGGCTTGGTTAATTAGCAAATCAAGTTGAACCTTGGTCATTAATTTAATATGGTTTAAATCTCACCTTGTCTTACCCTATGTCAGGAGGGTATGAGATCCTTTAATTAGTTTCCTGAAATTATACTCCTCTTGTTTGTTGATCTGTCAGCACAAAACACACAGCTGTACTTTTAGCCAGCTAAGTTAGGACTCTTAAGAAGTTAACAAATCATTAAAAGCTATTTCCAACTATGTTGTGTTTGTCACTACTACTGAGCCTACCCATTTCTGGAAACCATTAAATGTATTAGTTAAGTTTAAAAAAAACCAATGAAACAACTCACGAAAGGAAAGCAGCCTTGTTTAATTTTCTTATTAATTTGTATTACTTAACTAATTTGAGAATTGATAACAGAATGTTTGAGTGATTTATGGCTTGAAAAAGAAGACCAACATTTCCCTCCTTGAAAATGGAAATTGGCTTGTCAGACATTTAGATGAAGAATGATCAATCAATAGGATTTTAATAAGAAGAAGGTTTAAAATTGACTGAAGGTGACTTTTGTTTAAAGGTGATTTGGTATGTGCAAATTACTAAGTTCTCCCTGGAGAGGATTTTCAAAGGCAATAATGGGCACTGATTTTCTTTGTTTATTCCATTCTCTTTCTGTTCCCCTTGCCAGGGATTTCAGAACTTAGTTCTTCATTGTGTCTTTGAAATCTCCCTGCCTGCTTTTCAGGTCCTGTGAATTATTCTACTTATTTGCATTTACAACTGTCAGTTTTAACTGTTATTTTTCTCTAGTGAGCATGTTGTCTGGATAAACATTTATTTTCAGCATAAGTTCATGTTAGGCAGAGGGGCTAGCTGTTCCTGTTGATGTTAGAAACACAAATTTCAAAAGTATATGCACACATTGTAGGAACAGAGTTGACTTGGAAAGTCCCATTAAAATCTTGCTTTTTGGTTTCCTGAATCCTTTTGATTTCCTGAAATCCTTTTGATTTCCAGAAAATCTAGTGTAATGGGCATGGTGATAGAAAACTGGCTCTACTGGTAATCAGGGTCACCTTGGTTGGTTTGTTTTCTCCAATAGTGAAGTCTGTATTGGACTTTCTGAAAGTGAGGTAACTGAAGTTAGATTACAAAAGCTCCATTCATTGCGCAATCTTAATCGCGTAAGTATAGAAGATGTAGATACATGCCAAATGTGTTAAAAGAGTAAATAGTAAATAAACACCCACACACACAAATTCTGGTTGTCACTACTTTGTCACAGTATTTTTTTTCCCCACTTAGGTTTCTTACCCTGATTTCAGTCTGTCTTAGCTTTTCCTATGACTTACTTTTTCCCATACTTTCTGTCCTAGTGACTTAGAGGCTGGCTGTATGTTCCAGCCTCACTTTTGTACCCACTCTTAGTTTTTTTTCCCCTCAGCACCCTCTCAACAAGTGCATCCAGGTACCAGAGTTTCAGAAGAGGTTTTATTTGGAGACATGGACAGTGGGATCGAGTGCACCCTCAGCAAGTTTGCCGATGACACCAAGCTCGGTGGCGCGGTTGACACACTGGAGGGAAGGGATGCCATGCAGAGGGACCTGGACAGGCTTGAGAGGTGGGCTAATGCAAATGGCATGAAGTTCAACCAAGCCAAGTGCAGAGTCCTACACCTGGGACGTGGCAATCCCAGGCATAAATACAGGCTGGGCAGAGAATGGCTGGAGAGCAGCCCTGAGGAGAAGGACTTGGGAGTGCTCATGGATGAGAAGCTCAACATGAGCCGGCAGTGCGCGCTGGCAGCCCAGAAAGCCAACCGTATCCTGGGTTGCATCAAAAGAAGCGTGGCCAGCAGGGCACGGGAGGTGATTCTCCCCCTCTACTCTGCGCTTGTGAGACCCCACCTGGAGTACTGTGTCCAGCTCTGGAGTCCTCAACATAGAAAGGACATGGAACTGTTGGAACAGGTCCAGCGAAGGGCCACTAAGATGATTAGAGGGATGGAGCACCTCTCCTGTGAGGACAGGCTGAGAGAGCTGGGGCTGTTCAGCCTGGAGAAGAGAAGGCTCCGGGGAGACCTGATAGCAGCCTTTCAGTATCTGAAGGGAGCCTACAGGAGAGCTGGAAAGGGACTCTTTGTCAGGAAGTCTAGTGACAGGACAAGGGGTAACGGTTTTAAATTGGAAGAGGGGAGATTTAGATTAGATATGAGGAAGAAGTTCTTTACTGTGAGGGTGGTGAGGCACTGGAACAGGTTACCCAGGGAAGTTGTGGATGCCCCATCCCTGGAAGTGTTTAAGGCCAGGCTGGATGGGGCTTTGAGCAACCTGCTCTAATGAGAGGTGTCCCTGCCCATGGCAGGGGGGTTGGAACTTGATGATCTTTAAGGTCCCTTCCAACTCTAACCATTCTATGATTCTATGATTCTATGATTATTTTTGTGCAGGCTTCTTTCCAGAGGTTATAACAAGAAGAGCACACTGATCACTCCCAACAGAAGCAAGTTTGAGTTTCTTCCCCAAAGCAGAGGTTACCAGAAGTTCTTAAGTGAAAAATTCACCATTTTCCTCATGCACATACTTTTTTCTTTTTTTATTAACACAAAAAAGTAATGATTGTCTGTATTCTTCATTGAAATGACTGGCACCAGGATGGAGATAACTTTAATGTGTTTTTCTCTTTCTTGTCTTTGGCTTTATCTATGAAGTTGTTATGAAACCGCAAATTTGGCAGTCCTAAGAAACTGAGAGGTGTAATTGCAAGAGTCAGAATACTGATTCAGACCTTGCTACAAAACCTAACTGTAATTAGTATTTTCCTTGTGATTTTTGTGTGTGATTAGAATTACCCTGTATGTATAGTCTCTGCAAGAGTAATTTCAGATAGGACTTACTCCATTCGCTTCTGAATATGTGAACATGCTCAAAATCTCTTTGATGCAAGCTGGTGTATCAATGCTGTTGGCTTTCCAATGAAAGACGCATACTGTATTTTCCCACTATATAGCAAATTCCACTGGAGGCTACTAAACAGGTCTCTGAATTGAAGAGAAAAGGTTGAAAGCTTGAATTCTCAATAGATATAACAATTCCTGATAGGGAACTATCACAGACACTTTTGCAGCCAGTTCTGATCTTTGTAAACGTTCTGCTTCATGCGATTTTGGGCAAGAAAGGACAATGCTCATTCACAGAGTTTAAACCGAGAAGGTAGAATTAATCTGACCTTCTGCAGTTCTTTGGCCACTACATTTCATAAAGGTATTGATCTGTTTAGGCCAGTAGCTTTTCCTTGGTTAAAATGTATCAAGTCAAAACTAACATTTTTCTGGAAGACAGACAAAGATGGCAAATAGTCTATTCACCAAATAGCTTGATCCAAAGCTGGGTAGCTTCCTTGGTAGATTAATTGATTTCTTCTTGAATTCCTCTAGTTCTATCTGCCAGCAAGCAATTCTTGATGTACCTGCTGGTGGTATGTTAATGTGTCCTCCTTACAAAGAATACTTTCTTTCCATGAATGTTCCATGCCAAGAAAGTTGATTGTTACCTACCAAAGGGTCTGCAGAAAATTCAAGAGCCAGATGTTAAACCAAACTGAGGGAATTACTGAAATAGAGCAGTACAGAAAAATTAAAAAAAAAATAAAAAGAAAAGAAAAAGGCTAAATTACCTTTTTTTGCAACTGGAAAGCCCCACCCCTTACCAATGAAAGATTGGCTAGGAAAGCTTCTAGATTTTACAATAGAGTAAAAAAACAAACAAACAAACAAACGACACACATCCCACTATAATGAAACAGAAACACCCTCAAAAATGAGAAATCTGTTCAAGAATTACTAACAGCAAAGCATTTGTAAAGTCAGAGCTAGATGACTACGTTTGCTGCTCATGCATTCATGCAAGTAGAATCTTTATTCATTTTCCAAAGATAACTTTCTTGTTGCAAAGATTTTCAAAGTAATTGAAAACCACCAGATTTTAAGTATATGTTATTACTATATTCTAGTGATTTTGTACATGTAATGCTTTCTTACTTCTGCACTGCTCACATACATAACTCCTAAAATTCCTGTTTTGTCCTCCAAACCCATGATCCAAAAGAATGACATAAATTTAATAAACAAGCACTGTGATACTTCTCATATTTGCAAAAACAGTTACTCTGGTAAAACCGAAATAACTGTACTAATTATATGAAAGATGCAGAAATTTGCTGGGGTTTGGGGTTTTTTTTTCTGCTTTGTTTTTTTAAATTACGAATTTGGAAAGAAGACGTGACATAATGTCACTCCGTGAGAGGATAAAATCAAGGTTTCTTACCTGCTATGAAAGAATAAGAGAAATCTCTAAATAGAGTATTGTGACATGGTCGAGTGTGACACCTAGAGGCCATATGTTTAGGGTCCCTAAAGAATAACTTTTCTCAGCTGCAAGTTTTGCACAATACATTTGATTTTAGACTGAAGGAATGGAGCTGCCAGATTTTGAGAGATGAAGTATATTGCAACATGTTAATATTTTTATTCAGATTGTTCATGTTTAGGATTTTTATGTGGCTTTCCTGACTAGGCTCCCTAACATTGATATGAGGAAAAATAATAAACCATTACTGAGGGTGGTGAGAAGTGCTCAGTAAGGAAATATATCACACCTTCCTAACTTATCCTCTAAAAGTTAGGGGTGCAACCATACCACTGCATCCCATACAGGGAATATATCCAAGGGCATCCTAATATGGTGACTGAACCAAATCAGTATATTATAGATTTAGAGTGCTTTTCAGACATATGTGGTACTGTATTATCCAATGAATATTGGCTGTAATAAACTCATTAGAACTCTAGAGCTCTTTCCAGGGTGATAGTTGACTTATTCCTCTTTGGCACCACTTGCCATTTTCATACCTAAGTGAAGGGAAAAAGTCTTGGAGATATCTAAATGAGCAGAGTTCAGATGAGGGGGACTTCGAATTTTCTACACGAGAAAGAAAACATTTTTTATTCCTTAGAATTTTTGTGGTGTTCTTGTGCTAACACAGCACACATGGTTTAGTGGGGTACATCATAGAGTTTGTGAAACATCTTTTATAGATCTAGAAGAGTGGACAGAAACTTCTGGAAAGATTTCTGGCTTAACTAGACTGTGAAATTGAAGGCGGATGAAAGTCCTGCTGGACGCCCCTCTTCACTGGGTATTGTTGACTCTAGAAACAAATCTGCCGTATATATGTTGTACTCTCTGCACATTCTTTGACTTTACTATCTGTAGAAATACAACATATTCAGGACAGAAGCTAATATGATCCTGAAGCTTTTATTCATGAAGTTTCAGAAACAGAGAAGGGTGTGAGGATGGGACTGCCTGCTAGCAGAGGAATACCAGCAGGGTGATTCTGCTTGGCAGGCAGCTTTTCATACCCAGCAGCTAAGAAATTTATATCTTGTTCTTTCTCTTTCCACTAAATAAAAGGTATTGCATGTTTGTTTTGTCATCTTCTAACTGTTTAATGCTAGGAAACATGAACAACATAATTCAGTACTTCATGGCTAACTCTACCTCATTGTCATAAAGGTCTTTGAGGTTAGTTTTGTTTTTCCTAGAAAATGAAAAAGTGCTAACTTGTCAGTCATTTGTGTGAACAGTTTATAGACTCCACATAGCTGCTGTGCCTCAGATAAATAATTGTATCTGCATAACAGTTTACTGAGACTCATACATTGGTGCTCCAAGCTACAACACTGGTACTATTATGTTAGCGATAGAGATACTAATGTCGATGCAGTTTATTTCTATGCTTTGTCTAGAGGTTTCTTCTCAGAAGTACTTAACCATATCTTTGGGAATGTCTAAGCCATAAACAACTGAGAAATTGTGATCATTAGGTACGTGTTAGAAGATGGGTTGCCAGCATGGGCTGGAAATAGTGGTTGCACTGATAACTGGGAGGGAGGTCCCACATTCACTGTAACAAATAGGAAGAGGGTGAGAGCATATGGGATACACTGGGGTGGAAAAGGCTAACAGCAGCTCCCTGGGTAAGGCATGCTGATAGCAGCTGAAGCTTGCCATCAGGATATATTGCCTCTTGTGTCTGAAGTGTAACTCCTGCAGTTAGATTGGTGTGGGTGTCTCTGTCTGCTGGCATCAGCCTACTCTTTGGCCTGCGGTTTCACTGGCCTTTCCCTGCCCTCATCAATAGAAGGCGAGTGTATATACTGCAGAAGTGATCTACTGTTTGCAAAAAACAGCTGCTCAGGAACCCTTATTTTTTTTCCAGACTCACTAATACATTTGCTGAATAAATATTTCCTCCATTCTGTCTTTGTGACATATTTCTGAACAGTTTTAAATGCAACATAACTTCTTACCAAAAAAAGCCCAAAAGGTGAAATTAGTCTTTCATTGATTTTTGACAGAAAAAAAATGGTATAACCATAAAAAGTAGTGTGAAATTATTTTATTTTAATAATGCCTATTTTAGTGACGTTTTAAAGATATGTGTTCCTATAGTTCCATAAATAGAAGAAAATATTTGAGTGTTTGTGTATGTGTGCTCACCCTCTTTCACAATATTGCTTTGTTCTCCTCTCAAAAACCACTTTGATTCATTGTGCCAACTACATGGATGATCCGTTCCCTGATGATGTTCCCTGATCTGAGTCACGTACAAAATATTTTCAGAGGTTTTCTTTGTACATTCATAAAAATTCTAGGTAGAATCCATTGTATTAAGTAACTCTGAGAAGGGTGCATTTTCCCCTAATCTCTCTACAAACTTGATTTTCCCTTGATTTTCCAACTAAAAAGCCAACATTTTTACTCTTAATTTTTCAAAGGATTGTATAAATTACATATGTTTTATTTTAACTATGCAAGTCAATATAACTATTACCACAGATTTACTGATGATCTTAAAACTTTTTTAAGCCCTTGAATTCTCAGTCTTATTTTTCATAAATTAGGAAGCTGGCATTATTTTTATTTGGTCAAATATTAAGCCCCTCTACATAGCATGCAAAATAATGTGCATGTGACTAACTTAACCCCAAATTTACCTGTGAAATCGCTATAATTCTATAAATTCAGAGAGCATTCTGATTTAAAGCAGTATGCTGTCCAGTTCAACAAAGCAAAGGCTGGAGGGGTTTCTATGCTTCCTAAAGTGAATACAGAATGATGTAGCAGAACGGAATAAAACGTATTTCCAGAAGTGCTTTTAGCTGGGGGTACAAGTTCTGCGTCAGGGTGCTATAAATTTGTTAAGATCATGGCTTTCTATGTATCCCTTATCAACCTATAATCTCCTGATTGTTGCCTGTTTTTCAACAGCTGAGGAACAGTAATCCACACTTGCTTATCTCTCTTAATCACAGCCTCACAGTGCTAGAGCTCCCTGAGCCTTTAATTCCCTCTTAGAGGCGTAACAGAGTGGAAAGTAAACAAAGACGAATTTGCAACCTTCAACATTGCTAATTTGCTCTGATGTCAGAATATTTAAACAGGCAAGGACTTGGGAATTATTTGATCACGGCTGATTTTAATCTAATGCATGTGAAAAGGCTGAGACTGAGAAGGTTGTGCAAAATGACAGGCGTCCCAAGAGAGGTTGACTGAAGGTTTCTTCTTTAAACAACAATAGCTCCATCATTTTCAAACTCTGGGTCCTGTGTTCCTACTGTGTGGTTTTGTAGCTGTTTTCATTTTTAATGAAACTTTTTTGAATATGATAGCAATTTTCTTGAAAATTCCTCATTTGCTTCCCAGTTTATGGGTGTCCGAAACCCAATCTTTAGGCTTGTTATTGCATTTATTCGCTGGGTAGTGGGTGGGAGAGATAAAGATCCCTATTTAAAAAGCTTTGTCTCTTTCCACATTTTTGTATCATCATGACAGCCTAATGTATCCTGAATACTTTCATATGTAAAACTCAGGGTACGTTTTAAAAATGATTGATAACTTGATCCTCAAATTATTTTAAATTACGCAGTTGACATTTATGCATGTATATATGTGTACATACTTGCTGGGTAAGAAAGGATGTTATCTTGCATTATATATTACATGTGTACTTCATCTACCACAGAGGTGATGTGCTTAAACATACATACACATTATCATATACATATATTTGCCTGTCTCACAGCAGATAACTATATGTTATTACCTGAAACAGATTTGATAAATACACAAGGCAAGTTAGTGGTTAGTGGTTTTTTTTTTTTCTTTTTCCCTTTTTTCTGCATTTTCTTCCATTTTCCTTCACAAGGTTTTAATTGTCTGTTTAATGCATGTGTAATCACTTTTTTGTTGTTTAGAAAATGGTTACTGCAGCATACACATAGTTATCAGGACAAATGTTTGATGCTCTCTTAATGAATACATGTCATTCTGGTTATAACCGTTCTGGTTGTACGACTTGTGTTTCCGAAGCATGCCTGATGATGATTTCTTCTTTTCTTCTTAGCGTGTGTCATTTGGGATATTCCAGGGAGAGACGCGTCTGGGAAGCCAGCCTTTTGCAGTCACTCTCTGCGTCGAGATTACAGCACTGGGCTATTTGTGTTTCTCCTCATCCCTGTTTCTCTCTTGTCTCTCACTCTCTCCAGCTGGTGTAAATGACTGCTGCTGCCTCCCAGAGCAAGATAACCTGCTCAGTCAGCTGGAGCCCCCTGCGGACAGCTGTCTCGCTTTTAGCTGATGGAAACCTGCTACTAACCGCTGAATGGAAGAGCGTGGAGCAGCATCCATACTAGCAGCAGCAGCCCCAGCCGCTGCAGCAGCAAGAGCGAGGAGCAAGGACTCTATTGTTCCCTGGTGTTAAAACAGGGGTTTTTTTTCCCTTTTCAACTGCCATGCACGGTAGCGGGAGAGAGGTTTCCAGTCCCCTTCTCCCCGTGAAGAAATTCTGAAGAGGGGAATATTATCTGAAGGAGGTTTCGCGGTCGTGCTGCGGGTTTTGGAGGCGGCAGCAGCAGCAGGCTGTTGGAGGCATGGGGTTGAGCGAGGGGAGTGCTGCTTTCTGCCGTGGTCCAGGGGTTTCCGCTGTGCCAGCCCGGTGCGTGGGAGTTCTTGTGCTGCTGCTGGGAATCTGGGACGCTCGTGCACAAAGTGAATTTCAAACTTCATCGGTGTATTTGTGGAAGACCGGTAAGTAAGGAAGCTACGTTAACACGACAGCAGCGTGTTTAATTTTTGTTGTAAGTAATAATCTTTTTGTGTGCTTTGTGTATTTGGAGAGAGAGAAAGTTAGATCTAAATTACTAATGTTTACTTGCAGGATTATAGGGGGGGAAAAAAAATTAGGTCATCTTCCAGGATTCCACCAGCCAGGCAAATATGGCAATTAAAAAAAATCCATTTGTGATTCTATGGCACAATTAGTGGAATCTCTTATGTATTTTCTATGTCTTCTGAGGTTCTTCATTTTGTTTAGTAGAGCTGTGTTGTATGTAAATAGCAAAGGTTGGGGCATTAGTGTCTGTCCACAATGGGAAGGAACATTTGTTACAACTGGAGTCAGCAACATTAACAATGCTCTAAAAATATTGACTTTTCACACAGAAAAATGTAATTCAGTATGTCTAATCTTTGTGCTCTGTGCTGACACATAATATATTCAGTGTGGTAATTGATGGGGAGTTGGGTTTGTTAAATTTAGGTTTGTTGCACAGTATATAGGACACGTGAAAGCTAATGATGGATTAGGTGAAATAATCCAAGTGATGCCAGATCTCATAACCAAAGAGCCAAAGGCAAATAGGCTATGTGGATTCAGCACCACACTAGATAGATAATTTCCTCTACTTTGATACTAATGAGTTACGTGTCTGTTTTAAAGATTGTATAGTCATAACAGTGTTCCAACCTTAACTTTGCATTAAAAATCAGTGGGGAATTTTCCTGTGTCTATTAATATATTACATTAATTCAGAACTTTATCGGTGATGAATATATGCATTTTAGTAGTCTATTACAGTTTTAGTTCCTATGTAAGTAGAGTTTCCTTTAGGAAATTCAAAGATTTCAAGCCAGTAAATATTAAGTATTGGCTTTGAGAGTTGGCTTTCTTCCCTGTACGTTGCCAGGAATAAAACAATCCAAAAGTAGTAGATAGGTTTAAAAATTTCTTTTCCATTAAAGGATAATACGGTAGTGAGAGAGAGTGCAAATTAATCATTTGTCTGGAAAAACAACTTTGAGAAGACAGTCTCTTTCCTGGATGGAGGGCCCCAGCCTTCTGCCACAGAAGCAGATCAATTTACAATTACAGTGATATCCTGAATTTTTTAAGAGGCTCCATCTATCCAGCAGCTCAGGGAGGAGATTAAAAGGAAATTCATTTAAACAAGAAGACAAGCTTTCCAATAATGCTAGAAAGAGAAGTCTGAAGAAGGAAAATCCTTTGCAACTTTCACTTCCGACTGAAAGATGGGTTGCACAATGACAGTGACCTATTTTTTTTTTTCTTTTGAACTATTGATAAATTCAAAACATAGTTTTCTGTTCCGTTACAGATTTGTAAATGTTCAGCATTTGAGATAAAATATGTGCACAGGTTTATGCAAAAGTACAGTAATAATACAGCATTTTCATAAAGCATTTTGCATTTACCCTAAGTTGCTAGGCATCGGTAGAATAAACTCTGCATCATTTTATTATGTCTAGCAGTTTAATGGATTGTATTTAAAAATGTTAAAATAGTAACAGAAGTTTAAAATAATAACAACTGTAGTCAATGAATACTTACGAACATGCACTGTCAATTTGCTATGGACTTAACTCCACTTACTTTGCATATAATACATGTGCTCTGAGGTCATGTCAGTCAAACCAGCAAGAAGGAAATTGGGTGGTTTTTGTTTTGTCTCATCCTGGCAAACACTGCTCTTAAGGAAATTTTGTTTAGAACAGGTACGATCTAATTACGTTGCCTGATGAAGAGCTAGCTCTTCTCTTTGGCTTTTATTCTCTGAACTCCCTTCTCCGTTTTGCCTGCAATAAGGAATAGGATAGGCATGTTCACAGTACGGTCTCTAACATAATAACATCAGAGATTTGATTATAAGATGATGAGAACCAAGTCAAAGTGGCTCTTTTCAAACAATGAATGGCAAGATTCAAAGAATAAGGTAATGCATCTGTGTTTGGCTTCTAATTAAATCTTCACAATCCTTTTCTTAGCTGTTTAATGAGTTTTGCTGTTTTCCCCCCTCTTTGTGGGAGGTTGTAGGAAGTGAAGTAGGAAAATTGCTGGTCGGTGGTCTGAAGGGATATCTAGTACAGGGTGTATAAAGTTCAGCTAAAGTATCAGAGGGAATAATAAAACTGAACAGGTAGTGAGCTCATCCAACTCAGATGGTGTTTTGCTTTTCCTTCTATAAAGGAAATGGGTCAGGGGAACATGTGGCTAAGACTATGTCTAGGAAATCAGCTAGACTGTATGCCTTTTGAGACCTGTTATATCCATTTTTTGAGAAACATGCTATTTTTTTATTGAATTTAGTCTGGCATCAGCTTGTGTAAGTGCTGTTCAGACTTGCATGTGTCTGGTTTTTATTTCTAACGATTTTTGAAATAATGTCTTGGTGTACACTACTCTGTATCTTCTGTACTGGTTTACTGCATCGTGCTTTCTTAAGGATGCCCTTGATAATAATCTGCAGGGGTTATGAGGTTTGAGTTGAGGCATTCTTTCTCTTATAAAATAACACTTTTAGTCTGGTGTAGTTTTGTTTATGGTTTTTTTTGTTTGTTTTTTTTTTTTTTGAGGGGTTGGTGTTTTGTTTTATGGAGTTTGGTGGGGTTTTTTTGCTGTTGTGGTTTTGGGGGGTGGGTGGGTGGGAGTGTTCATCTGGTTCAAATTTCAGCTATTTCCAACCTATGAAAACCTCTCAGGGGCCAAGAATTTTCTTGTCTGCTACCGTAAAAATCTGAGGTGTTTGTACTACTCAGGTTAACTGTTTGGGGCGTTGACTATCTTAGATTCAGCATGAACAATGTTGTGAACAGTCTGTTTTGGGCATGTAGATTGGACTAAATGACCTCCAGGGGTCCCTTCTAATTTCCACCCTCCTGTGATATGGATGCCATCACTAAGTCATTTCTACGTTTCCAACTGAAATAGCTTTGAAGTCTTGGTTTTTGTAACTTTGTTGATCTCTTGTGAGAATGAATGTTTCCTGTTGCATATTTATGCTGCAACTATGTCTTTAATGGACCTTCGGTGTTTTGAATGACATTTAGGTGAACATAGTTGATCATAGTTCCTAGTTTTTAAACTAGGTTTCTCACACAACGTTGTCATTCCGTGCCATGCAGACATGGTGTGTATGTTTTTTTCAGCTACAAATACACAGCTCATTCATTTTGTGTGGTCACTGGGAAAGCCATCGGATTGCTTTAACATAAACTAAAGCAGTCTCCATCTGTACAGAATACCTGGCTCTTCACAGCAGAGTGACGAAACCACTGGATTCCCAGAGCTGAGTCATGGTATCTGTCTGCTTGATGATTTGAGGTAGAGAACAGCAGTTTTTAGGAACTCATAGTACAGAAGCTGTGGTATTAAGCGGTGCTGATTTCACTGATGTGAGGTGGACACGCACGGCCAAGCACTGGACTTTTGAAGTTAAAAGAATTTTTGAATGACGTGTTTTGTTCATCAGTAATTGCCCTTCTCTAAGTCAACTGACTTAATTTGCAATGAATAGTTGTTTGGTTCAGGT
Source organism: Chionis minor (assembly GCA_013398295.1). Classification (NCBI taxonomy): domain Eukaryota; kingdom Metazoa; phylum Chordata; class Aves; order Charadriiformes; family Chionidae; genus Chionis; species Chionis minor. The sequence continues at coordinate 132,764 of VZSF01006629.1, read as the reverse complement.
TCCACGCTGCTACATTGAACTTGTTTGAGTTCCTGAAATGTTTTAAATTTCATTTGTCTTCTACCTTAACTATTACAAAGCCGTACTGCCTTATTGAATTGTTTCTACATATATACACACACACACACAAATCCACGTGCTACAATTCAGTAAAATCTGCTTATGTGTTAACATTTGTTAAACGTTATTGTCCAGTTTCTTTTATGTTAAAGTGAAATTTTCATATTCAAGAACATCTTATAATCTTGTTTATACTGCCCACCATACGCTAAGATTTTGATGTATCTGTAAGTTTTGCAGTGAACAATGTGAGGATGGCTGATTCCTAAATAAAGACTGCCACGTAGTTATCACTATTCCAAAACAAGAAGATACGTATTTTCCTTGGTCTGTCATTTCATGATGCCGGCCATATATATACCATTTCTACACACAACTGACTAAGTGTAGGCGTTTCTTGCCACATCAGAACTCTCCTTTACTTCTTTCTACCCTGTGCTTCATTTGTTTTTGTTAAATCAACCGACACGGTGATCTGTGATGTGCTGTCAGTGTTGGGTGCAATGCCTGCTTACAGTTACTAATATAATTACTTCAGGGCTGCACAAAATCAGCAAGGTTCAATCACACTGTAAAATTGCTTCTTCTGACAGTTTGAAGTAATGCATGTTACACTGTTGAAGTGGAAGACACAACATTGGATTTATATCTCTGGAACAAAAAAGTCATAAGAAAAATTCCAGGAGGCAGTGCCTTTACTATCATTATCTGTTTTAAATTCTATTGATCAGATCTCAGATAGTATAGATTAGTATAGTTCTGCTGAATTATTCGAGCTGTCTGCAATTGTGTGATATCAAGACTTGGTATTCTGTATAACAATCGCAGTTGGAGGTTTTCGCCTTCTTTTTAACAAAGGTAGACTTTCTGGAACTATCAGTGCCTTTTTAAAATTAAAGGGAAGAATTTGTGTTTTGAAGGGAACACTTATGTATCTATATTTTTATGCTTATGTTGTCTTTCAGTATGTAAGAAATGGTCCTTAGATAATAACTCGCTCAATGTTTGAGGCAGTGGAGAATCAGAGGAAAGCCAATAATGTGGGTGTAGGAAACATAAGGGTGTATGAAACAATAATGTGGGTGTAGGATGGCCTGTGCTCCTGGGGTTGTGGAGGCCCACTGTGAAATTAGTGTGCCAGGTGGTTTCCAGTGATACCAGAGGGGCGTTGCAAGCTCTGCAGCCCAACAGATCTCCTAACCTCTTTTTGACCTTTTTCAGGCAGCAGCACGTCTCCTTGATTCTTCCTTGTTGCATCGTCTTGGGAAGAGGACTGCACAAGGGCCTCCTACTTCATCTGAAGAGCCTATGAACAAAACTTTCTGTTGTTTCAAGGTGTTACTGTAGGATCTTTTAACTACATCATGCTTCTTCGCTACTCGATAAGAACTCGGGTCTCAAAGCCCTTCTGATGTTTAACCTCTCGGTTTCCCGCTTGCCCATAAAGCAGAACAAACACAACCTCTGTGGCATCATGTGTCCTTGTCAGGTTTTACAGCCCAACTCTATTTTAAAAAGAGTTTGGTGCCACAAGCGGAATGGGAGAGAGGAGAGTATCCAAGACTTTGCCTGAAACTCCTCATCTAACACCTTTGGTGGCTAACAAACATAAAGTCACTGGATACAGTGTCCTTATTTTATTTTCCCTATATATGTCTCTAGGACTGTCCTTACTTTTACAGGACTGAGTGTTCCTATCTTGTGTTAGTGCCTGAGGGGGGCAGGAGTCATTCCTAGGACCAGCAGTCCAGCAGGCTTTTCAAAATGTGCCTTAAATACACACTGACAGGAATGATCACGAGGGAAGAGGGAGAGAGAAAAATTACCTAACCAGTCCTCTGATTAAAGCACTTACTTTTCAAGGGTTGTGTCAGCTTGTTTGTTGAAGCTGTTGTATCCTATAGCAGAACATTTCCTATTTGTTTCAGTACTTTTTTTTTTCCCCAAAACCAGAGCAGAGAATTTTTGCAGTAATTGCAACTTTAGACTAGAGACAGATGAGCTTATGTCAGTAAACAGAAAACTCCTGATTTTAAAGAGATTATGAAGAAATGATCTGAAGAGGCAGATTAGATGTGAAGACCTAGGGAAAATGCTAAATGAGAAAAGATGTTTTAACTTGAGGCCTTACTGACAGGAAGGGAATTCACGTGTGATGATGAAAGAGGGCAATGAGGACCTCTTCAAGGGAAAATCTACCTACACATCCTTGAGGAGGGAGAGGTCAAAGTTTTTAAACTGTCAATGTAAAAGGTGTTTTTCAGGATTCATCTTTTTCATTCTCGGGTATTCAGTTACAGAGTAAGTTAAAAGGAATACTCTAAAAGCTGCATTTCATCAGTTTTTCAAAGAATAAAATCTATTTAAGCAAAATGTGATAAAGATGCTTTACTGTTACCTTATTGATTTAAAATATAAATGATCTTCCAGGACTGAACGTGGTTAAGTGTTGGTTATATATGCCCTGTATAAATTTATATTAATTAGAGTTAGAATTTATCACTTCTCTTGCCTTCTGTAATGTGCATCTAAGCAACCACACTGTTGACTGTCTGTCTCCCAGTTAAATTTGACTTTTATGTAGTCAAGGGGCTTGTATATCTATAACTTGAATAAGGAAATACTAATTTTCATTACGCATGTTCATTACTCTTGCTGTTTGCCCTCATTTATAAAATATCCTTTCAGATTTTTTTATTCAACAGAAGGCATGAAAGGCGAGAATTAAGTCTTTGATGAATGCAAAAGGTTTTTAGTGCAGCCTGGCAACAAAATACTTGGCAGGGATGCAGAAAATGGTTGCTTTAAGGAAATTATTTATAAATGTTTTCTAGTAATCTGTCCTTATTTAATAAACTCATAGTAAATATTTAAATATTTGGAGAAAAATATTGTGCTGCTGAAATTATTTTTCTTACACGGTTACTTTGCTATATCTGAAATAGGAAAATAGAAAAAAGCGTGGCTGATATGATAAGCCCCTAGTTAAGGTCAACAAGTAATATTCTCTGGGCTAATGGTTGACTTCACTTGCAGGATAGCATTTTGAAGCTGTCAGAAAAGCGGAAAATGTTAGTGGATCATGTTGTACTCGTAGCTGAGAATGTCTGGATTGTTTTTAGCAAGTGCCCTCGAGTGCTTATACTAACTGCATCAGAAGAATCCCATAGCTTATAGGGGTCCTGGAATAAGAGAATACCTCAAAAGCTATGGGCTGTTTTGCTCTGCAGGCTGACTGCGCCAGTATTGGATTAATTCTGTTATTAATATCTTATAGACCAGGGTTTTACTTTACAGTTCCCAACTCCACTTGATGTTGATGTCTTTTATTGTGTTCATCCGATCAGTTCTTCATATGACAGAAGCGTGTATCTTTTAACACAATGACTCCAGAATTAATAGAAAGGCTGATTGCCATAATATAAAGGCTAGTATTCTCAAAGGCAAGTAGTAATCTATATTTTGAGGGAATGTTTGTCATGGTAAAAAATTAATTTGTACATTAAGCTACATACTGTAGCTGAGAAAGTAATTTCTAGGGTTTAGGACACTACATACATATATTCTGTTTATTGAAAGTCTGCTGCTGCATTCAAAACTTTATATGTATCTTTTTCCTTTTTTTCTTTTCTTATTTTCTGCTGTGATCTTTTTTCTGTCCACCATCAAGGCCTTGCTATGTAATGGGTCTGGGAGACCCTTTTCTGGATGCATGTCCGGTCAAAAATCTCTGTCTCAGACTAGCAAAGCTGGAGAAAAAGTGGTGGGTTCCTTAGGTGGGTAAAGATCTGTTTCAGTTCAGACTGATAGAAGTTGAAGATCTGGTTGTTTGGTGTGGAGCCTCAAAGGAGGCAATGGGCTGGCAGAGCCTACAGTTGGAGACAGCAGTAGCATTAACTTGGGATATTACTCATGGATTTCTTCATTCTTTTTGTGTCATATTTCTGTCGAGTGAGGCAGTAAAAATATATAGAGTTAATAAAATGATGGAAGAATTAGATGAAATGTATCTAGAAACCCTAAAATACCACATTATTTGGTAAAAGTTCTCCTAAACAATCACAATTAAAAAAACTTTATTGTATTGGGTATTAAACCTCTGTCAAGCAAAACTTAAATGTAAGCAGTTTTGCTACCACTAACACAAATTAATCTCCCGTAGAAATCCCATTATTTACCACTTTCATATGTTTGACAACGTACAGCATTCATATCAGTGTCTGGGATTTCACACAAAATCGAAGACATTTATTGTAGCAATCAGCACATTCACAGTATTAATTAGCACTGTGCATTTTGGTGCTGCTGACATTTCTGGAAGTTGTCAGTACACCGGAGTAGCTGTTCCTTTTGAAGTTACTTTCTGTATTTCTTGAGCATTGCCAAGATTGTTTTGGTATGTTTATGTCTGTGGAATAGAGAAGGAAAATCTGGTGTATTCGCATGGATTCAGGGAAGGGGTGTCATTAGATGCAGTCTTTGTTGACTGCCCCAAGTTGAGGTCTCTTGTGTGATCCCTAGCGAACAGTGTCGCTGGAAATACAGCAAGCTTTCACATGTCCAAATACTGGTAAGATCATTCCATATGTATTTTGAGAGGGAGGGAGGAAGAGACATAATAAGTAACTGGCTTGTGTAGACTGTTTATATTGCATAAAGTGAGTTTGAGGATGTTAATTGGAAATGGTTTCTGATGTAATGAGACATACTTAAACATTTTAAAGATTGATGACATCTGCTAATCCAATGAGAAATTTCTTAATGAGATATGTTATTACTTTCTACCTCCTGTATTATGCAAAATGAAATGTTTATATTAGTGAACAATAATATAACTCTCCTTATGTGTGCTGGGGAATAGCTATTTTACCACTAAGCCATTAGAGAAATAAAGAATAGAACAGAGAGATTGTTTTATAATGACTTGTGTTTGTACAGTGCCTAGCACGATTGAATTCTCTTCAATTGCTGGTGTTCCTATGTACCACAGCTTTATACAAAATGACATAATTAAGACTTGTTAAAGATCCTGTTTACAAAGATACGAAGATAAATTATTAACACTCTAAAAGAACATTCAAGTAATTTCAAGTGCCAAGAATAGTTCAAATAGCTGATATCAAGATGCCATACTAAAGGATAAAATTATTTTCATAGGAAAACAGTGTTATGAAAAACCTTAGAAGCAGGATTCTCTGTGTAATAGTTGCAAAATGCACTATTGGGAGAAAATCTCCTCAGTAGTAAGAGAAATGTTTTAAATGTTATTTTTCTCAGTAACATTTGGCAGTCATCCCTTCTTCTATTTGCACGTAGCAAACTTTTGTTTCAAATTTCATAGAATCATTGAATGGTTTGTGTTAGAAGGGACCTTAAAGATCATGTAGTTCCAACCCCCCAGCCATGGCCAGGGACACCGCCACTAGACCAGGTTGCTTAAAGTCTCATTCAGCCTGGACTTGAACACCTCTGGGGATGGGGTCTCCACAACTTCCCTGGGCAACCTGTGCCAGTGCCTCACCACCCTCACAGTAAAGAAATTATTCCTAATATCTAATTTAAATCTACCCTCTGTCAGTTTAAAACCACTACGCCTTATTCTATCACTATAGTCCCTGATAAAGTGTCCCTCTCCAGCTTTCCTGTAGGCCCCCTTTAAGTACTGGAAGGCTGCTATAAGGTCTCTCTGGAGCCTTCTCCAGGTTGAATAACCCCAACTCTCGCAGCCTGTCCTCATAAGAGAGATGCTCTGGTCATCTTTGTGACCCTCCTCTGGACTGTCTTCAACACATCTATGTCCCTCTTATATTGGGAGCCCTCAAGCTAGACACAGTGCTTGAGGTGGGGTTGCACAACAGCAGAGTAGAGGGGCAGAATCACCTCCCTCAGCCTGCTGGCTGCACTTCTTTTGATGCAGCCCAGGATGCGGTTGGCTTTCTGGGCTGTGATCACACATTGCCGGCTCATTATGAGCTTCTCATCCACCAACACTCGCAAGTCCATCTCCTCAGTGCTGCTCTTGATCCATTCTCCACCCAACCTGTATTTGTGCTTGGGATTGCCTGAACCCATGTGCAGGATCTTGTCCAGGTCCATTTGGATGGTATCCCTTCCCTCCAGTGTGTCAACTGCTCCCCACGGCTTGGTGTCATTGGCAAACTTGCTAAGGGTGCGCTCCATCCCTACACCCATGTTGCCAACAAAGATGTTAAATAATGCTGGTTCCAGTGCTGACCCCTGAGGAACACCACTTGTCACTGTATGCCACTTAGACATCGACCCGTTGACTGCAACTCTTTGAGTGCAACTGTCCAGCCAGTTCCATATCCACTGAGTCGTCCATCCGTCAAATCTATGTCTCTCCTATTTAGAGATCAGGATGTTGCGCGGGACAGTGTCAAATTCTTCCCACAAGTCCAGGTAGATGATGTCAGTTGCTCTTTCTTTGTCCACCAGTGTTGTAACCTCATTGTAGAAGGCTATCAAATTTTTCAGGCATGATTTGCCCTTAATGAAACCATGCTGGCTGTCACTGATATCATCCTTATTTTCCATGTGCTTTAGTGGAGTTTCCAGGAGGATCTGCTCCAGGATCTTTCTGGGTACAGAGGTGAGAATGATTGGCCTGTAGTTCCTCAGGTCTTCCTTTTTTCCCTTTTTAAAAATGGGGGTTATGTTTCCCCTTTTCAAGTCAGTGGGAACTTCACAGGACTGATGCTTCTTAAATATGATGGGTAGTGGCTTAGCAACATCATCTGCCAGTTCCCTCAGGACATGTGGATGCATCTTATCAGGTCCCATGGGTTTGTGCACCTTCAGGTTCCTCAGATTGTCTCAAACCTGATCATCTGCTATGGTGGGAGGTACCTCAGCCTTCTCTATATACTGAGTAACCAGGTCTCCAGTTTCCTTCCAGAGAGGGCCACATTTTCATCCATGTTTTCTCTCCGACAGATAGTAGGATGGTTGAAATCCCTCACGAGGGCTTGTGAATGTGAGGCTGCCCCTATCTGTCTACAAGGGGCCTCATCCACTAGGTCTTCCTGGTCATGTGGCCCGTAGCAGACCCCCACTGTAACATCATCTGTTCCTGCCCTGCCTCTAAACCTTTACCCCTAAGCTCTTGGTCAGCTACTCATCCATCCCCAGGCAGAGCTCTATGCGCTCCAGCTGGTCATTGACATGGAGCGACACTCCTTCATCTCCCCTCCTGTCTTTCCTAAAAAGCCTGTATCCTTCCATTCCAACATGCCAGTCACAGGAACCATCCCACTATGTCTCCGTGACGCCAATAAGATCATAGCCTTGCAGACATGTGCATGTGTCTACCTCCTGTTTATTCCCCATGCTACGTGCCTTTGCATAGAGGCATTTAAGTTGGATGCCCAATGAAGCTGACTTACTGTCTGGAGTGGCTGGAATTCCTTTGTGCTGCGCTCCAGGTACTCTCCTGCTGACCTGTGATCCTTCTCCAGGCTCTGGGCATCTAATTGCTGGCACTGGCATTTGATATGAATGTGCTAGATTATCCTAAAAGATCACTTGAGTTATGTAAAGTTTTGCTTGTTTTGCAGTTTTCTGACTGTTTGAATCAAGCGTACGTTGTGATGGATTTTGTATCTTTTTAATCTGCGTTACTTGATTTGCTTGTGGTTTTGTTTTTCCAAAATAATAGCTGGATTAGCAGAAGAGGTAGAGGACGAGCATAAAAGCCATTACAGTTAACAGTAAGACTGCTACATTTTGCAACAGGGAAACAACAAACTTTATGGAAAAAAAAAAAAAAACAAACACGAAGCTGAATCTTGAATCCAGTATCAGCTCTGCAAGTGGTTTGCAATGGTGACATTTGGAACCTGTTTCCTCTTCTCTAAAGTGACATATATGTGAATATAGTTTTCTGTAGGTCTCTGCAAAAACAAAACAGAAGAAACTTTTTGACACTTGTGATTTTTTTGGATATAGTTATCATACAGTCCCCATGAAACCAGCGCTGTAGCGCACTTGTAGTACTTGCCATATGCAAGCAAAACCAGATGGAAGATATTAGGACATTTGGGAAACAGGAGGAAAGAAGTTAACATGAGTGGAGAATACAACCGTGAAAAGCATGGGCCAAGCAACCAGCAGCTATTTTCTGTTGAATACGAATATTTAAAATAGATTGTGAGATTGAAAGACTGCGGACTGAGAGAAAGTGGCAATTGTTGTATGAACAGAGACGGAAATTTTTAAACTAACATGAGTTTTCTAATGAATCTGTCTGGAAGCTATTTTTATATGATATTTCTTATAATATGTATACCTGTGTGTGCATGCTTGATGTGTGAGATATATGTGATGGTCTGAAAACATTACCGAACAACGCTGTATGGATCCAATGGCACTGCCTTAAAATACATGTAACAGTAGGTTCCCTAGGTCTTCAGTGTCTGGCTAAAACAGTAACACAGCTTGAATTTGTGGTCACATCTAATAACAGAAGTGCTTTTTTTTTTTTTTTAATATACTTAAAATATATATATATTTTATATATATAANTTGGTCACATCTAATAACAGAAGTGCTTTTTTTTTTTTTTAATATACTTAAAATATATATATATTTTATATATATAAAAAATATATAACTTATTTTAGGAAATTCCAACTTTGCTGCTGCTTAGCTTGCTGTTTTTAAGAGGCATATTCTGAAGGCTGTCATTGAAATCACTTCTTTTTTTGTATTTTTTTAAACCCTAAATGAAACTCACAGTCAGCATTGCTTTTGAGAGAGCAGCATTGGAAAGACCAACTCGTTCCTGTAAGACATGCTTGGTGCCATGTGGAAGATAGTGAAAGGAAGAGGAGGGAGAGTGATAAAGTGGCTGAGTATGCAAGGAAGATTTGTAGTCTTTAACTTGATGTGGATGAATGACTTGTGGCTCTCCATATTTCAACTTGATATATGAACGTCAACACCTTGGAAATAGTTTGGGTACCTGAACCATAAAGCTAGGAAATTCATGTTATTTTCTATACTGTACTTCCATGTCTTTCTAGGGAGCTGCAGGAGGAGTCTATAGGGGCTGTACTGCACAAAAGCAAAACTGAAACTCTGCAAAGTGCATACCATAACAGATTTGTATAGGTGATTTACATATTCAGTAGTGATAAATATTTCATTTTTTCCCTCTGTGTTTAATATGCTTTAAAAGCTTTATGGAATAAATCAAGATGATGAGTACATATACTGATTATAATTGAGTCTTGGTTCTTTTGTCATAGTACAGTTTTAAGCCATTTTATCAGATGCACTACCAATTACATCTGATGGAAGTAACTCTGAATTTATGATTTAGTTTTATGGATATGAGACAACCTGGGTTTTGAGATAGCATCAGTTTTGTCTTTTTCTTGTCCTAACTCTGCAAGAAGCTAATTTTATTGCTCTAAGAATGTTATGTACTAAATGCATTCCCTTGAAAATACTGAATTTGCTAGGTTACAGTGCTTCATAGTTTCTCCTGAGCAATGTACTACTTAGTTTCTCTCTTAACACAAGAGTAATAGTCTTTAAGGATCAGGGTCCAAAACCAAAAGCTAAAATTGTGTAGTAAAGATTTCGCCTTTTGTATGCAGAAGTAGATTTTCCAAAATAGGTATGGTTGAAGCCTCGCATATAAAGGGACATTGCTGATTAGAAATGAAGTAACAATTCAGTGAACTAAAAATTACTGCCATGCAAACAGAAAAAAAGTCTCTCAAAATGACAAAACATGTTGCTTACATAACGTCTTCATCACTCTCATTTAAGAAGTAGAATATAGGTGTGTTCATATTGATGAGAAAGCTTTTATATTATTATTAGACTAGAAACAGATGAAACAGTGAACCTGTGTCTCAGTAAATTACTTACTGTTACTCTTCATATATAGATGCTAGTTTGGGTGTAAATCACTGTAAGAAAGATTACAGTAGATAATTTGCTTCTGAAGTAGTTTGTGTCTCTTACAAAGGTTGTATATACATATTTTGAACTAATAACCTTGCTGGTTTAGTAAATTAAAGGGAATATTCAGTATATGTGCATACCTTTCTAAGTATATTGTTTTCTCAACAAGTAAAACACTGTTACCCAGCAAGTTTATTGTTATTATACTATGAATGGAATCCAGTCTGTATGTAATCCACTGAGAGCAATGAGGTACATTCCTAGAGACAGGCATTCCTTAACAAAGTATGGATTTAAGCAGAAATTCAGATGAAGAAAAGGTGCAACTTAATTAAAGATAAAATATTAAAAGGAAGAGCAAAACATGAGTTTTCAGGCTTGTGATACTTATATTAGTTGCTAATGCAATTCAGTGTTGCAATTTCTTTTCAATTTCAGACAGACATTCATCACCTCTTATGTAAATGTTACCAGAGTGAGTTATTTTGGAAAGGAAAGATAAAATATATTAAGAAGCCATAAAACAAAGATGCCCTGCTTTCTCTATAATGAACTAGATAATATATTGACTTTTTTTAACTTTTTTTTTCATTGAAGGTATTTAAAAAGAAAAAAAATTATCACTGGCTAGGGCTTACTAAATCTCCAGAGCATTATTGAAGTAGGTTAACCCTGATAGAGAAAACAGTTTAATGAATAGCACATCTGGAAAAAAGACCCCAACAACATAAAAATTGGAGTGTAGAAGGTAAAAGATAGCATGGCAATTAAAAAAGATTTACTTTTGTGTTATATGACTTCACCTGTGTCTGGAGCTAACAGACAGAGTATTCATCTAATTTGCTGCAGCTGGTTATAAACAAGGAGTCTATTTGAAGTAGTAGTGTTGCTTTTGGTTTTGAATTTTTAAAGTAAAGATGAAGAAGGCTCCCTGAAGATAGAAACTCATTAAGAAAGCTGAGGGCTTTTTGGACAATACGTTCTGTTCCGGGTGGTTTTTTGTTCCCCACTTTGTATGTCTCGGAGCACACTGCAGCTTCTAATGAAAAAATAATGCAGTTCATTAATCTGGAAAAACTTCTGAAAGTAGCTACATTCTCGCAGTATTCTGGGAATTAGTTTGAACATAATTGGTTGGATGTCAATATTAAAAAGCACTCTAATGAAAAAGGAAATGCTCAAACTATGATAGTTTGCTGCTTCTGATGAAAAATTTAATGAGGCTGAATAATTACCCTTTCTCTCTTTCTTCCCAATCTGCCGTGTCTTTCCCAAGCTCTGCTTTATATTTATTGTAAATATTTTAAGCAATAGGACTTCTATCACTGTAATTGAAAGACGACACCATTGTCTGTGTGTCGCACTATTTTATAGATAGCTTGCCTTTCTCTGTAATCCTTTTTTCCCTTCATGATTAGATTACTCAAGATGAGTATTTGTCAGTTGTCATGCCCTTCAGCTATCACTTAGCTGAACTGTGCTTAGTGAACTCTAATCTTTCTTGATAAATCAACCTATTAGTGTTGCACTGAGCAGCACAGTATCTGCCATTTACATAACGGTTACTGTAGTTGGTTTAATGTGACTTTTATCTTCAAACTTTGGGTTGAGAATGCCTTCCTTCGGAGATGTGATCATTGCCCATATATTGCCCAACTTTCCAGTTACTGAGTTGGCTGTTAATCACTTAATAAAGTTATGAAGCACACAGAAGTTGGGATTTTTCATGGGGAACTCATTCTAAGGAAAAAAAAAAACCCAAACCAAGCCAACATACACATGCACATCCCCCCCACCCAACCAAACAGAAAAGCCACAAACCCACATTATTTGAGTGGATGGTCTTTTCTTCTGAAAACTAAGTTGCCACAGTGATATGTTATCAGTTTGATATAAGGCACGCTGTGGTCTTAAATGTTTTGAATTCTAGGTGCAATACAGATAGTCAGATGAGAAATGAAGCATTCAGAATAGGTCTTTAAAACACAGTTAAGTTTTTGTATATACCGAGGTTTTCATGAGTTTTCAAATCTATCATCTATAATTTTTTTTGTTTCGTTTTTGATTTGGTTGGTTTTTTTGGTAGAGATGATAGGTTTTAGGTCTCTGTCCCAGCTTCTTGTATGACTTGTGTTAGCTCCTCCATATCCTACCCTTTTTCTGTCTCAGTGGGCTAATGAGATGTTTGTCCCCATGGCCTGGGTCTATATTAGTTGCCTGTTCAATAACTACTCAGTATTCTGGAGGAGAAACATGTGCTCCTATTGCCATAGGCCCCTACCTGCAGCAAGAAATAGTGGTTCACCTTTTTGCGATGTATTAATGTACTTGCAAAGAGAAACATGAGATACACAAGGACAGTCTTATTTCATGCTGTCAACATCTAAGAAATTTTTATCAAACATGAATTGAAATTAGAAGACAAAGCCTGAACCATTTTGTTGTTTTTGTTAATCGTATTTGAGATCTGCAAGTTAGAAAACCTGAATATCAGTCACACCATGAAGGCGATGCAAAACTTGATTTTAATATTCAGCCGCACTCCATAGAGACATTTGGTGTTTCAGAAGACGTTTGCTGCTGTTTCTTTAGAGCCTGCGGCCTCAAAGATGACCTGGAATGCCAGATTAGGAAATTGATAAAGTCATCAGTGGTTTGCTGTGCTCTACTTACCAGGCTATGGGCCACCTTGTCACATGTAGTGCTCGTGATATCATCAGGTATCTCACATTAAGAGATCACGTTTTTCCTCACTTTATAAGAAGGTGAGAAACTTTTAGTGTAAGCTTAATAAGCAAAATATGTTATACCTATACAATCTCTTAACAGCAATTTTTGCTTTTTTTCCTAATTCCATTTTGCTTAATAATTCTGTGTTTTTATCATGGTCGAGAGAGGCAAATCTGAGTCTTTCTTGCAGGACATTTAGTGAAAATGTATTATCTCACTATACAGATCGTAATAACTGTATTTCTGTGGGATTTTTCTATTCAGAAAATAAAATTTCTGGGTTCAACCTTATATACATTTATCTTCTGTGACTTTAATGTCAGGACTCAAGGTAACATTTCAACAAGTGCTCAAAATCCATTTTGGAACATAGGAATCAGGAGATAGAAAATCCAGCAGTATTTTGCCCCACCATAATTTTTAGGTGTTTACAGAGAAGATATTTAAATAGTATTTTTTTTTATTCTAATGGGAAAATGAAGTCCTGAGATTATATAAAAGATATATAAGCGCCTTTTCCTGTTTCTTGGATAAAAATGGAAAATATTCTCCCTGAGAAGTTCCTAGATGTTTCTTTTTGCCCATGGGGTTTTCCCCATCATGGAAGCATCCTTAAAGTTTTATTCCTTCCTGTGAAGTTGGAATTACACCTAACTGTGAGAGCAGCCTGTAAAGCAGTTTTCCAGAAGCTTGTGAACTTCCATTTTCTTTTCAATTTTGTTCCAAAGCATTTGTGTCAGTTGCCTGTGTTGATACAATATACGTTCAAATAAAGTGCTTAGTGTCTTGTGTTTAACTAGCCATTTTAAAACTGATTTTAAAAAAAAGGTATAAAATATGTGTCTTGATCTTATTTTCTTTTCAGGAGACTCTTAGCTGTTAGGTAGATTAGCCCTTATGCTTTAGCTAAGTAATAACACCTAATCCTTTGAATTAAAAGGAATGGGAAGCAGAAGATGAAATTGAGCTAGGTGGCACTTTGTTTCCTCTTGTTATGCCTATTGTAAGAAGTTATAAGGCCACAAGTTAAAAACTAAGAAACACAACATGAATGCTGATCAGGAAGTTATAGAAGAAAATTAAAACTACCTGAAGACATTTTATAAGCTTTTCTGCATTTAAATTCAGTAAAAGGAATACAACAAGTATTTGTACTTGTCAAAGGAATACAACAGGATGATGAGAGGGCTGGAGCCCCTCTCCTGTGAGGACAGGCTGAGAGAGCTGGGGTTGTTCAGCCTGGAGAAGAGAAGGCTCCAGGGAGACCTTAGAGCAGCCTTCCAGTATCTGTAAGGGGACCTACAGGAAAGATGAGGAGGGTCTTTTTACAAGTGCATGTAGTGTTAGGATGAAGGATAGTGGCTTAAAACTGGAAGAAGGTAGATTTAGATTAGATGCAGGAAGAAATTCTTTACTGTGAGGGTAGTGAGACACTGGAATACGTTACCCAGAGAAGCTGTGGAGGCCCCATCCCCAGAAGTGTTCAAGGCCAGGTTGGATGGGGCTTTGGGTGACCTGGTCTAGTGGAAGGTGTCCCTTGCCATAGCAGGTGGGTTGGAACTACATGATCTTTAGGATTCCCTCCAACCCAAACAATTCTATGATTTTATATTTAAACAAGCTTTACATCGCTATTCCATTTTCAAGGCAATCAATGTCATAATTGTTTAAAAATAACTGGTCTCCAGAAAAATTTCAAAATCAGATTATATTGTTTTAAAACCTGCTTTATGGAAAAGCGTTCAAACTGAAATTTACTTCATGGTAGCTGGTTGTGAGAGAAGCAATTTGACATGATTCCAAGCTTCTGCTTTTATTTGCCTTGATAATTGTGTATCAATCTTCAATGCTGGTAAAGATACAGAAATTGTTCCTAGAAGCAGAAAAGCAATGCCCTTTTTAAAGGTTATGCATGTGCAATGCCTTTTGATGAATTAGTTATCAAGTGATTATTTTTTGATAATTTTAGTTAGTCTTTGTTTTTGTTAAGCTTTAATACGATTTTAACATTCCAATTTAGTATCTTTATGTAGCTTTTCAGTATAATATATGAAGCTAAACAATCTTTCTACTGCAGGTGTAGAGAGTTGAGTAAATATGAAATGGATGTATGATCATTCTTTCAGCTCTAAGACTGCCTACAGTTTCAATGCCATTCATCTATTCATAGTGGCTAACAAGCGATTTTTGTAGTTTGTTTACAAACAAGAAATTGGGTAAGGCATTTTTGAATGCAACATTTCTTCTCAGGCCAGTGTAATTAAGAGTTTCTTAGTTTGCAATTTATTAGAGTCTATTTTATTATTGCTGATGTGCTTGTAGGAATACATTTCACCAGCATGGCTTGGTGCTTCTGTGTTTTAGAATATTCTTAAATACTTTGTGGTGGTGAAGTATGTAGTCTCTTGGAAATACCTGTACCATTATAGTGATGCTATAGAATTACTCAATGTAGCTTTCATCGCTGAATGATTTTTTGCTGTCTGTTTCTCAGTGTCAGGGTTTCTGACATCCTGACAGATTATTGTAACTTAGCAGATGGCCTTAGACTCAATCTTTAATCAGTAAACTCAGACTGAAGGTTTGGAGTTTATCTGTTTCATTCTTAGCTATGGACTAATAGTGGGACAGATGGATTCACCCTGGTCAGTGAAGTTGCTATATAAAGTGCTCTTTGGAGCAGGAAATGTTGCTGTGAAATACAGCTAGCACCGCTGTTTTTGGATTGTTATTCTTCAGTTTAATGCCATTTAAAGTCCTCATTTAGGAAAAAGACAATTTTATTCTACTTGTTACAAAAGCCCTCTACAGTTTTCAAGGGAAGCTAAACTAATTTCTAGTTAACCTTATGGAAGAAAAGGTGAGCATCTGAGAACAAATAAGGAAACAGAAATCTATTTTGCTTTAAATGTATTAAATATGGAGATCTTTTATGTGGCTTTTCAAATGAATTACCTATTGTGGTTTTCTTTTCCTTCTAGCTAAATATTTTTATGAACATTTGAAACAAACTGTCTAGAAATACATTCTTGAAAGATGTTGACAATGTCACAAAATTATATCTTAAAATTTTATTTATATATATATTAAGTTCTTAACTGCAAAAGAGTTTTGTTGCGTTTTGGCCTTTTTTTCTTTTTTTTTGGAAGTATATATGGTAAAGCTGTCGATACAATGGTTGTGAAACCCACAGTACTATTAATACTGCTTTATCAGTATGTTGTTTTCATACGATATGTTCTCTTCATGTCAGAGTAAGAGTACTCTGCCATTAATTCAGTGGCTTCAGTGACAGGTTGTTATAACTGCATCTCAGAATATAGAGATAAAATCACGATCTCTATAAATACATCTCTGTCAACCAAAACTAGCTTCTCTTAAAGTGTAGAGTAACCTTCCTTCCTGCCCATTTTTTAAAAGTTTGCATTTTGTGCATTGTTAGAAACAAAGTTTCTAGGTAACAGAAAAAACCTAAAATTTCGCTGATCAAAGCTGTACTTTTGAGTGTTTCCTTTTTAATCCCCTGTGTCATCTTCAAGTATGAGCCTTAATTTAATCAGCATAGATTCTGAGTGTAGATTGGACAGCAAAAAAAGTCACTTATGTTGTCAGTTCTTGTATGTCCTGAAGTAATCCATCTTTCTTCAAATCTGCTGCTGGTGGTGGTTCTCCAGAGGAGAATGATGGCTGGCTGTGCTCACTTGGAAGCATAACTTTAAACGATACACTCCTGACTTGATAGTGGTGTTCAGAAAAAACATTGTTTCATATAATGGAGAAAAAAAAAATTAAGTGATTCTAAATGTTGTCTTAAATGTACACAACAGAGTTTGTGGGAGCCTTTCTTATTTTGGACAACCTTCCATAAGCAAGGATTTATTACTGGTAAATCATTTTGCTTTACTTGAATGTGACTATCAAATGGTACAGTTAGACCTTAATATCATAGGTGAGAGGTCATGCTAGGAGTAAAGCTCAGTAGAGCAAAATAGACTAATTATTGGTGATGGAGTAGATTCATTATTAGTAATGGTTGGATTTCAAGACCCTTTTTCTTCCCTCTAAGTAAGGTATTTTGGATATTCATTGTTTTGAAATGCATCAGAAAAATATGCCATATGGTATTGCTTGTCTTTCCTGATTGGATGTAACACCAGCTGTTACTCTGCAGATTCCTGAGTAGACAGTATAGATTTCTTCTGTAAATGCTCAGACATTCTCTTTCATATTTGTTTTCAGTGTGGATTGTCTGAAAATTACATAATGATTTATTTGAAAATATGAAAGGGATCCAAGTATGGATATTGCTTAAAAGAGTAATTTCAGTTAGCTGTTTGAAATTTTATATGTAAAGTAAAAGCACAGCATTCTGTGGCTTTTTTGTAATGTGTAGCCTTTGCTTTTATTTTGCAGCATTCCACATGTAGAATTAATTAGTTGTACTTAAAGTATAACTCTTCATGGAGTCAGTTGACGTGTATTGTATTTCCGTGTAACAGAAATGACTGAATTGCACGAACATTTCATGCTTGAACTCTTCACATTTATGGGGATTCTTAGAGTTACTGAACTATAATAATTTCATTAAAATAATGAAATAATGTTTTTTCAACAATATAAACACTTGGTTATGATAAAAGCTAAAAGGCTTTTCTTAACACGGGGGAGTTTGGTAGTAACTGGATCAAAATAATTATGAAATTGTTTTCTGTATCAGGGGCTGCATAGTAGTCATATTTATTTATTTAAAGCTGCCAGTAGATGTTTATTCAATTGCATCTTGCTCTTTGTGAAATCAGAGTCAGCAGAACTGACCAGTGATACCGGGAAGAGCAAGATATTCCCAGAGTGACTGTAAGAGCACCCAAAATCCTGTGATGCAGCAAACTTTCAAGCTGAAGGCTGCAACAGTTAGGGTAGTTAAGTTCTCTGATAGACGAGAAATTAATATCTTCCTGTTAATTTTGTTTTCTCAGGGTATCACTTCCATTTCCTGTAAGTTGCTAGGATGTGATGTGCGAAGGTTCAAGTTCAGAGTTCATGGAAAGTTTGTACTCTTAAGTTGTAGCGCATAGGACAGCGTTTACAGTACTGTGGAAGAGACCATACTGTACAGCATTGGCTTATTAGTGTCTTTCTGTTCCCTCTCCTTTTCACCCAGACTGGTGGATGAGAACCTTTGTTCCCTTCAGGTGTTACCACAGTGGCCTTTGCTGTCACTGTCTTAGAGGGATGCTTGAGTTCGTTGAATGCTCTGCGCCCACCATAGGGTGTGTGGTTGGTTTCTAACGTTCATAGTCATTCTAGTTGGATGGGTTATTGATGAAATTCCTGTTCAGATCTGATGACAATTTAATACAGTACATGATAACTGAACTGAGTGACCTTTGCTGCAATTGATGTTGGCCTTTCTCCCCGTTAAATGACCACTCAATTTATCTAACTTATAGGAAATATTGTGATTGCTGAATAAACTGTCTTGGACAAAGATATCTACCGTTCATCTTGAAAAGGTTGAGTGGGCACCAGTAATCAGAAAAGGTCAAAGAGCCTGATTTAAGATTGTTTAAATCTTGTGCTCTTTTCCAAAGGTACAGGATGTAACCAGGTGACTAACTCTGGTACTGGTGAGTCTAGTGTAGGCAAACCAGTGGTGTAGAAGACTGTTTAAAGTGCCACCTAGACTGTCAGTTTGTACGTGCTAGGCAGAACAAAATAAAAGTTTTAGGCTTGTCTTCTATTTTCTCGGAGGACGTGTGATTATTTAGTTTTATCATAAAGTTATAGGTACATGCAGTTAACATTTCATAGAATGAGAGATAAATGTTTCTCTTTAGGGAAAATTCATCGATATTGATCAGTTAAAATGTGATATTTAAATGAATTTGTACAGGCTATTTTCCTAAGTGCTTCTGCTGTTGCAGACCTTAGCGCATTGGAATGGTCCTAACTACTGCTTCTATGCTGAATCACAAAACGATCAAAGAAAAATAAAGAGCAATTGATCTGCATGCTTTTCTTCAACATATATTGATTTAATGCATGAAGATTATTTTCCATTTGATTATTCTGAATCTTGAAGTGTTTTATCAGGAGTTGATTAACACAGTGATTTTGATCTCTAGTGCTTTCACTGTTGACCTAATCACATTGGTGCATTACTTATGATGTGTGCATACAGAGTGCACTGGAATTTACTATTTGCTTAGAATATTGTACGGAATTTTATTTGGTTTTTTACCACATATGGTACTTCTCCCCCCTTTCCCTTTTTTTTGGTTATAATTTCAACCTGACACAATTGGCGATTGTTTTATTTTGTGGTGGTGTTTTTTTTTTTTTTAAAGATAGAATTTTTTAAGATTTTAAGATAGAATCCTAACCATGACTGTATGACTTCTGGTGGATTAGCACAGTGATGCTAACCTTTAAATAGATGCAAATGTTGTTTCAGAGCTGTATAAGACCCAGTCTGTACTGACAGGAGAGTATTCAAAACTCTTCACCCTAGGCACTTCAGTTAACTGGCTAGTTCCTTTAAAAGTTTATCTGTTTAAACAGTAACTAGGGGAGCTGAATTACTTCAAATCATTGAGATAATCTAATAAGCGTCTATTAATATTTTTTTCAGATTAATTAGGTAACGTTCAACGTGTGTTTCTTGTAGCATTGATGCACTATTGCAGGGAAGGGATATACTTACATAGTTGTGAGATTTGAGTCTCCTTTGGATTGTCCTAAATTGACCTGGATGAAATACCCTGGAGGTAGAAATATAAACTCTTCAATTTCTCCTCCTTATCGTAATCAATGATGAGACATACTTAAACACAGGACACTCTACTCTGTGGTTTAGCATGTTTTACTTTTACCTTCACTCATTACATATGACAACACCATTCTAGTGTGTATACACACTCGTGTGTGTATGTGTTTATCCAGTGCACAGTGTGACTTGATTGAAGTTTCATTAGGAGCTTGTTAAGAGCTAGGTTAAAGAGAGTGTGTAGACTGGTTGCTAATTAGTTCCCATCAGCAAAATTATTAGCGCAGTAGGTCAGAATTACTCCTGCCAAATGAAAGCTTCAATAATCAGTACTGTATCTGGGTCAGAGACCAATCCAGTCATAAATACTGGGATTGCTCAGGCCTGGAGGGTGCAGGGCCAGGGTCAGCGGCGCCACAAAGCTGGTGATGTAGAATTGCTCCTCTGTCACTGATAAAACTATAAGCTGAACATTAGCAGTAGCTTTTGGGGTTTTTTTAAAGTTTTGCTGACACGGTGGAATATTGCCCATTGCCAATAATGTTCAAGCATGAGGCAGGAGCTTGCATAATGAATCATCACCATAGATGTGTGAATTGAGATGGCTTTTTCTTTCAAAATATTGCACCAATAAGGATCTCATCACAGGAGAGAGTAGCGAACAGTTAAAATGATAGAAATAGCTCTTGAGTTAACTAATCTGTCTGAATTTGCTCATCGGTTTTTGCTCATGCTTAATTCAAATGGAAATAATCTACTATATTACATATAATAGTGTGTGTTCTGAACCTGCACAGGGCACCTTGAATGTTGAAGTGAGTTTTGCGAAGTTAACAAGACTGAGAGACGATCCCACTGCTCTGTCTTTTAAATGTCTGTTTATGCAGTGCACCTAAGAATTAAAGGACAGAAGGAAAATGAGACTGGGGACAGCTGCTATCTTAGAAAGTGGATCAAGAGCTTTCCCACTTAAAAAAATCACATTAAAATAATGGAAAATTAATGATTGTTTTGGTCGTCTTTGATTTGCTTTTTTAAGTTGAAGCCAAATGTTCCAGTGACAGTGCTATAGTCTCGGGTGTTGCTCCAAAACAATGTTTATGTGTTTTTAAAAAAAGGAGGAAGAAACAAAGATATCTTCAGATGTTTGTGCATTATGGTTTTACTTAGTTATCTAAATCTCTTAGTCTTGTATTTTCTTATTTTTCTTTTTAGATCCGATGTATAATCCTAACACTATAGGGATTTTTTTAATTCCCCATTTATCACTAACTTGCTGCAGCCTTGCAGCGGTATTAAGGACATTTAGGGTAACATTACAGCATCTAAATTAGAATGGTTTTATTTCATACTATATTTCTTCCGTTGCTGTGTATATGTTTTCATTAACTGGTCTGGAATATACAAATGTGTTGTTTGGAAGACTTCATCTTACAGTCCTAAGATCTTATGCTTATAAGGTCAGATTCTTTCAGAGCTGGCATGATCTGCCCTCTGATGCAGGCTTGCACTGCCCTGCTTCTTGACCT
The DNA here is from genome assembly GCA_013398295.1 of Chionis minor. Taxonomy (NCBI): domain Eukaryota; kingdom Metazoa; phylum Chordata; class Aves; order Charadriiformes; family Chionidae; genus Chionis; species Chionis minor. The sequence continues at coordinate 111,746 of VZSF01006629.1, read as the reverse complement.
TGCTTTTGTTATCTCTCCTTTTCCTTTGTCCCCCTTATCACAGCGCTGAAGGTGTACTCTGCAGTTTTCACCCTCAAGGTCCTGTGGTGCTGGTGCTTCCTTCCACTCTGTAAAGCTTCATTATTCTGTTAGCCAGCAGCTTAGTGTTGAATAGCAAATGTGTATCATTCCTTTGTTCTGTGTGGTGGTGTAGGGTTTTTTTGGTTTTTTCAGACACGCACACACTCCCCCCCGCCAATCCCGTTAGTGCTAGGTATGAAGCCAAGGTCTCTTAAAGGACAGGGGTTTGTGCCCTGTTTCAAATGGCTTGTGGAATTATTTTTGTAAGTGTACCTTTTTAGTTGTCATCCTCACATTCGTCTTACTGCTCAGTGTATGACTGAAATAACAGTAAATGAGAAATGTCTGGGTATCAGTGATATGGGATAGAGCCATAAAAATATCAGCTTGCATCGATATCTTGTAAAAACCTGAATTTCCAGAATTCTTTTATTTTCTTCTGGCTTGGCCAGGAGTTTGGTGACAGATTGCTCTGATATTGAGTGGTACTGGGGGAAATAGCATATGCTGTAAAATTAATGAGTGCCTAGTATAGCAATAATAACACGGATCTTCTTATCTCTAAATATCTCTTTCAGATGTTGCCATAAAGTTGTTTTAAACTTGTCTAGCCCTTATGCTCATGTTCAAGTAACAGTACTTAGTAAGTTTAAAATTTTTGTCCTGTTAGAATTAAATATCTGATGTCAAAGGACTTTTATAATAATTGAATTCTTGGCTAGAAATAAACGCACAACTCCATAGCGGGCTATGTGTTTGCGTGTTGGATCTCAAACCAGTATTTGGGACCGTTTCAATTTTCATGATCTTGTGCTAAGAAGAAGCCCCTGAATGGAACGGTCAAATAGATTTGTATGCCCGGTGTGTCCACTCTTATTTCCTTGACATTTCTCTTTCCTTCCCCAAAGCCTGTGCTGCTTATGGCATGCTGTTCTGGTTTAACCCCAGCAGGCAAACAGGACTATGCTGCCTCTTGCTCACTCCCCCCTGGTGGGATGGGGGAGAAAAGCAGAAAAATGCCTTTTCTCAACCTACGAGTTCCCTCAATTTAATAGAGTAAAGCAAAAGCCATGCACGCAAGCAGAGCAAAACAAGGAATTAATTTGCCGCTTCCCACTGACAGGCAGGTGTTCAGCCATCTCCAGGAAAGTAGGGCTCCATCACGCGTGCATAATGGTTACTTTGGAAGAAAAGATGCAGTAACTCCGAATGTCCCCCCCTTCCTCCTCCTTCATCAGGTTCGTATACTAAGCATGACATCATATGGTACGGAATACCCCGTTGGTCAGTTGGGGTCAGCTGTCCCGGCTGTGTCTCCTCCCATCTTCTCGTGCACTCCCAGCCTACTGGTGGGATGGTGTGAGGAGCAGAAAAGGCCTTGACTGCTTAGCAACAACCAAGATCAGTGCACTATCAATGCTGTTCTCATCCGGAATCCAAAACAGAGCCCCACATTGAAGAAAGCTACCTCCATCCCAGCTGAAACCATGTCATGTGTTTTACTTTGGAAGAAAAGATGCAGTAACTCCGAATGTCCCCCCCTTCCTCCTCCTTCATCAGGTTCGTATACTAAGCATGACATCATATGGTACGGAATACCCCGTTGGTCAGTTGGGGTCAGCTGTCCTGGCTGTGTCTCCTCCCATCTTCTCGTGCACTCCCAGCCTACTGGTGGGATGGTGTGAGGAGCAGAAAAGGCCTTGACTGCTTAGCAACAACCAAGATCAGTGCACTATCAATGCTGTTCTCATCCGGAATCCAAAACAGAGCCCCACATTGAAGAAAGCTACCTCCATCCCAGCTGAAACCATGTCATGTGTTTCTAGGAAACGGACTCTGTTGTCATAATTTTCACTAATTTTGGACTTAATTACATTAAATAATCAAATGCACAGTTTAAGTCTGAAAGAAAAGTGGGAGGAATCCAGGGAGAAAACCCACAAATTACTGTCCCCACTGAGGAGAATCAGGTAAATGGCTCTTACATGTACTGGCCCCACTTCTACATTGTCTATCAGTCATATATCAGTTGTTCTACACTGTCTATCAATTCCATCCTACAGCTGAAGTAAAGGACTTATCCTAAATTGACAGTTTGTATCTAATACTTTTTCATGTTTCTTCTCAGTGTGTGGCCTGGTTCAAAATTTCACCTAGTGTTTTGNTAACTTGCTGCAGCCTTGCAGCGGTATTAAGGACATTTAGGGTAACATTACAGCATCTAAATTAGAATGGTTTTATTTCATACTATATTTCTTCCGTTGCTGTGTATATGTTTTCATTAACTGGTCTGGAATATACAAATGTGTTGTTTGGAAGACTTCATCTTACAGTCCTAAGATCTTATGCTTATAAGGTCAGATTCTTTCAGAGCTGGCATGATCTGCCCTCTGATGCAGGCTTGCACTGCCCTGCTTCTTGACCTTGCTTTTGTTATCTCTCCTTTTCCTTTGTCCCCCTTATCACAGCGCTGAAGGTGTACTCTGCAGTTTTCACCCTCAAGGTCCTGTGGTGCTGGTGCTTCCTTCCACTCTGTAAAGCTTCATTATTCTGTTAGCCAGCAGCTTAGTGTTGAATAGCAAATGTGTATCATTCCTTTGTTCTGTGTGGTGGTGTAGGGTTTTTTTGGTTTTTTCAGACACGCACACACTCCCCCCCGCCAATCCCGTTAGTGCTAGGTATGAAGCCAAGGTCTCTTAAAGGACAGGGGTTTGTGCCCTGTTTCAAATGGCTTGTGGAATTATTTTTGTAAGTGTACCTTTTTAGTTGTCATCCTCACATTCGTCTTACTGCTCAGTGTATGACTGAAATAACAGTAAATGAGAAATGTCTGGGTATCAGTGATATGGGATAGAGCCATAAAAATATCAGCTTGCATCGATATCTTGTAAAAACCTGAATTTCCAGAATTCTTTTATTTTCTTCTGGCTTGGCCAGGAGTTTGGTGACAGATTGCTCTGATATTGAGTGGTACTGGGGGAAATAGCATATGCTGTAAAATTAATGAGTGCCTAGTATAGCAATAATAACACGGATCTTCTTATCTCTAAATATCTCTTTCAGATGTTGCCATAAAGTTGTTTTAAACTTGTCTAGCCCTTATGCTCATGTTCAAGTAACAGTACTTAGTAAGTTTAAAATTTTTGTCCTGTTAGAATTAAATATCTGATGTCAAAGGACTTTTATAATAATTGAATTCTTGGCTAGAAATAAACGCACAACTCCATAGCGGGCTATGTGTTTGCGTGTTGGATCTCAAACCAGTATTTGGGACCGTTTCAATTTTCATGATCTTGTGCTAAGAAGAAGCCCCTGAATGGAACGGTCAAATAGATTTGTATGCCCGGTGTGTCCACTCTTATTTCCTTGACATTTCTCTTTCCTTCCCCAAAGCCTGTGCTGCTTATGGCATGCTGTTCTGGTTTAACCCCAGCAGGCAAACAGGACTATGCTGCCTCTTGCTCACTCCCCCCTGGTGGGATGGGGGAGAAAAGCAGAAAAATGCCTTTTCTCAACCTACGAGTTCCCTCAATTTAATAGAGTAAAGCAAAAGCCATGCACGCAAGCAGAGCAAAACAAGGAATTAATTTGCCGCTTCCCACTGACAGGCAGGTGTTCAGCCATCTCCAGGAAAGTAGGGCTCCATCACGCGTGCATAATGGTTACTTTGGAAGAAAAGATGCAGTAACTCCGAATGTCCCCCCCTTCCTCCTCCTTCATCAGGTTCGTATACTAAGCATGACATCATATGGTACGGAATACCCCGTTGGTCAGTTGGGGTCAGCTGTCCTGGCTGTGTCTCCTCCCATCTTCTCGTGCACTCCCAGCCTACTGGTGGGATGGTGTGAGGAGCAGAAAAGGCCTTGACTGCTTAGCAACAACCAAGATCAGTGCACTATCAATGCTGTTCTCATCCGGAATCCAAAACAGAGCCCCACATTGAAGAAAGCTACCTCCATCCCAGCTGAAACCATGTCATGTGTTTCTAGGAAACGGACTCTGTTGTCATAATTTTCACTAATTTTGGACTTAATTACATTAAATAATCAAATGCACAGTTTAAGTCTGAAAGAAAAGTGGGAGGAATCCAGGGAGAAAACCCACAAATTACTGTCCCCACTGAGGAGAATCAGGTAAATGGCTCTTACATGTACTGGCCCCACTTCTACATTGTCTATCAGTCATATATCAGTTGTTCTACACTGTCTATCAATTCCATCCTACAGCTGAAGTAAAGGACTTATCCTAAATTGACAGTTTGTATCTAATACTTTTTCATGTTTCTTCTCAGTGTGTGGCCTGGTTCAAAATTTCACCTAGTGTTTTGGGTCCCTCCCTGACCACCAAGCTGCGATGCTGCAAACGAGCGCTTCGGAGTGGAGTTTTGCTGTCCCTGTCCTGCGCCCATGCTGACGAGTCATGCTGGCTGTTAAGTGAGAACAGCACCGTGATTCGTCTGTGCCATTTTGGCTGAGAAATCACTCAAAAGAGACTCTGTTGATGGCTGTGGTGCCTGTGCTGGCTGCCTCGGCCAGAGCATCCCTCTCCCTCTCTCCCTGAGCTATTATATAATTGTCTGTGTGATGCTGCCAGATTTGCAGGCTGTGTTAAGAAGCTGCTGGTACAAGGCATTAGCCAAGTTTTTAAATAGTTATAGTGGGCACTCGGCAATCTGTGAACAGAGTGGGAGAGACCTGTCACGGCATCTTGCATGCTTTGGCGTGACCAGTAAACTGCTGCTTCTCTGGGAGACAGAACTTCCTCCGTGCTGTAGTTGTTGTCGTGTCGTGTGTCCCGTCCCCCCCATCCCCATCCCCCCCAGCTCAAGTACCTGCTTACTGAGATTGTAGGACTTATTGAGACAAGGCAAGTAACTGCTATGAGACTTCTTGCAGCAATGGCATGACATCTCCCACCTTCCCAAAATCTAAACTCTACTTAGGGTGCTACTGGTGGTGAAGGTACCAATGGCTGTAGTGGCAAGCGATCTGCTTTGTTAGCCACTTGGGATGTTTGTACAAGTTATATCTTCCTGTCTGATTTTAAGGTAGAATTCAGTGACTGCAAACAGTGGATTTTGGCATCCTATGTTTCTACAAATACACAGTGATGCACAGAATGTGAGGAAAAAATGCTGTCAAAACCTGTTCATGCTAATGAAATACATGAAGCTGAGAGAGATGAGAAAACATTTGACTTTAAATTCTGTGCAACCTGTAAAATGCTTCTTAATACTGAATGCATTATGTAATGCTATGCTTTTAGCTTTGAGGGTTTTTTTATATCTAGTTACCAATCTCTTTTGCTTCATCACAGAATGACCCAAGCCTGATATCCAAAAGTCTGAAGGTAATGTGAAGCCAGTAATATTTAACATATACAGAACTAGGAGACAGGGGAACTATGGGTATGCGGTGAGAAAGAAGCCGAAGTGGAACAAAATAAAGCAAATGATTGCTAAAAGATAAACATTGGATACAAAGGAAAATAGGAATTTGGAGATACAATAAAAGAGCAGAGAGAGAATGAGGAGGGGTAACAAAAAGTCTAATGAAAAATTTACTATGCAATCTACTGACCCCCTCAGGCTGCTAAAGAGTTGCTTTGCTCTGGTAGGTACAGAAAAGAGGGGTGAATTCTCCATCCCAATGTGTTTGGCTTTTTGATCTGGGTACCATGGTGAGGCAAATTCTTTTAAACTCTCTTTGTGAAGATACTGATTTGGATTAGGTGGCTCTTGGATAGAAATGGTATCAGTAGGATATGTCTTGTTTTACTGTATTATAGAGAAATTATTTTTCTTCATGTTGTCGTTTAATATAGAACTAACACTGTTGGCACAAAATGTCATTTATGGCATTCTGTGGTGCAACTGCACAGATAATGCAAAAAAGGATCCTGAAATTACTATCCTGATTAGAATAGGTACATAGTGGGAGGTACATAGTGGGAGGCCAGTAACTAGTGGTGAACCCCAGGGGTCAACAGTGGGTCCAGTCCTGATTTAACATCTTCATTAAAGGTTTGGGTGATGGGGCAGAGTGCACTCTCAGCAGGTTTGTTGATGACACCAAACTGGGCGAAGTGGCCAATATGACAGAGGTTTATGCTGCCAGAAGGACCTGAACAGGCTGGAGAAATGGGCTGATAGGAACCTCTTGAAGTTCCACAAGGAGAAGTATAAAGTCCTGTATCTCCTGGATGCTGGAAAGCAGCTCAGCAGAAAAGGACCTGGATGTCTTGGCGGACACCAAGCTGAACATGAGCTAGCGATGTGCCTTTGTGACAAAGGCAGCCAATGATACCCTGGAGTGCATTAGGAGGAGTGCTGCCAGCAGGCTGATTGAGGTGATCCTTCCCCTCTACTCAGCCCTGGTGAAGCCCTATCTGGAGTGCTCGGTCCAGTTCTGGTCATAAAGATGATGACCAGGTTCTGTGCAGCCTGCTTTAGGTGACCCATCTTGAGCAGGGGTATTGAACCAGATGACCTCCAGTAGACTCTTCCAATTGCAACTGTTCTGTGATTTTTGTGAATTTGTAGGCAATAGAAAAACTATCTAATACTTTCTGATACTTCTCTAAATTACAGAAAAATATTGTAAACAAATTATGCACAACTAAGAAATATATAAGAAATTCCACTTCAGTCACTGCCATTTAAAAATGCTGAGATAGACTCAACAAAGCATTTTTTTTCCTGCCTGTAGGGTAATATTGCCTTGAGAACATCTACTTTACCCAGCCAGCACTCTGAAGAATCTTCACTGTCTGGAGTCCTTCAAACCTTGTAGCTCACCCACTATCTATGTGTGCACATCTGTAAATATGCCAGCAGCTTAGGTGCCTTAAGTTATTTCTTCCTCTCCACCTGCACACTTTCTTTCACATACTGTGACCTTTTCTTTCACTGCTGAGGCTGAATTTTGCCTTTCAAGCTGAGAAGCCTTAAGCTGGTTACAAAGAAGGGGAAACAGTGATTACTGCCACTGACTCCTTCAGAAATGCAGACATACCTAACCTGGGCTGAAATATTTGAATAAATTGTTCGACTGACACATTTTATGTATATTTTATACCTAATGTCTTTTACTCTCAGCCATGGAAGAGACAAGGTTGTCTCTTTGTTTCTGTGCTGTTCTGAAGTCAGAAAATGGCACTAGCTTTGTGCAGTGCCCAGTGTCACCGAGTTCTGCTGTGGAAGAGGCACCTGGGCTCTGCTCTGACAATAGCAACAGGCTTTGGTTCTATTGGGATACCCTTAGTTATTTCTACACAGACAATTTCGGCCTGAAAAATGATCTATCCAGCCAGGCAGTTATCTGAAAAATAATGTTTAGCATTAGTTTGGGGTTTTTTTTGGTTTGGGGCTTGGTTGAGGCTGTTTGGGTTTGAATTGACTAGAACTGTTGAAATGTGAGGGTTGTTTGGCGGTTGGATTTTTCGAATTCTTGAAGTATGTGGGACTTAAAATATCCAGCGATTCATGACAGAACTTCTGTGGTGTTTGCAAAAAAAACACCTGTGGACAACTGGAAAACCTAGTACTTAGGTTTTCGACATCAACTTTTATCAACTCTTGATAAAAGTTGGAATGTTATTTATTTTTTTGCATACTCCAGAGATTTCAATTAACACTTTGACAGTTGCATGACTTTTTTTTTATTAAAAAAAAAAAAAATCTTGAAAGTTCTACAGTGATATTTGACAGTTAGGGGGTGGGTGGGTTGGTTCTATTTTTAGTTGGTTGGTTTTCATTAGTGTGTGTGCATAAAGTAATTTTCTCTGATATGCAAAACATTCTTATTTTGATGGAGAATAACTTAGCTGTAGTTTATTATTTATTTTATATTCACTGTTAAGAAAACAGTAGGTGGTGGCTTATTTAGCCTTGGCTGTGTAAGTGAATGTAATGTTATTCAGTTGCCTTTTTATTACTTAGAAATTAACATATTTGATAGGTGATACTCTCCTACGATTGCCATTCCTGCAAATGCAGAAAGGCTGGGGTGATATTATTGGCAAGGCATTAGTCTTGATTGATTATTCTTTTGCTGGACAGTAGACTCATAATTTAAAGGTAAATCTTTCTTACTTGGGTAAAAATTAAAGCTTAGAATCAAATATTTGTGGATCTTATTTTTTTCTATTGTGGCAATTGCTATGAAATGGTACAGAATGAAGTTAAAAGTCCAGTGGACACTGGTATCACATAAGCAGTAAGACTGGTTGGCAGTAAGCCCTCATTCCGTTCTGTGACGTGGCAAAATCTTGGCCTCTTTAATCACTCTGAGTATACTTAGTATTGCTTGACTTTTCATCTAGTGTGACTTGTTTCCAGTCAGTGCTGATATATAGCAAATAAATTGAAATGTGATGCACATGATGGATTATTTAACCCACTTTAGTCTCTCTCTGCCTGTCTGTTTTTAGGCACGTCTAACTCTTCACTTGTAAACTTGAATCAAACCTTGAAGTATCTTCCTTCCTGCATATATTTCTTTTTGCACTACATACTGCATACTGCTGTTTGTTGCAAAAAGTGTGTCAGTAGGAAAATTAAAAAATGGGTATTTGCTATTCGGTAATTTGTGCTTTGGTTTCAGATGATTTGCAATGCAAAATTGGAATGCTTGTTGAAAGGGAATTTGTGCAGCTTTAAAGGATTGCCTTTGAAAAAAATTAATATGCTTGATTTAAATTTAACCATTCCCCCATTTTCAGGGAGTTTCTCTTATTTTTTTTTTTTTCAATGTCGAAATTAAAAGAGTAACAAAGTAGTCGTGTCTGTGGTAGCTGCTCTTTTACGTTTTCTAAAGATGCTTTTTGAAGGTGGCAAAGAATGGACAAGAATTTGTTTTTAAGTGTTGTGAGTAAAGCAAAGAATATCATCAATATAATAATAACTGAAAGAAATTATCAATAGAAAAACATTGTTATTGTGAACCACAAAGTCTTCCCTAAGTTCCCGGTCATTTTACTTGCTGCGGATTTGCAAGAAGAAAAATATAGTTTGTGTATACTCTGTAGATAGGTACAATGTAGCTTTATATGTGTGTGTGTATATATTTTAAAAAAAAAAAAAGTATAGCTGCAAGTTGCATTTGTACTCCAGTGAAGAGTTTAAGGTTATGCTGTTAAAATTTGTTTACATAACTGATCTAAATTTTACTTCTAATTCACTGTAACCAACTTGCTTTCAAATTCATTTGTCCCCCATTACCTTCAAGCAACGCAACTGCTATTTTAGCAGTTACTCAAATTTTCATACTTGAAGGGACATAAGCATTCCCAACTGCAAACTAACAAAAGGTAAACATGTTCTCCATTTACAGGTAGTGCAGCAGGCCTACCTTTAGATCACAGTCTTAGCAATATATTCATCAACTGAAAAAATGACCTCACCATAAAGAGTGGACAGTCTGCCACCTGACAGAACACAAAAAAGTATAAGAGTATGAATATTGGAAGTACATGAGTGACCTTAAAGGTGTAGATGGTGCATCTGAGATATGGTAAACCTAGGTTTCAAGTCCCTGCTTTACCTGCTGTGGTCTTGTGAGTTGAAAACAAAGGATTCATTCTTGCTACCAGCTATAGCTGGTCAAAGCAAGCTTCATGTATCTAGTCAAATGCTTTCTTCTGGATCTGAGATCTTCCTGATGTGTTTAAAAATATGCGTGTACTTATACATGTATGCATTTAAATAATATTATTAAGTTATAGATGATGTAATACTATCAATATAATATGCAAAAATGATATTATCAATACAATAACTATGTATTATGTGCAACACACTATTATGTTATTATATAAAATGTATAATATGGAATATGCCTAATATGTTCTACATGTTATGTATATCACGTACATATACACAGAGCGCTTAATACATTTTGGTTTTCTGACCAGTGTGTTAGCTCTTGCTTGTAATTCATCAGTGGTCAGTGCTATAATTCTTCTGCGTGGTCATGTGTCTTTCTCATTTGTTTGTTTTAGCTAGGACCAATTTAATGGCAAGCTCTGTGGTTTGAAAGATCTGCTACATTTAGTCAAGTATTCAATCAAATTTTTCTTTCTAATGAGATGTATGTAGGTGTCAATGCTGTCTTCCTCTTTGTTGTGCCTCCAATATCCTTCTGTGCTGTGATAACACATCATTTATCCTTCTAGTCTGAATTTTGGTTTCTGCCAGCCATCACTCTTGTATTGTGTTGAACAGATAGGATTGCCTGTTATCGGCAAATCCTTCTCTACAATACTTAGGAATAGGGGCTGTTTTATCAGACTGCAGTGGAAGCTCAGCTGGTGTGACTTTTTTTGTTTCACAAAGCTCAGTGTTTTAATTTCTAGCTCATTAATAATATATTGTAATGGTGATTCTGACATTCGCAATGTATTCTTTGTTAATCTCTGAACATGCAGTTTTAGGAAGCAAAGTCATAGCACTGTAGAAAATTGAATTAGAAGGGACATTTAGTGCAGCCTTGGGAAGATTAACTTCACTGAAGTCATGTCTAACTTACCTCAAACCGGTATTAGTAGAGGTTTACCATGGTATTCATGGGCAACCAGATAGTATGTTAAGTATCTTGTTATTAAATGGCTATTTTTAAATAATAATTTCCATTCCCAGTGTCTAAGCTAAGTTTCCAGGAAGCAAATTAAATCCATTATTTGTGTTATTTCTTGGGGACATTGTTTTTCACTTTCTTCCATGAAGCAAACTTTTTACTCTGTGAAGTCTGTTTTGCCATATTTATAATTTAGTCTTCTTTAAACCAAAGATACCCTTTCTTTTGGGGTGTTTTTTGTTTTTTGGGTTTTTTTTTCCCTCCAGTCTTCACAGGGGTTTTTGTTTTCTGTAGCCCTTGTTATTCTTACTCTTTTGATTCTGTCCCATAACTCTGGTAAAAATAAGTCCTAGATCAGCTTTACTTCCACAAGGTAATTTGATTTATATTTCTAAAGGTAGCTGATGAAATACCTCTGTCCAGAAAGTCAAAGAAATAATTCTGAGACATTTCAGAACAAAATAATTAATGTGGTTTGAGACTTTGAATGTAGACCCAAGGAATACTCAGTCCCAACTGGAGAAAAATCTTTTCCAAGTAAAATTAAGTAATGTCTTAATTTTATTCTCTTTAATAAAAACAATTCATCAGCTTCCCTCTAGGCCTGACAAAGTTGTCACAATTAGACTATTTATGGCACTGATCTTTTTCTCTGAGTAAAAACAGTTTTACAAAACTTGTGGTTTTGGCTGCTTGAGCTAAAATTTTATCTCTGCATTCTGTCTGCATTCTTTAAAAAAAAAATTAAAATGAGATGGCAAGTAAAAGCAATCCAAGGCAGCGGTAGGGAGAGGATACCAAGCATAGCCTCCTGGTTGCTTAAGGCTAAATCAAAGCTCAGCCAAGTCATGGTGTAAAGAGCTGGCTTTAGTGGCAACCCTGATGATAAACCTTTCTCCCTCCCATTACCTCTAGCAGCATGTTTTGAGTTTTGGTTTGCTCTAACTGCCTTTCAAAGCAAAAAATCCAGAATAAAATGCAGTGGGAAAATCCAAACTCTTACTGGTTTTGTCTTCCATCCTCATCTCCTACTTTTCTGGTAAACAATGAAAATTATCTAAGATAACAAAAGTTTAGGAAGCTACCAGTATGCCTTTTTGTCTGAACTGAGAGTGTTGTGTCTAACACTGTACAACAGTGTCATGGTTTGATCTTTGTTACTGCAGACAACTGAGTGGAAAATAAAATTGGGGTGGAAAGGGAGACCAGTATATGCTCTGGGTAACGCTGCTGGCAAAGGGAGGAGAGCAGCATAAGCAGAGAAGAGAAACCATTCTCCTTGCTAAGTTCTAGAAGATAATGGCTTTTCAGTACCTTGTCTCTCACTTTGTAATCCACCTTCTGTGGAAACGTCCAGAAATCCGAACAGGAATATAAAGTTTATGGGGGAAAAAAGCAGAGGAAATGACAGGTGACTATGGAGAGCTTCCCCTTGGTTGGTCACCATTTACAGGCAAGAAAAGAACTTGTCGGGGAGAGTTTTGGAAATTTGACTGGTATTGAGTGAAAAACTTACAAGATCTGTGAAGAATTTTGAAGAGGAATGTGATGTTACACGTGCTATACTTAGAAGGATTAAGTGTTTCCACTTCATTAGAAAAGTAGACAATGCAGTACTCCATTTGGCAGTGCATCTTAAACCTCCAAAATTTCATCTTTCAATTGCTTTATACAGCTAGAATTATGATTGATTACTGAATATTGTATCCATCAGTGCTATAAAAATATTGGTCAGCTTTCAAAGTAATTATCGGAGCAGCAGTAGTAAAGAAGTTCGACTATCCTAGTATTTTAAGTCACAGTATGTGTGATAATCTCTAACAGTAATGTGAATTATGAAATTCCATAAGCCTGTAAAAGTTATAAAATAAAAGACATGGAATAGAGTTATTAGAATGAGTTGGACACTTGACTGAGGAAAAATGATCAGTCATGTTAGGAAGCTGCATTCTCTGAAGAATATGATTTGAGTGGCATGTTTTACTGTGAACGTGAATGAAGAGGATCACACTGCCATTATAGATAGCCATCAAGTAAGTCGAAATTACTACTTTTTTTCAGCAGCTGACTGCAGCAGAAGAAATGCCACCTCGAATGAATTGTTTCCTTTCTGCAGCCTGGCCTTCTACTTAGATGTGAAGGCGATAAATCACTGACTGAAACAACAGCAGGGATCCTTATTAATAACAACCTTCAGCTCTCTTTGCAGTCACTCCAAGTGCAAATGACACACTAGAAGGGGTGGGGGTTTTTTTGGTTTTTATTTTTTTTTAATCTGAAACATGCATTTTCTGCTAGCTAGGAAATTTGCCTAGATTAAAAGGAGCCTTCAGATGCCAGATTTAAGAATTTTGGTTTGGTTCTGGGAGGAGTGTGGGTTTTAGATACTGGCATACCATATGCAACTGTGGATGGACATAGGAGGAAATGGAAGTTCAGGTCAGACAGTGATTATATGATGAGTATTAACTGCTGTTGAACTTTTAGTTAATGAAATTCATAAACTAGCCCTTGTCATTTATTAGAAAGAAAAACAAAATGTGGGTTTTGGGGGGAGTGTCTCTGTTGTGGTTTTTTATAGTCCTAGTTCTTGTTGGCACTGTCCAGCTAAAACTTTCCTAACCTTTGAATTTTTAGGTTGCTACTTTGAGAGCACTTATTTCTTAAGAGCAACACCTGTAAGCCAGGGACTATACTAAAGGATATCTGAGGTACATTACTGTTTTAATTTGGAACAAGAATAGGGGTTTTGTGCTGAATTATGCATTGATCTTCATTTACCAACCTTGCCTTCACACTGTAAATGCACAAATTGCCTTAGTGAAACTAAACTGAATGATGCTCTTTGGGAATGTACTTGATTTTGTCTCCTACGCCGAATTGGAATTTGGTCCATGGAACCATATCAGAGCTAGTCCTTTAAAAAAGGGATTTCTGTTGCTACTCTGACATTGCTTGTTTGGGAACCTCAGTTCCACTGTGATGGTAGTGGTGACACAAGTAGTGTGTATAGGACTGGAATGAGGAATTCTCTGATCACTAGAGACTTCTCCAGTTCCTGAGATGTTCCTTGACAATTCTTGCCAAGGTTTGCATGCCTACTACATAGATTGCATAAAATGTTATTAATGCTTGCTGGAGAACACATGACTTCCTTCTTCAGTAGATCTGAGTTGGCCTCTTTTCTTTGCTGTATGACTTCATCTGTGATTGCAAAAGGATGCCACCAAAGTTTGTAGACTTATGGTTGTTTTTCTCCTTTCCTTTGGGGAGCTCAAACATTGTTTACTAACCACAAATGAAGATTATTTCTATTACAAATTCGATTTTAGCTACCTCTTTGGAACTCATTTGTTACAGACCAGTGTAAATGCGATGAGAAAGGAACCATTCTTTCAAATAAAACAGTTGACTTGCTAGAAACACACGTACTTTTAGTTCACCTGAAAGCGTATGTAAATCAGGGGCAGCTCTGGGTAACAGGTTTTATTGGCTGAAATCTGTTAATAGAAATTACAAAGTGGTTCCACGTTGTTGATTTTAGCTAGAGAATCTAATCTTGTAATTTCTGAAGTATTAGGGTAATGAGGTAAACACTACCACAATTATTCTCCACGCACGAATGCAAACAGTATTTAATTTGTATTAAATGCTTTCTAGTAAAAAAAACCCTGCAGGTACACAATATTGTTATTCACCTGAAGACGCTCAGGTGAACTAGAGAGGGTGGGACAGCACACTGAATGATCCTCAAGTTTCTGAAGGTGCCCGTGGGTTCAAACTGCCATTCAAGTGTGTCGAGCACCATTCCCCATTTAGCGCCATCTGCAAATACAGTGCAATATGAACAGTGTGAGCCCCAGCATTGATCCCTGGGGTACTGTGCTTGATACTGAACACCAGCTACAACTCAGGCTACTGTTTACCAGTCTTTGAGCCCAGCAGTCCAGCCAGTTTTCAAACCATCTAGCAGTCTGTCCAGTCCTCATTTCGTTAATGAGAATACAGTGGGAGTAAGCATCAAAAGCCTTCCTGAAGTCAGATTATATTGCACTGCTTTGTCATCATGTGCAGGAATCATCTTCCCTTGGTAAAACTATTTTTAAAGTTCATGATACTGCCTTATTGTCCTTCATGTGTTTTGTGAGTAATTTCCTAGAAGATGTGCTTCATGACCTTGCCTGTGACTCTGCTGGGTCTGGCCTGGCCTGTGGGTCCCCGGGTCCGCATATCTGCCGTTGTCCTTCTTCAGTTTTGTAGATCATAGACAGTGGCCTTGAAGGCACAGCAGCCTGCTTTCAGCACCCATAGGCAAATCCTCTTTACTTGTATGGGTTTTCATATGTCCAATTTCTTTAGTTTCTAGCTTGTTACTCTCCACTGTCGGCCGTCACACTTCTTCCTAAACCTTGCTGTTATGGTCTGTGAAGGCTGAGTCAAAAAAGTTGTATCAGTTTTTGCCGTATCATCGTTCACTAACCAGACCACATCCAACCCACACTTTCTTTCAACTTCCTTTTGCTGCTAGCAATGTATTTAAACGAGTGTATTTTAAAGATGCTGCATGTGAAACCTACAGATTTGGGGATATATTCTGTATATAATGCAAACCTTGTTTTGGTAATTTCTGAACATTTTTCAGTTTGTTCAGCCAGTTCTACAATATTTATCAGCTATGTCTAGCACTCAGCACTTTAACTGAACTTGAATATTATGGTAATATTTCACTTGTATACCTCCTTTGAAAGGTAGATTAATATTTTTATGATTTATTCCTTCTCTTATCAGTCCAATCTTTTTGAATGTCATGCAGATCTTATATTGTCTCTTTACAAAAGGAAATGCTTCCTAGATGAACATTCACTTTTCTTGTGGACAGTAATATATCAATTTCATTTAAATTGAGTGACAGCTGCATAATTCTCTTTTCTTGTAAAGTCCATGAAAATGGATGTGCAAGGTCCGTATACAGGAAGAAGAATGCAGTTCCTCAGATTCTGAGTAATGATAGTAACAATCCCTTATTGGGACAATCTTTGTAACAATAGATGCAAAGGTTTTCTATGCATGTATGTGTTGGAATAATGAGCCAATTTTTAAAGTTCCATATAATTTTATCATTGTACTTATCTCAATATATGAAACTGAAGCAGTAAAAATCAAGCTTTCAGGGGGTGGTTAGTGATTTAGCTGTGGCTGTACCTGACTTATACTGCTGCTATCCCCCAAAAAGTTGCATCAGAATCCAAACAGAATGATTTGTGTTAACCTTTGTCCTAATAAATACATAAATAAGACTGGGCTGATTGAATCTGGAAATTAGAATACCTAAGTATGGTATGATACAATAGTCATACTGAAGATTGTGTCCTTCATTATAAAATGAGAAGAGAGAGATGATTAAGTCTGAAGGGGAAAAGATTTAAATCACAACTATTTAAGTTCAGTGATATTCTGTTCTATTTGTTTGCTATTTCAGCTACAGTATAGAAGAATCAGCTTCTGAAAAAAATTGCAGGAGTTGGCCATTTAAGAAGATTTTTTTTTTTAGATTTAGATGGGTAATTTCCTATCAAATTTGCATGCCTAAATTTCATAAATGTCCAAGCAAGTACACCAGTTTGCAGTAACATGAAGGTATCTACACCTGCTGGTGTAAGAGGAACACGTGTGCTTTGCTGCTTATTCTTCCAAACACTCAGATATCCCATTTTTTTTATTTCCAGTGCTGCAAAAGCAATACTGAAAAGGGGCTCAGCGCTCTGCCCACCACCAGCCAAGCATCTGTCCTACTTGAGGTGAAGTGCAGCAGTACTTTGCTTGAGGGAAGGCTTCATACAGGGATTATAATTTTGTCCATGTAGATTTACGGTATCTGGGCACAGACCATGTGCTTCCCTTGGTATTAATCAGTGGTTCTGTAGAGTAAACTCTTCGTGACTGTTGGAAAGAGTAAATTTTATTCCAGCCAACTCTCCTTATAAACTGTCATGTTAATTGCTAGAGAAGTGTAAATTTTGTATTGGTGATCTTTGAGTTAACATTGCAAGTGGAAAAACCGCTTTCAGAAGTGAAGTGGTTGTTTAAGCATCTGTCATATGCTGCATAAATAAATGTTCTGACCGGCTGATACTGCCTGATGTGGTTACATCATAACAAAGAAAGGACCCAGCATTTTCAAGGCTCAAATTTCCTAGGCTGATGTCATTCAAAATGAATTGTGATTGGTCTTGAAAGGCAAACTGGATCCAGTGTTTATAGAAAAATCTGGATTTGCTAAAATAGTAAGTGTATTAGTGCTTACAAAAGGGAGTGCTGTGAATGAAAGGCGATGAACCCAGTTAGACTATGCATATTTAAATAGTATCAGGATCAATGTCAGTAATCCCTTGTGGTATAAAGAATTATTTTCTCTTGAACCTAAAATTTTATTTATAACCAGCACTGGGATAATTCTATGAAGTCAATTTTCTGAATATCATCATAGTTGATGCCAATTTAAGACTCTTTGGAGCAAAGGATGGAAAGGGGAATCATTAGCATACATACACAGAAATCAATCTATGGTATCTGTTTGCCAGCTGACCTCAGGCCAAAATAGATTGAAGATCAAAAGTAGTCAAAAGGGAAATTCTGGGTCATTATGAAATGCTTCAGTATGTCTTCTATTATGTGAGTAATGAACCTTTAATTTTGGATTAGCATGTTTACAGTTGCAGCTTGATGTTTGATTCACCATTATGCATGGTTTTGATAAGCAGAGATGGTTTAGACTGAGAAGCAACTGTGAAATGTTCATTGTGAGCGTAAATATTATTTCAGTTCCGGGTACAGAGAAACAGAAATAGATTTTTTTTTTTTTTTTTTCCCCCAAACTGAATGGTTAATAAAAAGCTAGCAGTAAAATGTGAATATTTCCATCACTAAAAAAGTTGCTTTCAACTATCTGGTGGAAATTATTCCTTCTAATATTTGCACTTGCAATGTGAATTCTCATTTTGTCCAGTTGACCTACCTGTCAAGAGATTTCAGCAATATGTAGAAGAATTATATGTTCTATAATTTATTAACAAATTATCAGTGAAGATGATGATGAATGATTTGTAATCAGACATTTACAGGAACTATATCTTAAGCTTTCTAGTTAACCATGGACTTTTCGCATATTGGAAATTTTGAAATTAATGCTTATTAAGTACTAAGTTTTTCCCACAGTAACTTTCTGGTAGTGATGATTGTTCACCTGTTTTGCTTTGGTGGTCTTTCATTTTGCTTGATGTCTTAGCCTTCTAAAATATGGTAATCTGCTAGTGACAGAGAGGTGAAAAGCATGTTCTTAGCTAGTCTTACGAATTAATAGTGCCCCAGTATTTTAATTTCATTGTATTGTTGTCTGTATTTATATTGGCCAGTTTTAATAATTGAATATGTTGATGAGAGGTTTTTTTCAACTTTGTTCTGTAAGTAGAAAGCATGTCTTTTGAACATTTTAGTCACTACTTTAGAAGATGGATGTTTCTAAAGGGTAAGGCTTTCTGTGTTTTGGTGTACTTACTAGAAGTCCTGCCTTATTTTGGGGTGTGCTTCTGCTCCTCTCCTTCCCCTTCTGTCTGGCCCAAACCATGACACCATGGCAACCAAGACCAAAAAAAACCCCCAAAAACCAACCAAACAAAAAAAACCCCAAACAAATAAACAACGCTCCCCTTTAAATTATTTCCAAGTAATGAGTAATTATTTGTTCCGCGTATATAACACCTTGCTATCCTCATTTTCAAAACATAAAACAGCAGCCTATCACTAACTCTTTTTTTCTCCTGGTCCAACTCAAAATGGAGAAAGAATAATCTTGAGTTTTAAATTCAGCACATATGCAGGTCAGATGCTGATGGTGTATATCCTCTTAACTTTATGAAGGTCAGTTGTAATGTGCCAAATTTAAGTAGCAAAGCATGTGGCCCATTAACTTGCCCCAGAGAGAACTGTCATGAGAGCGTCAGAATTAGATCTCAGTGTGGATGCACACCATTGGAAAACCATTTTTTTTTTAACATGTTAAGTGAGCATCTGATAGGAACTCCAGCTGTAGATAACGTATTGTCCTCTTGTGATGTATATCTTCTCAAAGAGGATTTGTGCTTCCTGTTTACATGGATGTAATGTAGAAGAGTGCTCTTAGTAACATTTCCTTTTGAAAAGTCATTGACATAGAATAGTAAAGTCTTACCTCCCTCGTTCTTATTTCTAAATACAGTTAATTCTATCTACATTTAGCACTGCTTGATCACTTTAGAATTTCCCTTAAAAAAACAGACTTCACTTTTTGTTTTCTCTATTCTGCTAACAATTTTGTCTTCAAAAACACCTGAACTACTGTTCTTATTCTAACCTTACAGAAAATTGCAGATGAGATGCCTGAAACACACAAGCAAAAATGCTTTACCTTCAGATTTTGGATGTATTTTAAAATTAATAATAACATGAGCTTTCTGTTCTGCTCTTTAAATAAGTGCATTGCACTAAAAAAAAAATTAAAGGGAAAAAACCTGTGAATTGCATCTGTTGTTGTACAGAAAAAAAATAAAAGGAAAAGATAAAGACAAGCTCTTTGCAAGGTTGCACTCTCACAAAGCAAGCAGCTGTATCTTGACTAGAATAATTCACTCCAATATGCATTACATTTCTTCAGAGCAGAACTGTAAAGTTGGTGTCTTCTGACAGAGATGCCCAGAAGCCTCTCCATAGGCTTCAAGTAAATTATTGAAATAAGAAGCCAAATACTTTGCAAGAAAGAAAGCAAATTAAGCATTTTTTTGCTCCAATTTTGAAAGTTGTCATGCTAGAATACCAGCAACTTGTTTTCACACACAACTACTTATATGTCCTAGTGATTTGTAATGCCAGTGTCATAAAAGAAATAATAAAACATCAAGGTTTTATTGCAATTCATACAGTTTTAAGTCTATGGCTACTCTGGATTCCTGTAGCATCACTTTACCATTGGTAGATTCTGGCTTTGTGGGTTATAGTTTTTGTGTAAACAGCATGATATATTCCATACTGATATGTACGTATATTAAGCTAAAATATAATCAAAATAGTTTGGGCAATATTCCTGCCTCTAGGGTGTTTTTTTTTTAAAAATAAATGTCCAACACCACATTCAGCAGTGCTCATACTAAAAGTCTTGTACTATAAATCAAAAGTAAAATATCATTAACAAAATTCTTTGGTAACTTTTTCATGCAGGCAGGATGATAGCTTTGTTTTGTTTGAGGTTTTCTAAGTTTAGTTGCACAAACATCTAGGTCTATTGATACTTGTAATGCCTCAGGATTTTTGGCAGTTTTTGGGAACTGTTGGTGAAGACTGCATTTATGCAGAGAGTTGGGTTTTGGTTGAATCCATTTTTACTGAAATGGATTATGTTATCCTCAATAGCTTAGAGTTGGTTGCCGGATCTACTGATATCCAAAGTTCGGGCTACTATTTGCCTGCTTGCTACGTGGAAACACCTCACTTACCCATGTGTTGTTGCCTGTTTGGAAAATTAAGTCTGTGTCTGGATATGGTGTGAGTAGGGAGGCTAATATGGGATGAGATTTGGGCCCGACTGAAGGGGAAAATGGGTTGGGAGGAGTAAGGGAGTTTGCAGTTTTGATCTGCAGTTTTGATGCTGCACTGGGACTTTGGAAAACCGGCCTGGGAAGAGCTCTGAGAAGGAGGAGGCTGACTGAAGGAGAGATGCAGGATGATGTGGATGGGGAGGTTGTGTGATGTGCAGGACCAGGCTCTAGGCATGTGCTCAGCAGGGATACAGGTAACCAAGATTCTGCATGGGGCGGGAACATGTGCACTGTTTTAATAAATGAATTAACATATATTTTTGGTTTTATTCTTTACCCCTGCAAGTACATATGGACTTTAAGACCCAATTGCACAGATTTCATTGTATGTTATCTATATTTAATAATTATTAGCTTAGCTTTACTGAAATGCAAAAAAATTAAAACCCTTCCCAGCGGTTATGTTATTGTAGCTACCACACTTACTTCTCCATCTTTTTAAAAGGCCCTTTTTGTGAATAGAAATTTGTTTACAAGAATTTAAAACCATTGGAACAGCATGGCTGCATGTCCTTTACCCCTGAAGAAAAAAGGGCTTTCAAATTGTCTTATTAGTCCCTCATTGAATGATTGCAGCAGTTGCTTGACCTTCAGAGAAATGGGACACTGGGAGCGTTCTCCAGAGGCTGGTGTTATTAGTGTTGGCTGACCTCGGGGAACTGGGTGACCTCCATTTCACCTTCCAGTCTCCCAACACCAAAACAAAGCAGTATTTTGCAACATAATGTGAATAAAAGACAAAGGATGGTTGTTTTTATATATAGGGGAAGAGTGAAAGAGGCTGCTGTAGCTTTGATTAAAAACCACAATGCAATATAAATCCATCTTGTAACAAATAAAAAGACTAGGCTCCTATATGTACTTTGACACTACATTTCAAATTTAAGGTCTTCACTTGGAAGGTGATGGGCATAAAACTCACTGTATATGTTATACTTATTGCTGGTTTATAGGAAGAGAATGGGCCATGTTGTCTTGTATCAATTACGGAATCATGTTTCCCATTCTATTCATGACAGTACGTTCTGTGCAACCACCACATGCATGCTGTTAAGTATTTACTTTTTTAAATTGGTAGGTAACTTGTGTTTCATTTTTGAAAAAAGGGCTGCAGTTAACTTGAAATGTTAGGCCACTGTTATAAAATCCACTGATGATTCTACCAACGTTTCAGGAAAAAATATGTCTATCTGACTGTTGCTTTTTTCAGATTACTGAAAAAAAAATTGATGTATTCTTTTCCTAGTCATTATGGATAACGTTTGGCGTAGAAGCTTGAAGTATTTCAAGTTAAAAAGAAAGATCAAACTCAAGCATGTTCTTAGGTTTAAAGTTTCCATTCACAGAAGTTTCCTGTGTGCTTACCTATGTGTATACTTGTATGTATGTATGCATGCATGCAGTGCCATCCTATGTGATCACAGCATAATATCCTCTAATGAAGTCAACAAAAATGAGAGTAATTGTTTGGACCCACCTCGTCAGCAACAAAGCTTGCTGTGTCTCAGGCTGCTTTAGTTTTTTTCTTCTTTCACTATAGATTCTAACTGGCTCATTTTTGGAAAAGTAGGACTTTGGTTAGTGACTTAAAGTCATGCTTGGTTTGCATCTGTGCAGATTCTGCACCTATCCCTAGTAAAGAAGATATAATAGTACCTATGGTGTTATTGAACATACCAGTCTTAGCTTCCTTTAGCTATATTTACCAGTCTGGCAGGACTCCAGAAGTTGTTCGAGGATGCACGAATCGGATTCTTGATAAATGCAGACAAATGCTTGCCAGGTCTTCTAGTGTATAACTTGGAAGTGTTGTGAAATGCCACATGTCTGAGAGAGTGCCTCACCGCTATATTTTCTCTAAGACTACGACGAAGAATATCCAGCCTTTCCCCCTCATTCTTCTGGCTGAAGTCTGAAATAGTTGGAAACTGAACTCCAGTGATGGGTTAAAGCTGTATGCGGGATGCGTTGGAACAGGTGCCCAACTTCCAGGCAAACAATGGATTAATACAACATGCCAGATCTGCTGCTATTTCATGTCAGGCTAATTAGCACTTGCTATTTATTAGTGTATTAAAGAAAGTTGATTTCATCCTGCTGGTGGACAGCTGAGTCCATGGTTTATTGTTTAGATGCAAGTGTCACTTCAGGTGAGTTGGCCTTCTTTCACAGTCCCAGAGGAGGAAAGGCCATGAAAGGTAAACAAATCAGTTTGGAAGACAAGTGTATGTTGGTAGATAATCCACATCTGAAAGTAGCTACCTTTGTGTCCCTCTGTTGTACCTTACAGTAAGATCTGAAGCCTGTACACCACCTCTCTGTCTTGGGGATGGTTCTAAAACTGAATTTCAATAAGCTGTAAGTCATTGAAACAGATTTCTTGTTATGAAATAAATGATGTGTTGCAGCATAATGTATCACAAATATATTGCTGCTTAGAGACTTACTTTTTTGATGTCTGAAGTCTGAAAGCTCCGATATTTGTTTACACGCATGCCAAGATACTCTGGCAACTAATTGTAGATATATGCTACATGTGCGGCTCTGTTTTCCCTTAAATCACAAGCAACTTAAACTACCTTTCCTTTTAGGGGTCAACATGTGTATAGTTAAGAGTTCACCGAGACAACAGTCTTGTCAGAATATTGAAGCCAGAGGCATTTTCAGATTGGAATGGATTCAGCTAATCAAATAACAGTGTTGACTTTTCTGACACTGAAAAATTATGATCTATTGTAGTATAAATTGGACCTTGGCTCAGTATTGAATAACACCCATAACTGACCTTGGATCATCTAATTTTTGTTGGAGCATGTGAGGAGGAAGAACTCCATATTTGAGAACAACTCTTTATCTGAGGTTTGGAACATTTACTTGCAGGTGGGGAGTAGGAGGGAAGCAATTATATAATACTTGTGATCCATTAAGTGTGTATGTTTTATATGTTTTTCTATTAATAACCACTGTTTTCTGTTGTTTCTAACAATTTAACTATTAATTTTTATTATTTTAACCTCTGTCATGCAACTTTAACTCAGAACAAATCCAAGTTGCATCATGGTTAAGTCACGAACAATCTATTTTGTAGCTGAAGCTATGATGGCAAAGTAATAATGAAAAAGCACTTATACAGGTGCATGTTTTGTACATACATCTCCGGTGGCAGAGCTACATGTATGCAAAGATATAAAAAGTCCTTTGTCATCAAAAAGATGGTGACTTTGTAGGTGGAAATATTGTCTGATCGGGCAGTCTAGAGCTGCTAAATATATATAGGCTGTAATTAAAGATATAAGTGAGCATATTTCTCCGATAAATTTTAATGGCTCTGGCTGTCTTTTGTTCTTACTTACCTACATTCACGCCTTCTGTCTTGCCAATCCAGAAGCGATCATTTACATTGAAAAACTTGAGAGAGACCAAATGCCCATTGATGACCTAAGAAGCACTGTGCTGATGTTTGGGCAAGAACTTTGTTTACTTTCAAATACTTTATTTTAGACTAAATAAAATTTGTAACTCCATATTTTATCAAACTGCAGAGAATAACAATGAGACTGTTTAACCTTAAGAACTATGTGCATGCATAGAATGAGATGCCAAATTATGAGCCATACTTAGGCATCTGGTAACGAGCCAATGTCAAGCCTGGACTTCCCCCTTCGGACTAAGAACTGATAAAGAGTATTCAAGTAGCAGTGAAATGCTTATGTATTGGTTTATGCATGCATCCTCATGACTACCATGAGCTTTCAGTCTAAGCATTTTATTAATATTAGGAATAAGAACTCTGAGCAAGAGTGAACAATAATTTTAGCTCTACAGAAGTAAATGAGAGTTTCTGTGCAGCGGAGAGCTGGAAAGAGGGTGTACATTCGGGGTGGAGGTACCCCCAAAATAGGAAGTGATAATGGGTTGCTGGGTGATTTTTTGGGACCTGAGAGCCCTAAGGATGATTGTGCTAATGATTTTGTGATCCATTGTTGGCATGTTTTCTCCCACAGACAAAGACTCACACTATACAGTAACCTTGTTTAGCACAGCTGCACTTGAAATGCCCATGCATGATGTAAAACTCAGGAGTCAGATTCACTGCCCTGCAGATTTTTAGAAAATCATATATTAAAGCAATGAGAGAAAATACTAAAAGTGAAGCACCGATGTTGAATTACTGTTGTATATGATTTTGTTTTCCAAATGCCGATTTCTTTTTGGAGAAACAGCCTCAGCAGAAGCCAAATCTTTTCAAAGAGGGATCAAAGACAATGAGTTATGCTGAAGTAAAAGTGCTGATGTGCTGAAAGCTGCAGAAGGATCCTTGGGGTGTTTGGGCCTCTGGTACTGGTGTATATATTTTAAGTGAACCAAAAATAATTATCTCATAGCTGAAGGACGTGCTTAGTTCTGCAAGCTATTCAGACACTGTGAGGTGTACAGATAGAAGAGTTTGAAAAGGAGATCCAGCTGTGTTTAAAAAAAAAAAAAGAAAGTAAATTACATAACCCATTTGGGACTCAGTAAATGACTCATTCTTTTCTGAAAGTCATATTTGATGTGATTCTTGTTCTGCAACAGAATGGTGTGCTCTACAGAGAGAATAGTCTGTCTGGGAAGCTGAAGGAGAACTGAAGAAATAAATAATTCATTGACCAAAGGCTGTGATACAGATGGGAAAGGTAGTCTATGCATCTGAGATCCCTTACAGTCAGTGCATGTGTGCATGAGTGTGGAAAGATCTTACATGTTGGCTTGAATTACTAAAATTACTTGTTCCATCGTTGTGTTAAAACTGGAACTTCGTTTTACAGAAGTACATGGTTCCAGTGAAAAAGGTGGTCCTCCTTCCTCACTCAGCCGGCTGCTTGTTATTGACAGTCTCACAAGCCAGCTCTAGACCTTATACATTTATGTGGAAGTCAGCAGAGTTAATGGCTAGCTCTCAGTTACATCAGCCCACTGTGTAATTTTAGATGATTTTTGGATGACCTTGAGCATTCAACCCGAACCATGTGTGGGGTTTGTTTTTTTCTTTGTTTGTTTTGTGGTGATTTTTATGTTTTATTTAGTTTCTGGCCTTATTTATGTCCTACAACCAGGTTGCTTTTCTGAGGGCTTGGAGTTGACTGTCCTTGCAGTGGATGAACTGATTGTTCTTTCTGTTAAAGATTAGAAGTAAATGATTAGTAATCATAATTTTAATCATAATTTGTAATGTATGTCAGATACTAGTGGTTTATCTATTCAGGTGTCATTTCTGACCAAGAACTCAGTTCTAAATCCTGCTTATCCCAACTTCTCTGCAGCGAAATGCAAGTGAATAATCTGGCAAATGAGATGGAGGTGTTAAAGTTCTAAAATTTTGAGGAGTTGTGAAAGGAACAAAGGCTCAGGTCTGGGAGGAGCTCTCTAGGCTCTGAGGAGGATTAGACAGCTGTTTTCATACACCATGGGGGTAGTGCTTCGCATTTTGGTGTGGTTGGCTCCAGTAGCTAACCAAAGAGAGAGTCTGGGGATGCTGAGCTCAGCGTGGAGGGTGCTTTAGTGCTTTACAGAAATAATGGATTGGAGACCAAAGACAAGTGTTAAGGATTGGCATGTTTCTTTGGATTTCTGTATCTTCTGTGTTAAGTATTAATTATAGCTGCATGTGGGCGTGTGTGTGCTTTAGCTGTTATCTAAACTGGAGGTCTGAACCATAAAGCAAGAAAACGCCCAGCAGAAATGTGCCGTGTCTGAAGTACTTGGCAGGGTGAACGGCTCAACAGTGGTTAGAGCTTCTCCATAAACTGATCAGTGTGGTTCTTTTTCTGTGATGGCATAATGTCCATTTTTCCCATGTGGTAAATGAATGTCCAAACCACAGTCTGACTTGAGTGTCACAAATACAATCACCGTGCAAAGAAAATATATAGCTTATGTGGTAGACTTCTCCAGCTCTGTAAGTATATGACTTCTACATTTAGAGACTAGACACAGCCATATCCTTAAGGATCTGTAGGAAGGAAGCTGCAGATATGAATGGGTGGAAAGCATTTAGGGGTTCATAGCATTAGCATTGTACAAAATGGTGACCAAACCCATAAATCAGACTCGAAAACTATGATCCATATCAATTAGTCTCTGAAAAAGTCTAATTAGAGTCTAGAAAAAAATACAGAAATGCATATTGTTCTGTGTAGTGACTCCTATTGTCCTGTGACAGCCAAAGTCGGTGGGCATGGCATGAGCAAGGTCCTAAAACTGTAGCACTGAAAATGCTAGAGGATACATGTTCTGTAGGGGTCTGTAACAAGGTCAGCCCTGGAAAATGCACGAAGATGTTTTGATTGCCCATGGAGGAGGCATATTTTCTCTGCAAAAAAAGAGGGCAAGTCAAAGCTAACTTTATACCAAATGTNAAAAACAAACAAAAAAAAAGAGGCAGCATAAAAAAGAAAAAAAGGGTTTCTGTGATCAACAATCTCAACAATCTCATTGGAGAAAAATGAGGGGCTTGTAAAGAATTAAATAGATGAAAGTTTACAACACATGCTAGAGTGTGAAAGAGGGCCTCCAAGGAATATAAAGCAACTGTAAAATACAGAAGGAGAAGGGTCTTCTCTTAGTTCAAGTTGATTAATCAAGAACTGTGTCTTCCCGATTTTTCATAGCAATGGCAGGAAGAAGGTCTGGTAGCATCATGTAAATCAAAGGTCATGGTTACGAATGGGTGTGTACTGCAAGTGGTGGGAACAAAGTGTCTGTGGCAGATGGCCTCGTGTTTTCAAAGGGTTCACAGGATCAAGATGTTTAGGGACTGAATCACTGCCTGCTTCATTTGGAAAATCCTCATTGCTTCTCTCGGATAAGATGACATTGTGGAAATCTTCAAAGCAACCTCACAATATTCTTCCCCTTGGTTTGCCCTGCAAGTTTTGCTCAATCCAGAGGTGCAGGATTTGGTCTCAAGTCATTAGAAACAGGTAACAGTTCTTTGTACCTAACATGGTCCTAAAATAGGTCTTTTCATAACACTGTAGCCTTTGAAAGTATGCTAACAATGTATATTTGCAGCCTTATTGTGCATGTTCACTCACATGATCCATTTTCCTTTTGATTGTTCAAGTTGGTACAGCAAAATGATTTCTGGATTTTTGAGTTACTTTTCTCATAGATGCACTAATTTGAATAAAGTCATTTGTAAGCAAAGCCAAGAAAACTACCATCAGTCATGCCTAATATATCAGCAGACTTAAAAAGCCTGCAGCTGGAAACAGACTTGATCTGGTTGTTGATGTATCTACTGTATTTGGGTCACAGTATGGCTATGATGAAGTCAAATAGTAAGATGATAGTGATAAGAGGAAGACTAATCACTTACCCAAATACAATTGAAAAGATGGCTTATGTACAAGCCATTGGTTTCCTGCCCTTTGATAAATGCATGTAACTTTGGGTTTTTTTCTTTTTTATCCCAGGCTTAATCTGCTAATGGTCTTCACAGAAGGTGATTACTTTTTAGCTTGGTACAGATTTGATTGGACTTGTGTTGCAACTGCAGTGAGCATAGCCTTTGGGGTAGAGTCAGGTTGTCAAATCAAAATGTAACAGTCATCTTCTGGAGTGTCTTTTTTGGTAATAGAGGTCTCTAGATTACAGATGTTCAACACAGCCTCTTGTGCAGACTCACTACTGTCCTAGAGCTCTGAAGCATCTTTTTAAATATAAAAAAGCATGAGTGGTGATATTGACCTTCGAGATTTTTTTTTTTTTTTTTGGTTGTAATTGCAAATCATACAGGAGGGATGTGCTCTGTCCTTTCAACCAACCTTGTTTGGTTGCTTTTTTTTTGGTGCACTTTACGCTGCATGTGCAGCCTGCTGATCCCAAATAGCATCTGAGCTGTGAGGCCATCACATGCTTGTGTGTGGAACACGTGCATTTGTAGAAATAACCGTATTGATTGCAAAAAAAGGAAGTAGCAAAAGGTATAGTTAAGACGATGGAACAAGTAAGGTCGTTTTCAGCTACGTCTTATCTCCTTAACTTTTCACCGAATGAAAAAAAAAAAAAATATTTTGGGAGTCAAGCAAATTTGCCCCTACCTTAACTGGAGGCAAAGAAATTGTCATTTAAATATTGTATAAAAGCATCCATTTTTATATTTTGTGGATTTTGAGAGGATTGGCAGGTGAGAGAGTCTCTCAGGTTCTAACAGTGCTTTGAAACAGAAATTGGTTCCCCTACTACATCTTCTGTCACCGCTATGCTGATTGCTAGCATACCCACTCAGACATGCCCAGAATCCCAACACATCCATCAGAAGCACTTTTTCCAAATAACTGTATTTGCCTCTGTTTACACCTTCCATATAGGCTAAGCCATAGCACCAGATAGAAATCGCTTGTCAAATATAGCAGCACTTACTATGCTCTGTTGTGTGCCTCTCCTTCCTTTCATGCAAAGGCTGTGGCTGCTCATTTCCCGCACTGCTCCTTCAAGAAATTTTGACCCCCTGGAGAGGCTCTGCCCATCAGAAAATCGCTGCCTGGCTTATCAAATGAGGCAACCCTTTCTGAAAGGAAGATTACATTAGGAATTACAGAGAGCACTGAAGACGCTGATTCAGTGCAGTGGATTTGTCTCAAGGCAGCTCTCTGGCACGTTCCCTCTTCTCTCTTCCTCTCTGTAATCTCATCTGCTCAACAACTTCAGCCGTCTTCCTTCACGGCTTCTCTGAATGCCACCTCTCGCTTCTGACCCATCTCAGCCTCTGTTCCATCACCTTTTGCATTTTCTCACTGATTTCTCAGAACAGTTTAAGCTCAACCATTCCTTGGGAAACTAAGCCATGCCCTGCTAGCTCAACTACAGGTTTCTGATCCCTTCATTGATCCTGATCTTTGTATCAATATTGCCTTACATACCCAGTTTCCCAGTATTGCTGCCTTGAGGAGTGGTGAAATTACATTTTACACAGAAATAGTGCATAAATACAGAGTCATGAAGCTGTGAATGACTTAGTGCATCTTGAAGGGTGTTTGCCTTCACTTTATTCTAAGGGATTCCAGATTTGGGATCCCTGTGACATGATGAGGTGATGTATTCCAGTACTTCATTACTCTTTTCACAACAAACAATTTTTTTTTAACGTAAAATCGAACCTGTATTATGCTGTAGTTTAACCAGTCTCCCTCTGATACACTTATGTCACAGATGTGAGGAGCAGAAGCTCATCCTCGCCTTCAAAGCAGCCTCTAAAGGTTCTTTTTCCCTCGTGTGTGATCTGAATAGACCTTCTAAAAACTGCAGCAGTATAAGCAATACACAGCTACAGTAAGTCTCCAAATCATTCATTAATATGACAAAATAGGTGGAATTTTGCAGAAAATGATTGTTTTTTAACAGCAATATTTTCAACATAAGAAATGTTACCATGACTGTTTTCTATCGTGGCATTTCTTTATGTATCTTATGATAGGTTTTGTTGTAGCTGAATTTTAAAAATCTTGGATTTATATTTTTTCTTCAGGGTTGTATAACAAGCATGCTGTAAACAAATCAGCAGCTTCATTTAGACTTATCTTTTAATATCTTTTCGTGTAGATTAAATATCAGCATTTCTTTATGGTTCGTAGAAGCCACTAATTAGGTAATAAACTAATAACTTCAGAAATCTGTTCTGCTGCTCTAAGTCTCTGACTGTTGCCAATTACAATCCAATTAGTTCCTGTTTTACTGTCAAAACAAACTTATGAAGTGCTTCTTAGTGATGCTAATATTTTTTGATAGAAAAAATATTATTGGGGTTTGCTTGAGCTTTCTTTCTCTTTCAGAAACCAAATATATGATAACCGTTAACAACTTCCCACATATACTTTAGTGAAGCACAGAGGAACACAACTTTGACATTGCAAAATAACAACTGAAAAAACCCCGACTTAAAGACTGTTTTACTCCAAAGAAAGAACCCTTCTTCAAACATAATAATCTGCTAACTTATTCAGTCTATTTAGAGATCAATTTAGTAACTGGTTTTTTCTCACTATTTAAGTTTTATGTTTCCAAGTTGACTCACTCAGCATAAAAGAAACATTTAATGTATGAAATAGCCTTCTTATATACAAAAAGAAAACAACACAGAAAAATGGCTGATCTGGGATTTACAAATATCTTTATTCATGCTTTTAAATAGAAGCTATATGCAAAAATCAGTATAAATTTGATGAGATCATAAAAGATCAAATGCTGTTACAGGCTTGCAGGCAAGTCTGGCAAATAATCATTATTCTGAGAAGGGAAATGTACATCAATCTAATCCTTTAAAATAATCTCCAAAATAACTCTAATCCTGAAAATAACTTTTCTGAATTTGTAGAGGGATAAAAAAAATGAGAAAGAGGTATTAGGTGAAATGCTTATAATACAAAATCAGAGTAGATAAAATACCTTAAAGCCATGGGAGTAATACAATTTTGAATCTTAAACAATTTTTGTTGGAAAAAAAAAAGAAAGAAAAAGTTGTGAAATGTAGTTTACATAATGAAAGCTATACATGCTGTTAAGCCATTAAGGCATTTTGCAGAAATGTACGCACATACACACTCTAAAGGAGAATTTTGTATGCAGGCTTTTTTTCTGAAAAAAATGAAACAGAAACCTACTTTTTCATAGAAAGTGTAGTGAACTACCTGTAATTCAGAAGGACAATTTTGAAAACAGTCTCAGGAATGCCATAGTGGTTTGGGAAGTATCAGCTCGGAATTGCTACCAACTGAACCAAGATCTAAGAGACAGTAGTGCCTGATATCCATTGACCTGAGAACGTGTTCAGCTGCCTCATTCTCCTCTTGTTCCTAATATATGATATATATGTATATTT
Organism: Chionis minor; assembly: GCA_013398295.1. Classification (NCBI taxonomy): domain Eukaryota; kingdom Metazoa; phylum Chordata; class Aves; order Charadriiformes; family Chionidae; genus Chionis; species Chionis minor. The sequence continues at coordinate 80,625 of VZSF01006629.1, read as the reverse complement.
TTATTTATTTATATTGCTCTCCCTGTCTAAACGCCATAAAGTATATGACGTTTTGAAAATCCATCCTTACAGAAAGAAAATGTAATTTGAAAATTAAAATCTAAACTAATTCCATGACTGCATCCATTTCTAATGCCAATTGATGTGGGAGGATTTCCCTGAATGCCACTCATACAGTGGCAATGTGCAAGGAATAGACAATGTGTTCTTCAGTGGCAGCCACATTTTCAATCATAGTGAGTACTAACCAATTATTTGTAAATCAAAAAATGTTATAAAAGTTTTAGACAATGTTAATTTTTTTTTTTTTTTTACTCCAGCTATATAATTTTAATTTCTATGATACAGAGCATGAGTTTCCATCTGCGCCGTATTTCAACATTTTTGAATTTTGGAAACAGCTGGATAGGACATGGTGGGTCCGCACTTAGAGTGGCTGCTAGTGTTGATTTTGTAGGGTTATTTTTTTTTCAGTACCCTGCACTGAGGAGTAAAAACAAAGATGTTAGAGTTTTATAACAGGATAGCAGAACTGACTAAAAAAATTCAAGAATGAGGTGCTAATTCAGATGTTGGGGGTTTGTTTGTTTTTTCATATGTATAGCTTTATACTATTAGGTAGATTGTCTGAGTAATAAAAAATTAGCATTTTACCCCAATTATTGTTGCTTGTTTGATGGAATGGGAACATGTGTGCATATGTTAGGCTGGGTAGCTAAGGAAACACAGAATGCTTCAGTATTTGATAAAGGTGATTTCTACCAGATGTTTTTCAGGAAGATTATAGATCATTAATTTCAAATACTTGTGATTCCTGAGATAATGGTATGAACCAAGAATCGGATGTCTCACTGCATCAGCACATGCAGAACTGATGTTGTTTAACTTACACCCAGGCTTCACATGCGTATTTGGCTGGCGTTTCATATGCTGAAAGAGTAGGGACTGGGGTTCTGAGTTCTTTTAGGGGTTTGGGGAGATGTGTGTGTAATTTAGTTCTTAACCTATTACAGTGGATAATCTCCAGCTTCATTATCTCTCACTGGTGGTTCTACAGTAGTTAGTAGATGGACATCATAGTTGTGCCCCTTCTGATTTCCTTCAACCAGCTTTCATGATGACAGCTTGCACGGCATCTGTTAACACATGAATACCCTTCAAATGCACACTATCCGTGTTATCCACTGTACCTAAATGTGCAGGGATAAGCCTATGTTAAAATGATGATCTGTTGCAGGTTATTTTTACTTTCCTAAACCTAATAAAGAATATTCTAGTACAAACAGATGATAACCTGTTTTCTGTTAAATGAATATAACCTTCTAACATGAAAGAAGTAGCAACAGGCGTTCATAAAATGACAGTACTGTCCAAACTGAAAAGTTTTGATGTTGCTTTTTAAAGTAAGGTCGGGGAAGACACATTAGCACATCACATTTGCTCTATGGTGTACGATAGGAACTTTGTGCTGACACTGCAGTCAAAGTGAATCTCAGCCATTTTGCACTCACTCTGTAGTTTCACACACAGTATTTCACAACAGGAACTGCCTAATGTGATAACCTCACACTAAGGTGCAGTGCCAGCCTTGAAATAAAAAGTGGAGTGCACTGAGCTCCCAAAGGGTGAAGCCAATTAGCACATTCTCTAACGGGGTCTTGCTGTCATGGGATGAGAGGTTTATTTCCCTCAAACTGAAAAATATTCAGGCTCCTTAAAGGTTTGGTTCTTGGGAGCTGCTTTATGTTACCTGAGCGGGGAACAATTAGGCAAAATGCCTGTCGTGTTAGGGAGTCTTAAGATACTGATTCTGGGTAGAGCTGTGCATGGTTTACTTTCATATTCATTGATTAGAATGGTAAAGAATAGGAAATTATTCCAGTGTTTCGATCTGAGGGAGTTTTGCCTTCCTCCTACACTATTTTTCTTCTTTTATTCTCTCCTCTTTTAGCTAATAAAGGATATAAACCCACTTTCTGGCTTTTACAGAGTTCCCCTGTTAAGTGTGGTGGCTCTTGGTATACGCGGGGCAGTGTGGATTTTGCTGGATCTTATGAAATCATATATGATAATTTGGGGATAGAGGAAAGAATTTTGTCAGCATGGATTTTTATACATGCTGATTAAAAAAGAGAGTGGTCATATCAAATTGAAACAAAGGTTGATCTAACACAATATCCTTTCTGTGACCCTGTCTGTTTTGAGATGCCTGGGGAAGAGTATGAAATGAGGACAGTCGTGTAGTGATACCACCTCTGAATATTATCCCCGCCTCCAGCAAATTGTGTCTTTCTAAGCCAATGATAATCCCTTTCTGTGTAATAACTATTGTTAAATTTTTAGTCTGTAAACATGTCCTGCTGCTTTTTGAGCATAGTCACCTACAACAAGAAATTCCCAAGCTGGTTTTACGTGTTATGTGAGGAACCTCCTGTTTTGTTTCAGTTTTAATTGCAATTTAGCTCTAGTTTTGTTTGAAGTCCCTCCTTCATTTATTAAAAAAGGATGGCAAATAGTCACTGTTTATTAACAAGTTCATGAAGGACAAGGTTAGTCTAAATCTTAGCATCATGGAACTCCATCACCTTATTTGTATGTATACGGGTAAACGCTAAGTATGACCCCCAGTAAAGCTACCCAGCACCTCAGATCTACACAGGGGGTTTTTTTGAGATGCGTAAAATAAAGAAATGTTTTTCAAGTCCCTTGCTTTAGGCAATATTAGGTGTTTTGAAATAGCAGATATTTAGAGAATGATACAGTTGTTTTGGTCATGAGCTTAGCAGATTTCACAGAAGTAGGTGTTTGTGCAGTTAAGGAGACCAGCCATGGTTAGACTGCGGTCATACAGAATAGAACAGAATCATTCATTTAGAAGGGACCTACAGCAGTCCTGTAGTCCAACTGACCACTTCAGGGCTGACGTTCAAGCGTATACAGTGGTAACCCAGCTAGGGAATAGACCTCAGGAACATCATAGCACCCTGACAGTGACAGCTTAAGCATGTAGATTGCCTCTTGTCCCCAGGTTGCTTTTTTTGTTTTTTCCAGTGCTTTAATGTACTTATTTACAGTTAGCCCACAGTTTCCAGGCCAGTGGTGCAATTTTACGCTCGTGGAGTAGATCAATTTACTAGCTGTGCCCCTACTGTGCTGTTGCAGTGGTGTTGGAGGATCTCCCTAGGTTGCATTCCTGCCCTTGGCATGATCCTTGGAGCATGTCTAAAATAGCAAGGGTAGAGGAGCATGTCTCATGTCTCTGAAGGAGGACATCAGCAGAACATGTAGGGAAGCCATACTGTCTGCAGTTTGGTTGGGAATGCTTCCGAGAGCTTGGCCCTCAGCCTCCCATGAATCCCTGCCTAGCAGGAGCAGAGTGTCTCTACCATGAGTTGCTGCTTAGACATGGGTTGTAACCATCCAGCCCCCCTCTACTGCCTTGGGGGCTCGGATTTCTGAGTCACAAGCTTGGACTTCATCTGGGACATTTTGTGCAAGTGTTTCAAAAGCTGGTATTGGCACTAACATGATACGGCAAGTTTGGGTGAGGAGCTTCCCAGGTGCTAACTTCCTGAGTGGATTGGGGGGGTTGGAGTTCTGCCTGTTCTGAGCCAAACTTTTAACCTGTGATGTGAAGTGAACCCTAAAGGATCTGAAGAGCGAAGGGGAAGTGTGCATCCAGCCCAACTGCCTCCTTTGATTTGTACTGTAGGCTGAAAGGAGCTTTTTCATTCAGTCCAAGAACTGTAATGAAAGATTGACTATGGAAAAGGGGTTTGTCAGGGATGTTAAAGGATGAAGGAAAAAAAAAAGTCATAGTTCTGTATGCATGAGAACAGCACAGCCTAATGCATTTTCTGAGATAGTATGTTTTGAAGCATGTTTTCTGGGTAGTGGTTTGAGGGAGGATGCACATCTCTGAGATTCAGTGCTGTGCCCGTGATGGCCTGTTGTAACTCAGGGGCTCAAACCTTGTACAGGTCTGAGACTTTGTCACCAGAAAGTAGCTCACACTGACTTCTGTTTTCTGCCTCTAGCATAAAATATGTCTCTAAAGATAAGTCCTTTGAATGCCATCACCTCTCTCTCTGCAAAACCCTCAGCAAAACCTCCAGTTTCTCTCTTGCTGTGCATTTAATGAATGGTAGCCCGTCATGATATGCCTCAGTAGGAAAATTAATGTGGACACTGAAGCAGCTGGCTTTTTGATAGGGTTAGGTGGTACAGGACTGTGTATAGAGAGAGCAAAGGCTTTTTGGATCATCATTTTTCACCGTGGACAGTCTCGTGAGATGCTGGTTTTGGCCACCATGTGAATGCAGTCAGGGTATTTAAGATAGAGGTACACTTATTGGCTTGGGATTGACCTACGAGAACAGGATTGACCTATCCATTTTGTCCACCTCTTCCATAAACTGCTGGGAAATAAAATCCATTTTGTTACTTGGTGCCTGGCATGCTGCAAGCATGTAATTTCAGGTCAAGAAAACATTCCCTGTGTGAGTATTAATCATCCAGCATCTTGGACCTTTCAAAATACACAGACAAAGGCAAACCGGACTGTAAAATTGTTATTGGTTCTAGAAAACCTATTGGGGCAGGGGTGAGAGGCCTTAACCCGATTCTTTCATACATCATCTAGCAGAGAGCAGTGGGAGCGAGGGGACTTGCTGGCGGCAATGTGTGTGTGCTCCCCTGAGGCTTTGATGGTTGCAGCCAATGTTTTGCAGCAGCGATCTCTTGCTTCTTCTGAAACATATTAATGGAATTCTCTTTGTTTCAGCAAATAAACGTTTTAGCCAATTAAAAATGCTGTTAGAAAAAACGAAACATCTTTTGAAATGTTTATTCTCAATATTTATGCATCATGGAACCTTTTATTGCATTATGTCCACTTTGAAAGTAGTTCTGACACATACGTAGCGCCAAACAAAGGCATTATGTGTTTCCCATGAACCAAAAATGCACTGTGCTGGAATGCGAGGACTCTTGGTTTTGTCATGGGTTCATTGAATTCTGTGTGTCAAAGCAAGTTTTCAGGGACATGATTTTGCACTGTTGAAACTGAAGTAATGAATTTTTAGTTCACAGTATCATTGCTGAATATGGATTTTTTTTTTTTGTGTAAAACTGTGCCTTCTTCCATCTTTTCTCCTTGCTTTTTGTGGGAGAATGGCAGAAATAATCTCATATTCTGCAGGACCAAGAAGTTCTCTCTGGGCAAGTGCTTTGCTCCCCACCAGTGCTGGTCCCAAGCTGACACCTCAGAGTTTTCAAACACTTTACTCCCAACCACTGTCATTCCCATTTTCTTAATAATAATAATTCCCTGTAATATTAAAAAAAACTTAAAAAACAAAACTCATCAAAGATCAGAATAATACCAGGAATTACTAAGCATCCCTAGATAGGATGCTGCATGTATTGAAAGTGTGAGTATCACAAGGTAACAGAAATAAACTTCCTCCGTTATTGCTGTTGTATGAACAATAGAAATAACCCCTTTAACTCTTGAAAATAGGAAGAAATGTATATATTTGTCATTTATGTTGAAATATTAATGTAAGCCTCTAGTTAGGACTCAGTTGCTTTTAGTGGATTTCATTTAAGCCATACAGTACACTTATTGGGAATGCTTTTTGCTATCTGATAAAAGAACATATACCTGAAAAATGGGCGGGGGGGAAAATCCTCATGTTTGATCTTGAAATTTCTGTTTTTTTATGAGATGATAATGGGTCAGTCTTTTCATGCTACCCAAGGGCTTCTTGTAAACTAAAATCAGGACATCAGTGTGATGTTTGTTGCAGCACAACTGAAATATGGTCATTCTCAGAGAAACTGCTTTTCCTATTTTATTGTTTTCAAACCTTTATGTCTGAAAGGTTTCAGAGAAACAAAAAGAAGCTAAAGAATAATTAGAAGATATTATTTTAATACAAATCATCTCAGATAATTTGTATTATCTAAAAAGCCATCGTGTTCTTTTATAGAAAATCTCTTGCATTTCCCATCAGACTCTCTTTTTATTTCTTCTCTGTAAGTTGTGTAATATGGTTGATGTATTTAGTTGCTGATAGTGAAAAGCCTGTTGGTTGTAAAGAGGGTTTGAAGTGAAACATGCAATTAATATCCAGTTTGCTTGGATAAGTGTTCCATTTCTTACAGAGAAATTATGAAAGCTTCTGATATCATTCCTAGTAATAGAGGAATGTCTCTTAATGTCTGGATTAGTGACTGAAACCAAGGTCTTACAGGCCACCAAGGGAGTAGTAGAATCACTATCTGAGCTTCTATTGTTGGATTTTAGCTATTAGTGTCTGAATTACCGAAAAAGGAGGGCGCTAAAAAATCTCTCACTGTAATGTGTACATTTTGCCTGCTTATTTAAAAACTGAAACATACTTTAAACAAAAGCTATTGCTTTAAATACATTTAATTCAACTTTATTAATCAGTATAAATATATTCAGTTACTTCATAAATAGTGCCCTCTGCAGCTTTGAATTAATAGCGATTTGTAGATAGCACATGTTGTATTTTACCTTCCTTTAGAAGGTAAGAAAACAAACATTCCCAATAGGATGTTTCAGGCAGTTTTTTGTGTCATAATTTACTCTGTTAACATATATCATAACAGATTGATTGGGTAATAATCATAGAGTGCTCCAAATGAAATTATGCTGGCAGAATGCTTAAGTCCACTAATGGTATTTTCACTTTTACTTTGAGTTAACACCTAATTTAAATTTAATTCTGGATTTTTCAACTGGTTTCTTGTCAGGTGCTGTGGTCCAAAAAAATAACGGCATCTGACAACATGTTATAAAACAAAGCTTTATCAAGGCAGTAGGAAAGATGAGCAGTATCGTGCCCATGCAGCGACTCACCTAATCACTGACAGCAAACACAGGGTTGTAAGTGATGCCATGGCCCTGGTGAAGTGCCGAGGACATTTGATGTCAGGCTCATCTGGCAGCATCTCCACGCTGCCCATACTAGTCAAGAGGCAGGGTGCCAGGTGTAAGAAAACAGTTACTTGTGTGAATGTCTTTAGGTGCTCTGCAACAAGACATTACGCTAATGTTGTGTGGATCGTGCAATTACTGTCTGTTTTGAAAATGATTTAAGGTTCCTGCTCAACTGAGGCAAGATAATTTAAGGTTTTGAGACAGTTGAAGACTCCCGCCTGTGGTAGCAGCTGCAGAAGCAGCTAAAGCAGTGGCTTTTTGTATGTGAAATCCACTGTTTTGAGTTCTTGTCCTTTGCTGATTTTTTCAAACCTCTCTTCCTCCCTTCCTCCCAATCCCTGTGCCTTAGCTCCACTCACACTTTGCATTGATTCTTTACAGTTTTCCCTTTTCTTTCTATTTGACATAAAACTTCTCATGAAAATCCAGCAAAGGAAATGATCAATCAAAAGATTTATCCAACTAATATGTTTGCAGTCATCACATTGTTTATTCTGCACGTACATTATACGAATCTTCCCTGAGCCTGATCTAGCCTCGGGGTAGCACCTGGACACTAGTTCTCTGAAGCTGCACAATGTCTAACCACACTAAGGTCAGATGTGGTTGGTTCTTACACCAATAAAATGAATGTAATAGAATACATCTTCCAGAAATGCATCTAGTTTCCATCTCTAGATGCCTAGGGAGAGAATGTTGTCTTCTTGCTGATTTGTTTGAATGGTTGAAAGAGAAGAAATTTGTCTCATTTCTGATTTTAGTTCCTTTGTCTGTTTTATGATAGACTGATTTTATGACAGCTCTGATAAGATTTGTGTGGTCCTGTGCTATTCTAGGGAAATTCTGATCAACTGGCATGAAGTCAGGTTTCTTACTGCTATAACCTCCTACTCTAGAGTGGCTTCATTGCCTTTAAAAATCAGACCTGGAAGGAAAAATGCAGAGCTTACTAATTAAGCAGAGTGTGATGATTTACATAAAATAAGCAGGTGCATGTGGTTAGGAGTGTATTTTATCCTCCTTGCTACCCAGGTGACTTTTGTTTCTCTCAGCACTGCCATACTGGGTTGAGCTTTCCTTTGCTTATATTAACCTGCTGTTGAACGAACAATTGTGGCCTTCTTAAAGTGTGCCCATTCCCTAGGTGACTGTGACAGTTTTTTACTTCAAGTAAAAGAAGCATCTTAAATAATATTATAATAAGGGGAAAAAAAGAAAAAACAAACCAAAAAGGCAATGGTATTGAGGATTCAGTAATGAGATAAAAGTATATAAGACAAATGTAGGCTCCTGCATTTGAATGATAATTAGTTTGCTACACTTCTATATCAGGCAAACGGTTGCTATCTGACCATAAACTTCGTATTTTAAGAGGGATTGACGGCTTCTCTAGTTCTTAAGTAATATTGGAATTGAGTCAAATTTTAAATTATGATGGACACTTGGGCCAAATGCCTGCGTGTCCCTGCTTAGACAAAATTTGTTCTTCCGCAGTGCATCTGAAGTGGGTGAGAGAGATTTTATGGCTGCTAATGTATCCTGGATGGATAATTACCTCCTACAGATTCTCCAGAAAAAACCCAACAGTAGCCATAAGATCACTGTAAACGTCCTTTGAGACACTGAAATTCCCATAACAGTTTTTTTTCTCTTTCCTTTTTTTACTGAGCCCAGTGAACAATTTCATGTTGATGAGTTTAAAAAATGATTAGGTAAGACTTTTCAGTCACTCTTACCCCTTTGTAAAGAGGCTCCTTGAAACAAAATGACCTTTCTGTTTGTCAGAGCCTTTTGAAGATTTTTTTCAGTGTAATACAGGCTGATAAGGATCTTTGCATCACCTCTTTGGCAAGGGGTGTTTCTTTGTCCAACACTAACCTTCATTCTCTACTCATTATCTCTGGTGAGGGCTGTTTTAATTGAAGTCATCCCTTCTGAAAGGTATCTCCAACCCAGTTCATTATTGATTTTGAAAGATCTGACCCGTTAAAATTTCCTTGCCAATGAGTTAACCTTCTTACCTGAAGGTGAATTAAAATAGTGAATGACATTTCTAATTTCCTAAGTGATGTAGCCAAAGGAGCTGTGCTAAAGGGGTATTATGTTAGCTCAGTCTTTTAAAAGGATAAGACTTGTTATTTAGCCTGATGAACCTTCTTGGGCTGTGCAACAGTAGATCTTCACTCAGGTACAGTTGCTTTCTGGAGTGGCTTTTAATTAAATAATATTATATCACAAAGAGATGCTCTCGGACTCGTCTCTCTTTCTTGAAGTTCTGTTGTAAAGTTACACCCAGGAATTCAGGTCTAATAAATCATTAGCAAAATTGAAGAACGTGAAGTTAAGTAAACTGTTTAGCTACCTAGACATTTGATTGACCTGACATCACAGCATCATTTCAGCAGTTTTGATGAAGTGGGCTCTGCAGACACTTCTTTCAAATACTTTTTTCCTAATTCCATCTGCAGTGGCTTCTTAATAAATATTCAGTGTCGTAAAATTTCTGTTAGTGTGACTGACTATAAATGATCATGCCTCTGTTCAGATATATCGATCTCTCCCAATACTTACTTTTTCCTTTAAATAAAATTTGCACATGGACTGTTCCTTCACCATGCAGAAAATGAGCTTCATGTTTATCTAATGTATTGAAGTAGTGGGAGGAAGAATTTTAGGAATAACTATATTTATGTAAGTACACGTTGTTCAATGAAGCTTAAACAAGGAGATTTAATGCTTGTGGTAATCTATAAAAAGTGCATTATAAAGTCATCTCAATGTATAATTTTGAATCTTTTCTGCCATTTTTTATCTGTCATGTTTCTTTCTCTATTCAATTGGAGTTGATAATTGCAAAAATATTTAGGAATTAATTTCTAGTATAATTAATATTTAATGGAGTGTGTATACATATTACATATTTTAAGTTTATTAGTTAAATTTTTAAATTCTGTAGATGGTTTTCATAATAAATTGTTCTTCCTGTCAGTTTTCTGATACAAAGTCTCTGGTGGGGAATTAAATAGCTGTTTCGAGAAAGGTACAGACTTTATAGAAATTCTATAATTCATGAACCCAAAACCTTTACAAATAATATTTTATTACTTTATACTTTCTGGATATATCTACTCATGAATACAAAATGTCGTTTAGTCTTGCATAGTGGTTTAAACTTTTGGCATAGTGAAGTTTTGGAAAGTGAGATTCTGTAAAATATATAACCAAATACTTCCGTTGTGATATACGTTTGATATTGATATGCGTGTATTTCACAGAATGGGTGAGGTTGGAAGGGACCTCTGGAGGTCACCTTGTCCAACCCCCCTGCTTAAGCAGGGCCACCTAGAGCCGCTTGCCCAGGGCAGTGTCCAGAGAGCTTTTGAATATCCCCAGGGATGAAGACTCCATGTTGTCTCTAGGCAACCTGTTCCAGTGGTCAGTCATTCTCACAATAAAAATATTTCATGATGTTCAATGGGAATGTCCTGTATTTTGGTTTGTGTCCATTGCCTCTGGTCCTGGACACCACTGAAAAGAACCTGGGTACATACTCTTTGCACCCTCTCTTCAGGTATTTGTACACATGCATGAGATTTACCCCTGAACTTTCTCTTATCTTCCCTTCTGTACTTAGATTAGAAATTATATTCTGCCTGTACTGCTTTGCGTTCAAATTTTGTGGGAAATTAAATATTGCCAAGTTTTATCTTGGAGGTTAATAAAATGATCCCTAAATCTCTGCTGACAATGAGAACAGGCAAGGCTGGATTTAAACCATTGTTTGTAAAGTATAATGAGTACCCTTAAGTATCTTGCAGTAACATGAATTTTACTTACTTTAGCATTTGCATGCCTTTCACAGAAGTATGTTTGGTAGAGGAAGTACTATCTGGTTTATTATCTTTACTGGATGGGCTTTTAGAATTGTGGCTTGCTTTCTGAAGGAGCAGAAACCAAAGGTTTATTTCCTTCCTCCCTTTACTTATTTTAATAACGCTTTCAAGTGACACACCTTGCTCTGTCTTACCATGTTTTACTTTATACTGAGGTCTCTGGAAGAATTTCTCTTTCCTGCAGAGTGTTTTTTTTTTGTTTCTTTGGGTTTTTTTTTTTTTTACCTACACAAGAATTCTGTTAGACCTACATTTTGAGATTTTTTTAATAAAATTTTTAACTTTTTCAGAAATTAAACTAAAAGAATTGGCTCCATAAATGGCTGATTAATACCACATGATGCACATTCTGTCATGTTTTCCTTTCTAGAGGCTTTCACAATGTCTGACGAAATCAAAGGTTTACATTTTCTTGAAGGCTGAATGAAAACCTGTTTAGAGAACAGAAAGGAAACATAGACAGGCTGGAGAGTTGAGCAGAGAGAAACCAAATGAAGTTCGACAAAGGCAAGTGTAGGGTCCTGCACCTGGGGAGGCATAATCTCATGCGCCAGTAAAGGTTAGGGGTCGGCCTGCTGAAAAGCAGTTCTCTGGAAAGGGACCTGGGAGTCCTGGTGGACAACAGGATGACCATGAGCCAGCAATATGCCCTTGTGGCCAAGAAGGCCAATGGCTTTCTGGGGTGCATTAAAAAGAGCGCGGCCATCACATCAAGGAAGGTCATCCTCCCTCTCTACTCTGCCCTGGTGCAGACACATCTGGAGAATTCTGTCCAGTTCCGGGCTCCCCAGTTCAAGGACAGGGAACTGCTAGAGAGGGTACAGCAAAGGGCCACAAGGATGATTAGGAGACTGGAACATCTTTCTTATAAAGAAAGGCTGTGGGAATTGTGTCTTTTTAGTCTGGAGAAGAGAAGACTTAAGGGGGATCTCATCAATGCTTATAATACTTAAAGGGAGGATGCCAGGAGGTTGGGACCAGTCTTTTTTCAGTGGTGCCCTGTGATAGCACAAGAGGCAACAGGCACAAACTTGAACATAGGAAGTTCCATCTAAAGATGAGGAGGAACTTCTTTACTTTGAGAGTGGCAGAGCACTGGCACAGGCTGCCCAGAGAGGTGGTGGAGTCTCTGACTGGAGATATTCAAAACCTGCCTGGATGCCATCCTGTGCAGCCTGCTGTCGGTGAACCTGCAAGGGGGTTGGACTAAATGATCTCTGCAGGTCCCTTCCAACCCCTGTGATTCTGTGAAATCTGTCTTCTTTGAGGACAGGAAAATAATAGTGACATAAAATCATTCTGTATTCAATGACATTCTTCCTCACTGCTACACTTGAGTACAGTTTCCAAAGAAGCAGCAGATTAATAGAAAAGACAAAAATTCATTTATTGTGTTGGCTTTTCTGAAGAGAAACATGCAGTTTGCTGTGATGCCACCTTCCTTCCTCAGCTTTCTAGCTTTGCACATTTGAAGTCCTCGCCTTCTCCATTTCTCGCCTTCTCTTAACTGGGAGGTTTGTGAATGTAACAATTGAGTAAATCCTTCCAAATCGACAGAAGATCTAAGGTGANTGAGCAGAGAGAAACCAAATGAAGTTCGACAAAGGCAAGTGTAGGGTCCTGCACCTGGGGAGGCATAATCTCATGCGCCAGTAAAGGTTAGGGGTCGGCCTGCTGAAAAGCAGTTCTCTGGAAAGGGACCTGGGAGTCCTGGTGGACAACAGGATGACCATGAGCCAGCAATATGCCCTTGTGGCCAAGAAGGCCAATGGCTTTCTGGGGTGCATTAAAAAGAGCGCGGCCATCACATCAAGGAAGGTCATCCTCCCTCTCTACTCTGCCCTGGTGCAGACACATCTGGAGAATTCTGTCCAGTTCCGGGCTCCCCAGTTCAAGGACAGGGAACTGCTAGAGAGGGTACAGCAAAGGGCCACAAGGATGATTAGGAGACTGGAACATCTTTCTTATAAAGAAAGGCTGTGGGAATTGTGTCTTTTTAGTCTGGAGAAGAGAAGACTTAAGGGGGATCTCATCAATGCTTATAATACTTAAAGGGAGGATGCCAGGAGGTTGGGACCAGTCTTTTTTCAGTGGTGCCCTGTGATAGCACAAGAGGCAACAGGCACAAACTTGAACATAGGAAGTTCCATCTAAAGATGAGGAGGAACTTCTTTACTTTGAGAGTGGCAGAGCACTGGCACAGGCTGCCCAGAGAGGTGGTGGAGTCTCTGACTGGAGATATTCAAAACCTGCCTGGATGCCATCCTGTGCAGCCTGCTGTCGGTGAACCTGCAAGGGGGTTGGACTAAATGATCTCTGCAGGTCCCTTCCAACCCCTGTGATTCTGTGAAATCTGTCTTCTTTGAGGACAGGAAAATAATAGTGACATAAAATCATTCTGTATTCAATGACATTCTTCCTCACTGCTACACTTGAGTACAGTTTCCAAAGAAGCAGCAGATTAATAGAAAAGACAAAAATTCATTTATTGTGTTGGCTTTTCTGAAGAGAAACATGCAGTTTGCTGTGATGCCACCTTCCTTCCTCAGCTTTCTAGCTTTGCACATTTGAAGTCCTCGCCTTCTCCATTTCTCGCCTTCTCTTAACTGGGAGGTTTGTGAATGTAACAATTGAGTAAATCCTTCCAAATCGACAGAAGATCTAAGGTGATACTAAAATTAAAAAAAAAAAAAAAAAAAAAAAAAGTTTTACCCACTATTTAGGGATTCTTATGTCAAGATAAAAGAATAAAAAAGGTGTCGTTTCCTAGTAGCATCTACTAAAAGATTGTGCTATTATTTCTTATGAAATGATCTCTGTGAAGTAACTTCAGAAATCAAAGATAGCACTTGCAATAGAAAGGTAAGTGGGTTTTGTGCTAGGACAGAATACAAAGGCAGAGGTCAATCACTGTGTTCCTGGCTCTGTTTTTTTGATGGGTGAGAGGCATTTTAAGAAATCTCCTGGAGATTTGTGATATGAGAGTACTCTTGTGATGCCCTCCTTAAAATACTTGTATACTTTTGAATTTTTGAAGTAGTGATTCATTGCGTTTTTAATAGGACACCTTGGGTTTTGTAATAGATCAGTGTGATAATACCAGATCAGGTTCATGTATTTTTAAGAAGTCCCTGCTGTGATTAATGGGGAGTTCTGTTTAAAAGCCAAAGTTATGATATAGTCTGAGATACTGAAATGACTGCCTACATTAATATTTCATAGAAGTCATTACTTATCTCTAAATCAAAACAAAAAAACCCTATTTACATAGAAGGGTTTGTTAGATATATTTCTGATATCACAAAAATAGACAAACCCACTTATTTTAATACATCTGAACAACACATTTGCCCAACACATTTGCCAGATGGAACTAAGTAATAGTCACTTTTTTGAATTAATTGTTTATCTCAGTTGTGTCTAGAATTAAAATGATTGATTATAGAGAGCTCAAATGAAGACATTACTTATTTTGCATGCATTGCACTGACAGGCTTCATATGGTCCTGACAAGATTCTTCAAACTCATATAGATCCATCCTTGTCTAATACAGAGCAGCACCTGTATTTTGAGTACCTCCACATGGCTTAGCAGGCTTTCCATCCCATAGTTTTAAGTACTATGTGTATATAATTAAAGCACCACAATTTTAGGGGAAAGTTACCATTTAAAAATTGAAAATGGGTTTCACAGGAATTCAGCAAACTGCAGATGATAATGAATAATAAATGAAGAGAGGATATGCTTGGGAGAATGTATCTCAGCAAGACATAAAGTCTTAGTGCACTTCAAAAGATTTATGACTGGATTGTTATTTCAGTCCAACACATAGGCAATTTAAATAATGAAATATTTAAGTGTAAATAAAAATAAATATATAAAGTTGACCCTTTCTGTCATGGTCTGTACTTAGAAGATGCAATTTTATGAAACTTTCTTTGCTCCAGTGAATTGGAACAAAACCAAAAAGATGACAGTTCCAGAACGTTATCTAAGTGATATTCATTAAGTTCAAGTCTCCTATTTTATTTTAGTCCATTAGCGGCAAAGAAAATAACTATAAAGAATCCAGAGATATGAGAAGCCTTCCTACTTGATCGTTGAATAACTATATTAGCTCTCTTGTGGCCAGGAAGGCAGAGGGAAGAGACAGATGAGAAGTATGCATGCTGTGCTCTATGAATAAGATTTCTGTCAAGAGTAAGAAAAAGCAGCAGCGTATCATCTGGGCTTCTTGCTTTTTTATTAAAACTCACCTTTCAACACAACTGGGTTTTAGGGCAAAACTCAAGGGAAAGATATTGAGTAAACTGTGTGCTTCCGCAGAGGAAATGTCAGCACATGTATTCCTACTGCTTTTTACTTCATGCACACCGTTTTTCATCAATACATCTAAATGGGCTTTAAAAATTCATATTGTTGTCCCTGCCTTACATAGACAAAGTTGAAGTGCAGGGAGATAGAAATGGTGTGTGTAGATCATCCTGCAGACTAGCAGCAGGGCTGAGAGTACAACCTAAATATCTCTTTCTGACTTCATGCAACTAAATTGTAGTGTTTTTTGTATAACCAACTTCCTGTTACCTTGTCTGATGTTATATCTTGCAGGAAGCCCAACCCCTTAAACAAAGTCAGGGCGCAAAGATACTGCATTTCATTTCTGATGTCTGGTTCTAGTAGTCTAGTTGAAAAGCCGTAGCCGGTCTCCGAAAAGCCGTAGCAGTAAATTTCTTCCTGTCTCAGTGAAGGAGGTTTTTGACTTGTTTGCCCTTGGCTAATGTAAGCAGAGACTGGGATTACAAACCGCTGGGCTGGCACAAGTGTGATGGCCTGTGTTGATGGATGTACCCTGTGGTTGCAGCAGCCTCCCAACAAGCACTTCTGGCCATCAGCGCCACAGCAGGAGGCTACGATGAACAAGGCAAAGAAATAAAAGGGCAGAAAATTAGATGGAGGCAAAAAAATAAAAGCATTCACTTGGTCTTGATGCTAATTGAAACAAATATTTTGTCTTGTCTTTTTACTTTATCAGCCTGCATGTACTGAAGAAAAATCACATTTAACAAACTGAATTGCAAAATACGCACGATAGAAGTGTAAGTGCTCTGATTTAAAGTCCCTGTAACCTGTCCAATATGGCTGATTACCATAAGATTGCACAACGCTGCAGAGAAATAAACTCTCGTAATAGTACCAAGCAATTGGTGCTGCAACACATGTTGATGCCCGCGTGTCGTGGCGAGAGTTAGTGGTGGTTTTTTTCAATTGATCTAATTGGGGTTCACTCTGAAAAGTGAAGGGTAAGCCTCAATTTGTTGAATTAATGCAAACATCTGCATTTCCATGTATTATCACCGAGAACAGTACTAGCAAAGAGATTTTCAGGTGAAGTGAGATGTTCTCTTAGCAGTGTTTCAGTTAAAATATAGCAATTTCCACTGAAATTTGCTTTAAGATTTGTGAGTGAAACAAATGTAAAATGCCAGTGGGGAGAAAAACACGAATCTTGGTTCAAAACCAAGAGGAAGACCTCATCTTAATCTATACAAATCAAATCCTCCTCTTTAATGGGCCCTGGATCTTGAATTGGTTTCTTCAATAACCTATCCCTAAAATCAGATTCTGATGCAGACAGAGCTGTGAAAAATCTACAGGGACACAGAAAAGAATAATTTGTGGTGATGTTATTGTTGCTTATATAATTATAGAGCTTTCATTGTAAAATGTTAATATTTAGTCATGACTACAGTCTCTATAATAATTGGAAGTAGCTATCGATTTCACAGATTGTCTAGTAATTGTCTCTGCTGTTCATAGGAGTGGTTTTTCTTTTGTTTTCCTTACCCATTGCATAAGAAAAAAACAGGTTCATGCGACGTGTTTTCTGTCATTACCTTTCTGGTAGGCTTGCATGGAAAAAAGAACAGCAAGTTTAGGAGTTTCTAATATGATTTCTGAAATGAATTTTCTTTAGAAGGCAGTTGAAAAATGCCTGGATGTTCCTTATCTAGTGTCCATATTAAAGTAAAGTATTAATTAAAGTTAAACTAATTTTATTATTAATTGTAATTATTATTAATTGTATTATTATTTTATTTAATTAATTAATTGTATTAGAAGGGTTGTACCCGTGTGTCTACCGTGGTGTGTGAGCTGGAAATGGTGGGAAGCTGGGGGGGTACCAGGGAAGGCATTGTATGCGCTCACCATATTTCTATACCTTCTTCAAGCCCCTGTTCTTTGTTCCTGTAGGAGATGGGTACTGGAGCAGGTAGGTCTTTGGTCTGACTCGGTGTAACTGTGTCACACAGGAGAGGCAAGGCAGCTTTCAACTGTTAGTAATCAGAAAAAACCAAAACACACGTGTGTGGGAGAGATACAAGCAAAGGTTAATAAAGCCTTTCATCCACCTTACAAAGCCTGCGAGAACGTTTGCTATGTATGGGAATCATCATTTTGTCAGAAGAGCATTGTCTGGCTTTTCAGCCAGCGTTGTGACTAGTGAGAGAACATAAGCAGAGGAATGTGAGGAATACGTTAGTACGGTTTAACGCTACCTCTGATGAAACCAAGAAATGTTCATGAACCTGCTTTGTATGTAAACAGACTGTGGGCTAGAAGAAACTGTATTCAGCATCTCACAATATCACAAGTATTTATTACAACATGACTAGAGGCTCAAAGCAGTGTAATTGCTTTGTAGAACTTAGAAGCTCTATTTCTCTTTAAAGCATGCTGCTTCAATTAAGTATTCCTTTCGTCTACTCATTCAATATTCATTTTGGCTGCTACTGCTATACTATGTAAAGGAAAAAGAATAGTTAGAGGAACTCATGCTAAAAAATAAAAAGATTTGGAGGAAGAACTGTTTTAAAATCTGAATAATGTTTTGAGAATTGGTTTAAGTTTATAGTAAGCCTAAAGGAAAGGATTTCGTTACAGGTTATGACAACACCACAAAGCCAGATAGTTCTGCACTGTGAGCTGTCAGCCTTTCATGTTTGTGTATGTGCTAGCATATTCTTCAGATTATCGTGTTCCACCACTACTGCAAGCTGGAGGCTCTCGATAGCTTTGGTGTAGATAGCGATTTTCAGGGTGTTATGCCACTGCACATTCAAATTACTTGGGGAAGAAATACGGTATGAAAAGTGTGAGCCCTGATGCAGTTTATTTAAGAATTTGAAATTACATAGCTAGAGCAACAAAGTAAATATTAAACAATATTGACAATAGTGACAAATATAAGGAGGTGGTTGGGTTTTGGGTTTTTTTAAGTGTTGAATTAGGTTTTCAGACCTGACTGTCTGGGGGATGTAGAACTAACACTATATTAGATAAAGGAGAATATTTTTGAGACCATTTTGTTTCTTTATGTAACTTTTTATATTATAGCAATAGATACCTTTTACCCTCTCCGTGTTTATAATAGATGAAAAAAAATAATTCAATATCTATTATAATTGTCACAATGTTAAGGCAGAAAAAGCACAAAGCAGACAAAAAAAGCCCTCTACCATGTGAAAAGTGGTGTTAAAGCTACCATGAATTACAGCATAGGAGGTTATTGCATCAACACTGGGAAAACATGTTAAGTTCAAAATTTTTTCTTATGGAGCGCACAGCCTTATTTTAGAGCCACCAGTTTTCTACTATACAAAAGGAGTACCTGCTAGAGTAAAATAAATAAAATTTGATTCTGGCAATTTGTAAGGTTCTAGTATGAAAATGCTCAGTTAGGGAAACACTGAATAAGTGTTAGCTTTTTGTGATGTTGTCAGAATTTAAGCTGATATGGTTACTTTTAGGTTTATTTCACTTATATTACACTCATGATTTTGAGATAAATATGAAAACAGATGGATAATGTTATTTACTGTGCCGTTAATAGTCTCAGGAACATGTGTGAGGATTTTCTCAATGGATATTAACAGGGGGAAAAAATAAAAGGGCCCACACTTATAAAGTGTCTTTATATCTATGTGCACAGCTAGAAAGATTTCTAAGTGGATGATTTTTATATACTTTCAAGTTTGCCTTTGTCTTTATCCCATTATTTGAAAGAATGCCATGAAAACGGGGAAATAATGTGAAATTTATAGATTAGATTCATCTACGTCAACATTTTTAAATGTTAATTTTTATATCTCCTTGTTAATTTCAGAAGCGTGAACAACTTGTTCTTCAGATTCTGAAATTATTTGAACCACAGTGTGGATCACGCTCTCCCTTATACTATCAGGAAATAAAAAATTCGACCTAGGAGTTAAATTGTTTGTAGGCATATTTGATTCTCCATTATCTTCCTCTGAATCACAGATGTTATGTTTTATTATGTTGAGAATCCTTCCCTTTTTTTATCTCTCTTCCGTATCCTGAATCCATTTTCTTTGATGCAGACACTGCCTTGCATGTTCTTTTCAACCTCTGAAAGAGGAGCTGAGAAAGGCAAAAGCATTAAGGAGAAACGACAGTCAAGGTGACCCATAGCACTCCTGGAGGGGAGAGTTTGCTGGCAAACGGAGCAGGCGGCAACTCGCACAGCACCCAGGGAGTCCTGCCATGGGTGGGAAAGAGGCAAAAATAAAGCTTTTGTCTATCGATGATCTTCTACTGCCTTGGCACTCCCGATAGTATAAATTACAGAATCCGTCTTTCCAACTGCTGCCAGCTTGTCATGTTGGCAGCATCTCAGATTCTGTATTAAATTTAAAAAAAAACAAAAAACAAAAAACAAAAAAAAGCAAGCCATCAATAATTTATCTAGAATTGTGGTGTTTTGCTGTATTACCTCTTCCCAGTGTAGTAGGCAATGTGTTTGTATCACTGAGACTCAGTTTCCTGTTTAGATTTTTGCAATTAGCTACTGCCTTTGATGAAAATACTCTGTTGCGGCAGCAGTTGTTTTTTCTTCACTGCCATAATTGAGTAAAGCAAATATAGGTAATATAGGTATACTGTAGCAACTTACGGACATGCTTATCATGTTTTAATTTAGCCAAGCAGACCTGCAAGTGATTTTGGCGGCAGCTCTCAGACTGTTATATTCTGTGTCCTGGTGTTCACCCTGCTCCTCGACCAGCTCCGCTATCAGGAGCTGCATCCACTGTCATCTCCCAAGTCCTTCAAAGACTTCTTGATCTGTGTCTTTTTGACCTCTCTCAAGATTTACTGCTTAGGCTTGAACTGTATCTTGTAATACTGGTGTCCTTCTGATACTTAGCCCTGTATCGCCCTTCTTGGCCCTCATCGCAATCCTTCTCATAATACAAAGAAATTTGAGGTCTCCAATATTGGTAAGGTTAGCTTGTCTCTGAACTTAAGGAAAAGTAGATTTCTGCTAATCAGTCTCTCAATAGTCTCTTTAAATACAATCCTCTCAAAATACTGAAAACTAAGCTGCTCATTGTCTTGTGCAGTCCGAGTCTCTCTCTCTCTCTGGCATTAAACTGTTAATGCTACTTACAGGCACCAAACGAGTAACACAAAATGGGTCAAAACCAGCTCTCACTGAAAGTACAGTAAAATTCAGATCAAATCAGTGACTCAACCTTCATTTGTTAAAGATGAGAGTAATGTCTTGCTGGATGTTTTAAGACATGTTTTGAGTTTTAAGTTTGGGGATTCTTGGGGGCTTGTTTTGTCTATTTCTTTGTATTTGTATGTGAAGAAAAGCTCAAGGGATTTTCAGATAGTCTTATTTGCCCTGGATCAAACTTCAAAATAAGTTTTTTATTATTCAAATAGTGATGATTTTAATACCTGAAACAATATTATTATATAAGAAATGCTACAATAGCTTACTTTGTTCTCAGGGAGGTGCAAAGCTATCAGTGCTTTAGTGGGGTTTTTTGTCTTGATTATTTGACTCCATTGGCCAAGAAGGTAAATGGTCTCCTGGGGTGCATTAAAAAGAGCATGGCCAGTGTGTTGAGGAAGGTCATCCTCAATCTGCCCTGCTGAGGCCACAGCTGGAGTACTTTGTCCAGTTCTGGGCTCCCCAGTTCAAGAAAAACTACTACAGGGAACTACTGGAGACAGTCCAGCGGAGGGCTACAAAGATGATCAAGAGAATGGAGCATCTCTCTTATGAGGAAAGGCTGAGAGACCTGGGTCTGTTAAGCCTGGAGAAGAGAAGACTGAGAGGGGATCTCATCAATGCTTGTAAGTATCTAAAGGGTGAGTGCCAAGAGGGCAGGGCCAGACTCTTTTCAGTGGTGCCCAGTGACAGAACAAGGGGCAACGGGCTCAAACTGGAACACAGGAGACTCCATCTGGACGCGAGGAAAAGCTTCTTTAGTTTGAGGGTGACAGCACTGGAACAGGCTGCCCAGAGAGGTGGTGGAGTCTCCTTCTCTGGAGATATTCAAAACCCACCTGGACAGGATCCTGTTCAACCTGCTGTAGGTGAGGGTTGGACTAGATGATCTTGAAGGTCCCTTCCAACCCCTACCACTCTGTGATTCTGTGATTGTGATCACTCCCTGAAATTTCAGAATAAATTTGCAGTAACGGTTAATTCACTTATTTTCCTGCTCCCTGAGAAAAATAAATGTTAATCCTTAGAGGGAATCTTAATATTGTATTTTACAGTAATCTCTTTAGAAGACAAAGAATTACAAATGACATTTTAAAATCAGTAAGACTTCAGTGACAGCTCCCAAGAACAAAAAAGAGGCAAGCTTCCTAATTATTCCTGTAATTGTCATTTGTAATAAGCTGATTAAATAAAAAGCAGATAAATGATGGTATTTTCATGATATGAGTACAGCCCACTACAGGTAAACTGTGACTCATTCATCTAGATATGTTTAAAACAAAAT
Source organism: Chionis minor (assembly GCA_013398295.1). Lineage (NCBI taxonomy): Eukaryota > Metazoa > Chordata > Aves > Charadriiformes > Chionidae > Chionis > Chionis minor. Next base: position 58,938 of record VZSF01006629.1, on the reverse strand, counting down.
CCTAAGAAAAACTACTTTGCATTCACAGCAGCAGCTTTTTTTTCCCTGGTGTGAAATGGTTTAAGCACATATGCATCCCATTGCCTGGGTGTAACTGGATCAGTGCACAGCAGGGAGAGCAGAGTGTCTCTTCAGTGGGAAAGAGTGAACCTAAAGAATATTCATAAAGAGCAAATTAAAACATCTTATCAGGCCTTGATTAGGCTTGACAGCTTTCCTAAGGATTTTCTGTTGTTGTTACATGTACTTAATACCAGCAGAGGATTTGTGAAAGAGCCGCCACCCCCACCTTCTGCAGCCTTTAAGTGATGGTGGTGGATGAGACCCTTTACGTTGCGTTCTTCTGATATCTTTCATTTCAAGTTGCATATCTACACTACACTAGTTTCTGTGAGATTAATTTTACCCCAGAATTTCACATTTGCAAATGTTATGGTAAATGTACTGCCCGTAATGATGATATAATATAAAAAGTATGTTGCAAGTGATTCATAAGTGGTCTTCTCATGCTTCTGAGGTTCCTTCAAAGCCTCTGCCTTCACTACTTCTTCATCATGTATCTTCAGTGATGTCTTAACCAGCAGGCAAAGAAATATTGTAAGCATGTGCTGGGTGTTTTCTCTTCAGTCTATGGCAATGAGATAAAAATTGACAGTGGATTTAGGACTATGCTGGGATGCATTTCTTGTTATTTGTACAAAGTCATAAAGCCCATTTTGCTCAGTTCAGAGACATTTCTTTTTCTGCTGTCCTGTGATTATTTTCAAATGAGAACCATGTTTGGCCTTGATGCTTGCAATGTGTTTGGGGCCATTTAAGTTAGAAGTTAATTCCTCTAGGCTCTTTTTATAATTGGTAGAGAGAGATGGGTACCTGCAAAGAGTATTGCTGAGGAGCTTCTCTCTCTTTTTGTGAGGTCCACATGAAAAATGTGTGGCACCAGTGTTCCTCAGCAAGTGCTTCAGGCTAACAACAGTGACTTGTGGTCCTACAAGAAAATATGGCTAACTTAACTGAAGATTTAAAAGCAGTGTGGAACTGAAAACTGACAGAAATGTTGTTTAATGTGGATGTCAGAAATTGTTTTCAAAAGGAAGTTTTGGTATTTATCAGAACATTTTTGGTCAAAGCAAATATCTGTTCAAATTGCTAGAAATACCTCAATTATTATTTTTTTAATTTTTAAAAAGCTAAACAAACTAAGAAAATGACAATTCCTCTTCTTCCCCCTGAATGAGACATCTTGGTTAAAGTTAGCTGTTGAGATTGCTGAGATATTCATAGTTATTTTGAAATTAATTCATTGGAAGTTAGTTTGAAACTCTTATGTTAAAGGAACACTGAGTATAGAAGTGTTAGGGTGGGTTTTTTTCCTTTTTTTTTTCCCCTCTATCTTCCATAACCCCAAAGAGAAATAAAGCTAAGTGTGAAGAATGCTACTGGTTACACTTTTTTGTTCGTGGTTGGTGTTATATTTGTTGAAGAAGTAGTTGGTGAAGCCATCTCCAACGATTGGGGAGATAGCATAGAAAACAGAGAATGTTTGAGAGAGTTGGGGATACGGCAGGGAATAGATTGCTAGACTGCAGCAGGAGAGGAATTCCTAGAGGCTGGAGAGCAAAGGACAGAACTTACTGACACTCTGAAAGTCACTGTATGGGATGGAAGCACAGAGTCACCATGGAGGCTTAGAGGGCTGGGGAGGAATTGTGTATAGATCTGTTTTTTGTTTGTTCGTTTGTTTCTTGCTTTTGCTTTCAGCTTGCTTTATTTAACACCTACCCCATCCCCAAGGTTTAAGTGTTTGCGCAAATGCAAGTGTGGAAGCCCTTTAGTCTTTTGAGGAAGTTCACTAAGGAGAAAACCTAAGTCAGTCGCTGCCCCAAAGCTCTGGCTTGCTTTAAGGCCCTGTTGTCTGCACACAGACAAGTGTGCAGCAGAGTGAAAATTTAAGCTTTTTGGATTACTTGTACCCTTGTACTCAAATGGATTATTTTGTATTTAAACTTCAAGATTAACTTAATAATGGGGGGGGTGTCAGATCCATCACTAATACCTCTGTGTCAACAACTACAGGAACCTAGAGGTGCTGAGTAGTAGTTTGCTCAAAGGTTCATGTAAATGTTTGTTGGTACTCACTGGCAATGCTTTTATAAAATTGCATACTACTTCACAGCAAAAGCAAAATAATGCCATTTAATACATGAGCCTATCTGTGCACCTTATCATTATTTTGGATCCAGTTCTAAAAATAATATTCTTGTAATCTAATGAAAGAGCTTATTTTTGCTTAACTGTCACACTCGTGTACAGATTATTTTTTTTTTTAATACTTACATTGCCAAAGGCAGTAGTTAGTGCATTGAGGATGAGATTTCTATCATTTGCATTGATGTAAACATGTCAATGAATTGGTTTGAAGGTACTTAGATATCAAGCACAAGTTTTGGGTACCATGTGATTTCTTGGATAATTGATGATCAGAAATTTGTTAGAATCCCAAATGGGCAACGTCTTAATCTTTTTTTTTTTCACTGAACACACACAGTGTACACAAGACACAGTGATCTGATAAGACAGAAATTTTTAGTTTGCAAGATGAACAATTTAACTTTGTTTCAGTCATGATTATTTTAGTATCTCTGCTTTAGTTGGAGATTTTCTTTTGAAGTTGGCAAGTGTTTGAAGTGGTGTTCTGGGGAAATGATATCTCTTAACTCAGTGTAAATATACCTAAATTAAATAAAACAGTGATTATGTCATTTGTGGAAGGCTGTTTAGAGCTTAAGTAGGGTAATCTTGCTGAAATAGAAACTGAAATATATTTGTATTTAATATAAATTTATTTTTCTGGATAGCTAGCTAAACCTTGGAAACTTTAATTCAAAATCAATCTGCAAAAAATAGGGGGGAGTTTGAGAGTGAATTGGTCTCTGCCCGCTGGCATTGCTATGGAGTATTAATGTTGAGGATTTTAGAACTACAAAAAAACTGTTTAGCCGCAGTGTCCACTTAAAAAACAGGCAAAGAGGAGCCGAGGCTAAGTGTATAGCCTATCATCAGCCCATTCCCAAACTGCCACTAAAATTAATGATGGGTGAACTGCTGAAAATTTTGTTGAAGTCAATGAGACTTTTGAAGCTCGGGGGAATCAGTAATAAGATGTGGCTTCATATTCCTTCCAGTCATTTGATAAGAAAGTGTTGTAAATAATTTGTACCTGCCATACTTCATTTAACTTACTCTTGTGCCATACCAGAATTATTCTATTAACCTGCTTTGGAAATAATTAAGGCTCAGCCCAGCATCTCCCACAACTTTACTCACACAAATAGTCTTGTTACTGGAGTCATTCAGATGAATGAGGATTGCGTGGCCTGGCCTCAATTTCTTCATGGAATGTGAGCATTCCTCAGTCAGAGAAAATGTCTTCTGTATAACTGTCTGCAGATAGCCATCTTTTCTTTGTGAAATGGTTACAGTTTGTTTTTTTCTGAACTGTGTATTCTTTTCCTCTTTCATAGTAAGTTAATGCATAGTGTAGATGAGGGGAGGTCTTAAAAAACCCTGAAAAATACAGGTTTTTTTACCCTCTGATTCGTGGATTTTGTAAGTTGAACAGAGTAAATATTAGAGTTTTTAATAATGGAAAAGCAACCATGTCATCATTCAAGGATATAGGTTTTATTGGTTTTGTTGACACTGATTATAACATGTCAAGTATTTACCATAGACCTTAGAGACTTAAAAAAAATAATAACTTCTGTTCTTTGGAGAGTTACCAGCTGGTATGTGTCTGTCTTCAAGAACTTGTTCCATATAATCATTTCACAGATTGTGTGGAACAAACACTCCTTAACTGGCTTTTAATTTTTATTTGGGTTATAATAAAGGAAAGACTAGAAGTAACCTACCTGAATTTACCTTTATTTTTCAAAATGTATTATGTTTTTGTTCTCGTTATTTGACGCAATATGGAAGGAAAAGAATGGGATAATAATTGGCAAGGTATAAAGAATAGTGCAGTTGCAAAGCAAATATGGAAACAGCCCAGGAAAAGGTAAGAGAGAAGATTAGGTTCATGCCTTGGAGAGGAGAACTTTGGCTCCTATTTTGCTAGTCGAAACTACGTGATGACTTTGTGATTGCTCAGTTCTTATTTCTCCAATTTGATTAATTTCTGTGTATGTTCTTGAAATTAAGTATTCGATTTATGTAGGATAAAAAGTGAAACGTATCTGTAATCATAAAAATAGGAGATAATCCCATACTCGTTTTGTGTTTTCCAAGTTCCAGTTTCTCCAAGAATCCTTAGATATATAGGAAATGCAGAACTGTTTCTGCAAGCTTGGTTTTGCACCATGTCAGAAAAACAATGAAGTGTGCAATGTTAGCATCTTCTCTTGTTTTCCAGGTCCGTGGGGGAGATGCATGGGAGATGAATGCGGTCCAGGTGGCATCCAGACGCGAGCAGTGTGGTGCGCCCACGTGGAGGGCTGGACCACCCTGCCCACCAACTGCAAGCAGCCGGAGCGTCCGGACAACCAGCAGAGCTGTTTTCGGGTCTGCGACTGGCACAAGGAGCTGTACGACTGGCAGATAGGCAGCTGGAACCAGTGCCGGCCCGTCCTCTCACGCAGCCATGAGAAGCCCCTGGAGTGCCTCAGAGGGGAGGAAGGGATCCAGACAAGGGACATCACCTGTATCCAGAAGTCCAACGGGGTGCCAGCTGAGGATGTCATCTGCGAGTACTTTGAGCCCAAGCCCCGCCAGGAGCAGGCGTGCCTCATCCCCTGCCGGCAGGACTGCATCGTGGCTGAATTTGCCCCCTGGTCAGAGTGCTCCAAGACCTGCGGCAACGGGCTTCAGCATCGAACTCGGCACGTTGTGGCTCCGCCGCAGTTCGGTGGCTCTGCTTGTCCTAATCTCACCGAGTTTCAGATCTGTCAGTCTAGCCCGTGCGCTGCTGAAGAAAGCCTGTATAGCCTAAACGTGGGACCCTGGAGCGCATGCTCAGTGCCCCATTCTAGACAAATAAGGCAAGCGAGGAAACGAGGGAAGAACAAAGACAAGGAAAAGGACAGAGAAAAGGCAGTTCGGGATCCTGAGGCTCGTGAGTTAATTAAGAAGAAGAGGAATCGAAACAGGCAGAATAGACAGGAGAACAAATATTGGGACATCCAGATTGGGTACCAAACCAGGCAGGTCACGTGTACTCACAGAAATGGGAAAACTGCTGCTCTGAGGTAATGACTATTTATTAATTTGCACATCTTTATTTTTCTCTGTTTAAAGTAAAGCATGCATATGTGTACACTGGTATCATTTTACACAAGCCTGAACCTCAATATGGGGCACACGCTATTTCTGATATGAACATCCCTCATCAAACCTCAAGATGCTTCTATGACATGAAACATGCAAGTTGTGCTGGTGATCAAACTAAGCATCACATAAATGTATGCTGTTAAACTATGCTAACTCTCTAGCCTCTGTCTAAATAGATTTTCTCCAAAGCTTGAAGGTATTTGTCAAATGCTGCTCTGTTTCTGTGGGTTCAGGCAGGTTTTTGCTCTCTAGCCAGTCATGTGTGTTTGGAAGAGGTGATGTTACTGCTTTTAAGGCTCTGGGCACAAAGACTAACAGAAAACTGGGCTGGGTCAGTCTCAGAGTAAAAGTAGAAAACAGAAAGAAAGATAACTGCATGAGAAAGCAGTATCTGTTCTTTCCAGTACCTTTTGTTTTGAGATGGAAGGGCATAAAATAGTTTCTCCTTTTTGATTTCTACGGCAAAATTCCTGAAAGGGAGACTGTGAAAACTCTTTTCTTCTTTCATGTGCTTCCTCTTTTTCCTTCTCATCTGCATCTTTATGCTGTTTGTCTGGGTTTTTTTCTGATATGTTGGTTTTTTTTTTTTTTTTTTTAAATTTTACTTTTCAAGAGTTTTGGCAGTCACAGATGTTTTGATAACTCTTTCCATAGGCTTTTGGGTACATTTCTGCAACCATATTATCTTCCACTTGTTTGTTTTACTTGGCGTGCTATTGCTAGCTCATGTCTTTTTCTTCCTATCCCCCAGAATGTTTTTGTCCAACTCAGAAATCTTCTTTCAGTCTAGTCTACCTTTTTTCTGTCTTTGGTGTGATTCTTTTTGTTTACTCCCCTCTAGTTCAATGCATGATTAATCAATTTTACATCAACTGTGTAATGACTAAGATATCTTGCTGAACGAGGCTGACACCTATTGCTGCTAGGTTAGTGTTTATGAACTTTTTTCAGGGTCTTTTATTTTGGAGTTTTCGTTGTGCCAGTTAAACATTCTACCACAGAACTTCAATTGCTTCAGCCTTTCCTATCAGAAACCATATTTTATAGTTTTTTCCAGCATAATAAACATTTTTTTGAGTATGCTTCCTTCAAGAGAGGATCCAGCAGTAAAACAGAAAGATGCTGAGAGATTCCTGGCTTAAGGGAATGAAAGATTTGGTTGTTTAGTTGGAAGGAGGGACATACAAGTGAAGATGTGAAGTGTCTATGAGTATATAAAAACCCATCACGAGGAAGAATGGAAAAAGCTATTCTTTCTGTATTACGGCTGTATAGGAAAGGCAATAATGGGCTAATCACAGCAGTGCTGAGTGAGGTTAGACGTCTCAATACTGGGAATAGTGAAGTTCTGGAGAATATTCTTTGGGGAATGTGTGGCACCTCCACACTCAAAGGTTTTTAAGAATAGGCTAGAAATGCACGTGTCAGTAATGACACACCTTGCGTAACTCTTGGTTAGGGAAGAGGGGCTGAATGCATTTTTGCAGTCTCTCCTAGCTCTGTTTTTCTACGTTTCTTTCAGATTTTGACCCAGGCTTGGGTGAATGTCTGCACAAGGAATCTCAAAATCAGCTTGCTCAGGCAGTCAAAGATGTTGTCTGTGGCACTGGTTCAGTGCTGGTACAGGAAGAGGTTGCCATTACCCCTTCCTTTTCCAGCCTCACATCATGCAACCCACACTGTGCTTTGCCCAGGAACATCATTGTCCTTTAAATACCGGGAGTAATTTATTAAAATTTATTAAAATCTCAGTTGCTAGCAGATAGCAGCCAGCCACTCTGTTTGAAAGACCCCAAGTTTTTGTAAGGTTAAACAAATAATTCAGAAAATCTATCATATATAAAAAAAAAAAAAAAAAAAGAAAAACAGAGGAGAAATATTCATGCGCTGAGGCTCTGATAAATGGTAAAAGAAAGTAAAAGTATAATTGGAAGTCAATGGCATCCTTTAGTTATCTTGTTTACACTCACTGTTGAATTCACGCAGATCAGTAACACTGTCTTAATTTCAGATACCGCAGTGTATTATACCATATGCACATTCAGGCTGTAGCCGGGAAACGGATTATATTCTCCTGCCTGAGGCTGTGAAACAATAGATAATACAACATAGGAGTGATTCTTCACAGGGGAGAAAATGATACAAAAGATGCAGTGGACATTTTGATGTCTAATGGATATAATTTTATGTTGTAGATGCACAAAGGATTTCTAATGGTCTTCCTATCAAGTTTAACATAGAATCTTTTTTTTCCAGTTGCATAGTGAAAACAAGAAAATTTGGTTGAATGACTCATATGAGAAATTCCAGCACTGATATCTTAGCCTTTAGAGACCTATCTATCTATGTCACCTATATATCCATTTGCTTCATCTATGCTCCACTCTTCACCAAGTGGTCAAATGCCTTATTCTATGATTGGCATTCCAGAATCTTAAGCAATAGAATTATTTTTCTGCCCAGGTTGTCAATGCAGCCAGCTCAAATGATTTTATAATCTCCATCTCATAGTAACTGTGTTACTAAATAATATAGACAAGTAAGGTGACTGGAAAACCTGCCGCGCTCATGTGGAATGCTCTTCAGCTTGAATAGTTCATTTTCAGGGAGTTTTGACTTCAGCAATCAGAAACAATCAGCCCCCTGGCAGCATGACTGAAAGACGAAGAAAAACCCTCAGGCGAGTAATATTTTTTGCAGAGGTAGCAAAATTGGTATAGTATAAAAAGGGTTTCAAAAAAACAAGTTTCAGAAGGCTGCTCCAGAGAAAACGGTTCTGTAACGCTGTCAGCAAAACTTCAAAAAGGCAAATTCTCTCGACCCATCAGCACACCAGGCATGGTAAAGAGAAGTGAAACAAAAAAAAAATCAAAATGTAATTTATACACTTTATTGCCGAGTGAACAATACATAGTCTCCCGTGAAGGATGAAATATTGGATTTTGTATTGCTCATTCTACAATAATGTACGTGTTACATGGCCTATATTTGCTTTATGTCTCCCTTAGTCTGAAATTCTGGTGCACTGAAAATATTTAAAAAATAGAAATGTTGTAGAAGAAAGAATTCACTAATTAAAGGTGACATAAAATGACTAGTCTTGAATAGCTAACAAAACCTGGACACTGTTGGTGTTAGTGTAGAGGACAATAATGACCCTCTAAAATGTTTCCTCTTTTTTTTGGTGAAAGCGGAGTTTTCCAGAGATCCCACAGAGAGCCGTTAGATAAAAAACTGACGGTGTAGAGAAACATAAAATGTATGTAAAAGCTCATTTTGAGTTACAAATCTGTTCTCATTATTACAAGTTTTGATGAATGTGTCTCATGTTAAGCCTATCATTTTCTACTGTAATATATAGTCTGGTTTCGCTTTCTTCTACTCTGCCAAATTGAGACCATTGGGTCTCAAACATTTCCTCATAATTGTCTTTCTGAGCAGACTTTGGGGGGAAAGTTTAGCAAAAATGTTTTGGCTCTTTTTGTACAAGTCTAAGAAAAAAATACTTTGTTTTAGCAGTGTTTATTTACATAACTGCTTTACTGAGATGCTTTGTTGACACCTCACTGGACTGGGGAAAGAATTTGATATTTGGAAGGACTAGAGCAGGTTATGAGCGCAGACATTTATAACTGTAAGAGTATGGACCAGAACTAGAGTGTCTTCTTGGCCTGTATGTTTCTGCACTTCAGCAAAGATTTTGAAATTCACTGACAAAGCTTATCGAGTTCCCCTGTAGCAGTTTGTCCACAGGCATGGGGGCAGCCTGCAACTGCTAAAAACCACTTAGCTCAAATGGCTGCAAAGGGCGCTACAGAAGTTCTGCAAGGATCCAACTGCCTATTAAAAAAAAAAAAAAATCCCAGGAATTTCTGCACTATTTCCTTTCTCCATCATTTGGATATGGCATGTTTATCTTGCTGGGACCAAAACACCCATGTCTGATTGGGGGGAGAAATAGAGGAGATCAAGTAGGAAACCATCCCCACCAGCTCTTTGGCTGCAGTCCCCAGAACTGGTCAATATTCCCTTGGCAGCACATCTGTGACCTGTTTGTGAAGTTCAACATTACCAATGACTTCAAGTGAGAATTCAAGAAACAAGAGTAAAATTTTAGATATATTCAGGGCTTTTATGTCTTTGTTGGGAAATCAACTTAGCAATAGCAGCAGTGGAACATAATAATGGGAAAGAAAAGCATCCAAAATTCAAGAAATGCTGACCAGTTCCTGGGCAGATTGGTTTAGCCCCTTTATGCATTTGATCGTGTGATCATGTTTCCTTTTTTCCCACCTCTGTCCTTCTCAGAAGGTTTGTTATTTCTTTTCATCCTCCTGTCTGATTCTGTACATTTGTCCAACAGCTAGGAAAATATATCCACACCTTGTAATGAATTAAACTCTCTTAGAATTTTCCATAATGGTATCATTGCAGTGGTTTATTAACTTTCAGTTTGGCAGAGTTTGAGCTTTTATTTATTCCAACCCTACGGTTGGGACATGAGAGCTGACAGTACGGCCAAAAATATTGAATTGTCTTATTAATTTTGGGCATCCAGTTTGACAGTATATAACGCCTGATTTTTCAGCTTACTTCATGTAGACTTGTGTCTGCTTAAAGCACAGTCACTATATTCACTACCGACCACAAGTCTTCAGCTGGATACCCAGGGACTGAGGAATTATAGAATGGCCAGCTGGGTATTTAGGCTGATGAGCAAGTGTTACTGAAGATGTATTGGCAGAAAAAGAGAATCTCCTCCTCTAGGGTGGCATTTTAACATTGTTGGTCTTTCCAGGTCTTGAAACCTCCCAAACCAAGTGTTCACTTTCCAGATCACGCAACAAATGCCTCCATCCACTTTATGTAATCTTACTCTTCTTTTAAATTACAGACTGTGGGAAGGAGGAAGATTTAAAAAAAAATGCAGCATTAGCCTGTTGCTTTCTTTATGCCGTTGATTTGGAGAAGCAGACAAGTCACCCTGAGGTGTATGCAGTCAGACAGCAAACAGAAGAGAGATTTAAACATATAACACAGCAGCTCAGTTTGTTGGACCCTGTAGCATATTCCTGGCTTAGAAGAAGATTCTCTGTACTTCTCTGAGCTGATCTATAAGGCAGCATTCAGGACGAGTGATGTGTATGAAGGTGGCAGTGGCTAAGGTGGAGTAGCTTCAGGGAGACAGCCTGCAGGAGAATGAAGGAATAGCAATCCAGAGAGGGCAGCTTGTAGAGGTGAAGGAGCGTAAGCAACCTTTAGCTTGTTCTTTGAGGACCAGCTGGAAGCGTGCAGGTGTTTTTTATGTTCCTGGACAGGCAGCTCTGCAGCTATGTTTTGTACAGCAAGCCTCCAAGTGCACCACACCATAAAAGTTTAGAAGACATGACTGGTTCACTAACAGAAGGCCAATAAATATCACATATTTGGATAATGAGCAATATACAGTCATGTTGATAAATTAATGTGGAATCAACTAGACCGCATGCTTTTAACAAATGGAGAACAGGGAAGAGGAAAGTCGTTTTGGAAGAAAAAACTCGTGATGGCTAAAAACTGCAGGGTAATTATCAGATGCGTTGGGATAATAAAAATGTACAGTATTAGAGAAACAGGGTGAAAACATATTGCTTTCCTGCCATTTTCCACTGTGCTTTTAGAATTTCCATGAATTTGAAAGTCAGAAGCATTCTGTAGATTTTTAATGGGATTTTGGTGGAGAAAGTAGTTTCTGTGGATATGCATAGTATTATTCACCGGGTGTTTCTTTCTATTCTAAGTACCTGCTCCATCATCTTACCGAGGCTGCTGTTTTGACAGTGGCATGTCACTATTGCTATACATTTGACATACCATGCCAAAATCTAGATTTAAGATGGAAATGTACACGCTGTGCTGAATAATTGAAACAACAGCAAGGAACCATTTCCTTCCCCACACCATCTTTTAACTCTTTTCATATAGTGAGCAGTTGTTCTGTCATTTAGATGCATGACATTCATACATTTCTGTGCAAGGCATCAAGATTGATGCCTTTCTGGAATATCTTTTTTATTCAAATACATGTAATTGGTCTTCCTTAGAAAAATACAATAGCTTGTAATGTAATGAGAGTCAAATTATGTGTTATGATAATCTCTTGTGGCCATAATTTCTATGAATGAACGAATGAATTCTATGAATGAATGCTATGTTGAATTTCTAGCCTTAATTTAGTAAGACATTAAGAGGAACAGTGGTAAATAGAATTAGTCACTGAGTTCTTTAACAAAGATTCTCCTACACTATACTTTTATGCATATTTTCTGCCTTGTTGTCAGAGAATTTTTATGTTAATTGACTTCAATATACCTAAATAAATAAATACAAATCAAGGAAGAATTTTCTGAAATTTGGACATCTTTATACTGGTATCATATCATAGTCTGTAAATAGTCCCATAAGGAACAAACTGGAATGTATTACTTGTTTAGAGTTTGGTTTTGTTTTTTTTATGTGACTGCGAAGCATAGTCTGGGACATAGAGTACGCCCCTGTTTTCTCAATGAGCTTTCTAAAGTTATGGTAAAGCATGTGAGCTGAGCGTCCTCCTGGGAGATACTCTTCCCCAAGGAGTCGGGGATTACACTAGATGGGAAGTCATAGAGTTCTGCCTCACTTCCAGATCCCCAGAATGGCAGAGTCGGGTACTTCAGTGCCTAACTTTCAGTGGTCCCACCAAAAATAAAATGTCCAGCCTACCTTCTAATATTGACAGCTTTTTTCCTAATGTTGGAAACTGAAATGTAACTGGTGATATTGTCAGAGCTAAGCATCAATACAGGGAACAAATCTAAATTAATACCTGAAGCATAACTAGTATTAGTAATATAATTTTCAGTAATATTTTTTTTATTTTATCTTCAATATGGCATATTTTTATCAAAAAATTTGGCATTGTGTTTATTTTTTCTTTGCCAATAAATCCATGAATTTTTTTGTTAGGTAGGGTTAATCTGATTAAGACAATGTGACAAAAATTCCTCCTGACAAAGGGAAATACCCCTCCAAAAGCTTTAAGAAGTCATCTATGTAGACTATTGCCAAATAACCTGCTCTACCATTTTTTAAATTATCTATAGCATGGGATGCGCATACTTGTCACTGTATCATGGGACTGTGAAAGATAGTACCACTCCCTAAATATTTCTGTTTTCTTCTCTCCTCAGACACACATGGTATTTGCAGCAGCCTCACAGCAGCTGCTGTTGCCACTTGTTTAGGTGTAGTAGAACTTCTTGTTGCTTTGCCTGTATTAGCCGACACGTTTTTCCTTCACACAGTAGTTGTAACCTCTGTTTTCTTTTCTCCTGTAATGTAGAAAGCCTGAGTGGTTTTGGTTTTTTCAAAACTGTTTTGGCTGTGCATCTTTGTTGTCAGAATTAATTAAAGTTGTGAAAGGATCATGGGAAAGCGGTCTTGTGAAAAGCACTTAGGTGGACAGTACTTAAATTGTAAATGAATAAAAGTGGTCTCATTGTTTGTGTGACTATAACAGCCCGTTATACTGTGAGGTACTAACAGTTTCTCAGAACAATGTACAATATGACCAATACTAAACAGTGCAGCTGTAAGGAAAATTAATCAGGACTATGTCATGAGGGATACCCATTACATTTGCCACTAGGAAAAAATACAGCCACTGTATTTTCACTAACTTCTTTAAAGAAACAAGTGTGTACCAACCATAAACTGAAACACTCAGGGATGACTAGACTTTACAAATTACATTTTATCTTCTGTGTAATTCATGGGGGTTATCTAAACTCTGGATTTAAATCACCTTTCTACTCTTCCTGCTGTCTAGTACTTTTTCATTAAACAGATTTTTTTTCTTTTTTTTTCTTACTTTATACCGAAGAGTTTATCATAGTGTCTTTCAAAATCCAGCTGTACCTTTGATCCAAGAATGGTATGGAGTTCATTTGATTGTTTTGCTCTCACAGTTAATGCATCCAATAGGCTGTATGAACTCTGAGAACACTGCATAGGTGATAAATAGCTTGTTGCATTGGGACATTGTGCTTGATTCTTGTCTCCACGAGGTAACTCCAAAATCCCTATTAGGCATATTGAGCATCTTTTAAGGTTCCATGGCGCTCAGATAAAGGGCAAGGAGGGAGAATCTACACGTGCAATATTAAGATCTAGATTTAGTCACAAATAACACAAAAGACTAATATTAACTATGAATATTACTGAATTTCCTCAGGCCTCCTGACCAGTAGAGTGATCATTCAGGGTTGCTGCAGAAAATGACGCGCATGGGTACATATATTTCAGAGGTTGATTTCACCTTCTGTCCCAGCAGTGTAAGCCTGAGCTTTTCTTGGTGCAATCTTAATGAGTGGTGTGGTACATGTTTTACATTTTCACTGTGAGGTTACAGTTATGAGAAGCAGATGCAATCTTTGGAAACTGTTCCTTACAGTCTCATTTCTTTTAGCAATCTACCAAGATTTAAGCAAACTTAAAGCAATCTACTGAGATTCTCTCTGTTGAGAAAAGTAAAATATGCTTGTATTCAAATTGTGCTTTAATTTCTTTATTGTTTTATGGATTCTTTGGGAGTTGGATCAGTCTTCGTTAATGGTTGTAAGATGTCTTGCAAGGATACTGTTTGTCCAGCTTAGTGTTTTGTTTTGGTAGGCTTTTTAACTGTTATTTTTTTGAGTCACAAATTTACTTTCTGATTCTTTCCAAAAGCTTCCTCTAGCTTTAGTTTGCTCTTCAGTCAAAAATGCAGCCTCTACAAACCTGCTTCTGTATATTTGTGTTTGCGTGTGTGATTTTGGTTTTCAAGTGCTAAACTAACATCTAGTTTGGGTGTTCTCTAAACAATTTGTCACTGTTCCAAGTCTTTCTGCAGACAAGTTTGTTTGGCCAAATGGGCTTGTATGTCGATAGTTTTCGTCTTGTGGCCAGAGGGAAAGATTGAAAACCATTTTGCTAATGGTATTCAATGATGTAATCTCTCATGAGATCAGCAAGAATTTGAGAGAGACTCTCATGTTTCCTGATGATACAGCTGGTTATGGGAGATGCCTGATGGTGCAGAGAACATTCAAGGCCAGGAAACAGTTAAATTATTCTGCTCTGGTTGTGTTTTCTTTTACCTTCCACATGGTAATTTCTTCTCTTCCTTAGTATTTAGATGAAGCCACTTCAAAACCTGTTAAAGGATTCTGGATTTCTTTAGCATGTTGATTGTGCTTTGATCTGAAACCTTCAGAAGCAGCTCCCTTTTTCTGCTGAACTGCTGAACCTCCTCATATCATACTCTGTATGGGTTTCTTCCAGGCAGCTAGCCTTGGTTTTGGTTATTTCTTCTGTACTCCTCTCAAGTTTTTAATTCATTCATTCATTCAATTTTGGGTGTTCAAAACATAGTGATATTCCATTGCTGGGGTTTTGCTTTGGAATACAAGCAGAGCTTGTATTTTTTTTGCTGAAAATGGAGGAGTCTTCTTCAAAGAGAGTGATCAAGTTCCTTCCCCAAAGGTGCTGGGGTTGAACTCCTCAGCAGACAGAACAGGTTCTGACCCCACAACCCTTCCTGGTCACAAAAGGCACGTGACATCTGATCCCTGGGATACTATATGGTATGAGAGAGGCGAGGGGAGGAAGAACACCTTTTCTTGCTAGGTCTTTTGTGCAGTGTCTGACAATGTAGATGTCTGTTGAGGATCTCTTAATACTTCTTGCTGCGCTGAGCTCTTGTGAGGATGATAAGACATTGGAGTGTCTGCTTTCTGCACCAGGGTTGAGGGCAGGTTGGCTGTGACAGGACTGTAGCAGCCTGGGCAGACCTGTAGGTGCACCTGCAGGGACCTTTAGAGCCACAGGAGCAAAGAGCCTGTGGACATAATCCACTACCACATCAAATACTGATCCAAGCTTGAAAGATCACAGTTTTCAATTTACAGGTAAAATTCCACTTAAGTCCTTTTCAGTCCAGCTCTAATCCATGGCTTTTTTTTCCCATGAGTGCCAAAAGTTTATGTTGGTGTCAGTCTCTCTCCTGAACCATAGCCGTGTTATTCATTTCAGAACGATGGAAATCTCCTCGTGTAATCAAATGGGGAAACAGCTAGAGAAAAAATAAGTATATCAGAATTCCAGGAGAATGTGTACAGTAAATGAAAATGAGGGGTAATAGCTGTGAAAATTTCATTAAAGAAAACCAAAGCTGATGTTGATAATGATGAAGAAATAGAGAAAAGATGGCAAAATAGTACAGACAGAAATTATTGAAGAAACTATTTGGCTTGCATTAACCTTTTCAATTGGGCTCTATTGCTTTACATTATAGGTAAAACCAGTAAATAGCAGCTCTTGTTAAATGTCGGCACTGAGCAAATGAATTGAATTTGTTGTAAAGGACACGTTTTCCACTGTACTTTTTTAAATTTAAATTGCAAACCTTACATTGGAGCTCTTGCACATGAAGAGCAACTGTATTGTGAAAAGTACCAAACTGACCTTCAGAATGATGTCTCCTTACTATGTTAGATATGTGGATTCATATTTACATTAACTTATAGATGGTCCAGATATGGTAAAGTGCAGATATTTCAGGAGTGTCCTTAGAATGAATCTTGAACTGCCCTCAAATCCAGGGCAGTTTTATATCTTGGGGTTGTACATACAGTAGAAAGGGTCTGTAATTGCAGGATATAACAGTGTTCAAATAAAATGAGACTAAGTGAAAGAGAACTGTTGGACCTAACAGATAGTCAAGGAGAGAGCCTACAGAATTCTCTAACCTCACAAATGCTACCAAATGAATAGAATATGGTTATGCAAGGCTTGAAGCCAGAAACTTAAATTAACAGAACCGCTTTAAAGCAAAAATACCTATCTACAGTTATTGGTGGGTAAAAAAGGTGCGTAACTCATTGTTTTCAAGATGATGTGGATGCCAGCATCTCGTGTGGGTTCAGAAAGTGTTTACGTTAATTGATGGAGGAAAACTCTATAAAGGGCTCTTCAATGCAAAGATAAAACTTATGTTCAGGAAGTCTTCAAGCCACAGTTTGCTGGAAAACGAGAGGGTATGTTGGAAAAGTACGACCAAATACTTGCTGTCTTTCCATTTTTTCCCTCCATTTGCTACTGCCAAAACAGGTATCAGACTGCATGGATTGTTAGTTAGAACCACTCAGCCATGCTTTTCTCATTAACTCTTCTTTCTAGTTATCAGTTCAATATGGTATGGAGGAAACACCAGCAAAAGTAGAGACAGTTGTAGAAGTTAGCTATGTATAGCTCATGGAGTAAAATGCCTTGCTTAAAAAGTATTTATGTTTCCTATTAATTCTGCATAAATTTGGAGAATTTATGGTCCTATGCTCATGCATTACCATGGATTTGGCTTTATGCATGCATTAGTATGCATGGCTTTATCTATTGGAAAAAAATAAAAAGGGGAAAAAAAAAATTCCTACTTGAGCTTATAGAGGAGGAAATTCCAGTGGTCTCTTCCATGACTTTTCTACACAACTTCAAAGGTAAATTTTGAGACTGAGATTACAGACACAGGTCATTGGCATATAAAACCAAGTTGCCTTGATTTTTAAAAATTGTAAAAGCATGATTCACTGTCTAATAGAAATTTAGGATACCTCAGAAAAAGTTTTACCTCTTGACCAACATAATTTTATCACACATTTAAAGGGTCATCTTCCAATAAAGAGACTGCTGTCAACTTCAGGATTTCCTCATTTGTACACAGGTACTATGGTGCAATTTGCTCCAGGCTTATGCTTCAAGCTTCATTCTCTATGTGTCTGTAGCCTTAATTATCCGATAAATTACTTTGAAATCCACAGGGGAAACCTTCCTATCCAAAGCAATATTTATTTTTTATTTATAGCTGTAAGAGCAAAAATGAGCCTACGGAACGTGAGTAGACACAAATTTCTGACCACACATATCCAAAAGAGGTTGAGTAGCAATTATGTTCTGTATTTTGCCCTTTGAACCAGCACTGGCTTTTTCTTTAGTTCATTTATCTCATCTAAGTCTTTCAGGTCAGGAATGGGTTTGATCTTGGCTTGATAGGAATAGGGCTCCTTCATCCCCTGTGACATTTTGTTTTGTTTGGGATTGCCTTCTCTTTCCACTATGTCATCTATGTGCTTATATACCTTAAGCTTCCATTCCTCACTATATCTTTCTATTGTCTGAAATAGTACTTTCTGAAACCTTACTTCAAATTGTATAATGCCCTCTTCCCTGCCAAAAGCCAGATGCTTATCCACTGGATTGAGAGCAAGTTCCTGCAGACTTTATGTTACTCCTGTGCTACCTCTTCTTGTATCCAGTCTGCTCTGTTGACTTATTATAAAGATATTTTAATGTAACTCCTATACTTTTCTTTGAGCTTCCCAAGCAATTATCTGAACAGAACTGTATGGGTTGATAGTGAGGACTTATTTGTGCGCTCCCTGCTCTTTGTGAACGTCTAACTTTGCACATAGCCTATGCTTAGATGTTACTGAAAGTACACAGAACATGGAGATGTTTAATGCAGAACTAGCGGTTTGGGTGGCATCATGAAATGAATGTTAACTGTCTATTTTTATCTTCTGATCTGTTACCTGCCCACTTGTTTTTTCTCCAATGAGGAGATTCATCCAACTTTGGGGAACTAAATCAGATGCATAAATCTATCAGAAAGTGCAGAGCAATATAGATGAAATTAAGCTTTGCTTTAAATTATTTATGGAGATCAAGTCTATAACATTAGGTACCAAACCCAGAAGACACTGTTTTGTGTAACAAAGATATTCCCAGGTTTTGATTAAGAATCAATCTATGCAGTTTCTTGGATCAAACATTTAAAGGAAATACGACGAACCTTTTTGGTTAAAATATTACATATGCTGAAGTTTTTAAATGGCACACGTATCTTTTGGAGTTAGCATTTTTATAAAGTACAGTATTAATAAGTTTTATCATGAATGTCTGTATATACAGTGATTTGCCCTGAAAGGTATGAAAAACATCAGTTTCACTTGGCAAGATAAAATTTGAAAATATTTTGCAAATATTTTAAAGGTGTCAAAAGTAAAAAAAAGAAGAAAAAAGATTTTTGAAAAATGAGAGGGGACTTTGGAACGTCGAATTCATTCCTGGGAAAGGGGGATATGTAGAGATGCAACAAGAAGTCAAGTGAATGTTAGTTTGTTACAAGTAATAGGTACACATGCACTTGGGGCAGGGTGAGGTGGTAGTGAGAGAAAAGATTTGTAATCTTCTCTGGAAGCTATTCTATTACCTTGAAAGAGATTGAAGCACTTCCCTAATCATTAACTTAACTGAGGAATTTTAACTGGGTCTTGTTTAGAGAGATTTGCAATACTGAGAGTTTAAATGCAATGCTTCCCTAGTCTTTCCTTGATCTGGAACACAACACATGTTCTCATACTGCCTTCAACATGAAGAAAAAATTTGGTAATGGCCATTTGCAATTAGCTCTCACATTTTTCCAACTTGTTCAAAGAAAACCAAATGTTAAAAGAAGAAACAGCAGATAATTTGCTTGTCTGACACTTCTTTTGCTAATTGTAACTGTCTCTGCCCTCTCACAAAATAACATCGACAGTATGTATAACAGTAAAGAGATTGTTTGCTGGTGACTTATAACAATATCAGTTACTTGTCAGTATTTATGTAATACTGCAAGTGGTGCATGGTCTTAACAAGCAAACAAGAAAATAGATGGGTAACTCACTGTGCCTCTTGATTGTTTCCCTAGTCATGTTTACGTTCTGGTTACAAGAACTTAATTGTTTTGTATTTCATTTAAAATTTATTAACTTTACAAGTAAGTATTTGAAGTGAGGCATGCTTTAACTCTGTTGCTTCACTTTTATCAAGAATCATGCATAAAAAATGGGGTTAGTAACATGGTACAATTTTGTGTCCTTTTCATACCTGCATATGGAAATAATTAATAATAAATAAGAGAAAATTGCCATTCTAATTATATCAGCTATGCCAACACCACCTTTTAATAAAAGAAATAAAATGAGCAGCAAGTGGAAGGTACTAGCCTGCTGAATCTATGCCACTGACTAAATAGCTCTTCAGCTGAGTCCTGTGAACAATTCTAGGTCTAAATTTTTAAAAACATTTTGCATCATAGTCCACAGAGGGACTCCAGCATCATCATATTCAGGATTGGAGGGGTACTTCAAAGCAAGAAACTTCAGGAGGTCTTTTTGCATATATAGCAATTACAGTTTAAGAACCTGTGAAATTAGACTTTTTTATCTAAAGTTGCAATAATGCCTATATTGAATTCTTTGTGAATGATCTAGTAGCACTTGGAATCTGAAAAGTGCCAGGGACCTATAGTAATCTTTCAGGAAGTGTCTATAGCCTTTCAAAATCAATAAATATAATTAGTTTTCAAGGCTGGCCTTAATTTTTAAGTGGAGTTGATTGACAACTTTCTGTTAGAGGGTTTTTTTCAATTATGATTATGGGAAAACATGGGTTTTTCTCAGTGCACTGGCTCCATTTTGTCAATTTTTTCCACTTTGTTGATAATATCTATGATAAAAATTCCTTTTGAGTTCAGTTAACTCAGTATAGTATTTTTTAAAAACAGATAAGTGTGTTAGTTTAGACCCCAGTTACAGCTCAAGGTATCATTTCTTCTATGCATCAATCATCCTAAATAACTTGAACCCTTTGTGTTGTGGTGGAGGTTTCCCTCACCAAGGAAGGAAGTAGTTTCTGGATGAAGCTGTGTAGGAATCACAGCCAGAGACACTTTTAGGGTTTGTGACAGTTAGGGAATACAGGTAGGTTCAAGGTAGCTTCAGTGAAGAAAGATTATTTATTTAGTAAAACAAATTCTGAGAATGAATATTAGTCTTTTTCATGCAACACTTCTTCCAAATAAGTTTTGAAGCAGACACAAAGCCTATGGAGTATTACACATCATTAATTGATCTCTTCACTCCGCACCAAAGCTACTTTGTGGTCGCAATTTTGTGGATGTTCTCTGGCAATATGTGCCTGTAATTTAATTCATCCCCAGTCACAATATGAGTGAAGAGGCTGGTTTTGTCTGCTCTCAAAGGAGTCACACTGGAAAGGAACTTGGGAGGTGATGATATGTCATTTATTCTCAAAAAAAAATTTGCAAATATTGCCCATGTCAAAATCCATAAGGAATAGATCTTTTGTCCAGTCATTAAAACATGTGTCTTTGTGGGATAAATGAGTCTATGTTTTTTCAAAGGTACAGAAACTGCTGTATTGGATTTGACAGTACTGCAGTCCTGTGCCAGATGGGGCTACAATGAAGGTGAAAAAAGTCCATTACTAAAGAACAATTTTCTCAAAACTTTGAGTGTCTTTCACCCCAAACAGGGTGTAGTTTCTGTCCTTAAGCAGCACAAATGTTGTCTATCATGTGTTAGCGTTTCCTCCCTAGCACCACCTTTCACACAATAAGAACATAAGAGATCCCCTGCTGAGTAATCCCCCATGGTCTGTCAAGCCCAGCAGTGTCTCCAGCAGCGAAGGGAGATGCTATTTAAAGACCAAGTACAAGAGACCTGGCTGCCTTTTACAGTCCATTCCCTTTGTATTTCTCCAGTATCTACAGTCCATATATAAGGGAATGGTGGCCAGTATATCACTGCCTATCTATATATAGACCTATCGCCCACAAATTGATCCAGCCTCTTTCAGAACCTGCTGGCACTGTGTGCCTCCACAACCAGAATCTTCTCTTAGATGTAGAATTGCCTTGCCTCTTGTGTATAGAAGAAATACTTTCAGTTATCCTGTTTTTTAGATCTCTTATTGGTCTCATCAAGTATCCCTAGTTCTAGGAGTACAAAATCATGTTAATAGCAGTTCAGCATTATGTTGGATTTATGGATAGGGCCAAATTTTGTATAGCAACAAAATTGCTGTAAATATTCATTATTCTGGATTATTTTGTATTCTATTGAAAAGGAAAAGAATGAGCCTTTGTTGTGTTGTTTATAGGACTGGTACCGAACAGAGTGTTTCATTGTGCCATCTGCAGTGCTAATAAATCTTTTTTGTGGCTGTTTAGCTACTTCAGAAGCCAGAATTTTATTCCAAAACAGACATGATAAATATATTTATGTTGCAATTATGGTTAAGGGGTTAAAGTTATGTTCAATTTAATTGTAGTTTAGCTTCTCTATTGCTCATTTTCCCATT
This sequence comes from Chionis minor, assembly GCA_013398295.1. Lineage (NCBI taxonomy): Eukaryota > Metazoa > Chordata > Aves > Charadriiformes > Chionidae > Chionis > Chionis minor. The sequence goes on along the minus strand of VZSF01006629.1, from coordinate 37,353 downwards.
GTGAATCAAGCTTTAAAGTAGAAATGTTAGTTTCCAGTTAGAATATAACATTTAAAAATGCAGAGGCATTTAGAGGAAGAAAATCTGTTTCATTCACATATTACACATTTTGTCAGCAAATCAGGTGGAGAATGGAAATTAAATGATGGCCTTCATGAAGAACAGGAAATTAAGGCTATGGATTCACTGTAGCAGGGAGGGCTCTATTTTAAGGGAGAGATCATTCCCCTTTTAGACCGTGAGGCACCACTGTGGCAATATACCAGCTGTTAACAAAGAAAATTATTAGTGACCAAGTGTTCAATATATTTGACATTATGTTTTTAAACAATCTGTAGTCTGGAAACAAGGAGAAGATGACATTGAGCACTTGGCTCTCTTCAAAAGCATTGTGTAGCCATCGCTTTTATTGATCCTTCACTTCCTTTTTGTTCCAAGAAAAATAATTGAGTATACCTAAAAATAAAAGATAAGCAGTGAAAAATTGATTTATTTCCTCTTGTGTACTTCTATATATGTATGAAGATATATATTTTAATTTTCATCACAGATATGGCAATATCAGTTACTTCTAACTGAGGCAAATCTTATGCATCTGGTTTGAGTCACTTTAACCAAAAGCCCTTTTGGCTGACTTTTTGGGATCAAATGTATGTGGACTGGAACTTAACAGCTTTACAAATATTTACTGACTTTGCATGTTGCAATGGACATCACTTTTCTGTAGAGTTAGTGTCTGTGAATATGTGTGCTTTAAAATTGTAATGCTCTCCTATTACAGCTTCTGCAAACAAGACAAGTTGCCCATTACATTCCAGTCCTGTGTGATCACGAAGGAGTGCCAGGTGTCAGAGTGGTCAGAATGGACCCCCTGCTCCAAAACCTGCTTTGACATGACAACCCCTAAAGGGAATCGTACAAGATCACGGGCCATTAAACAGCTCCCTATCGGCAGTGAAAGCGAATGCCCGCAATTAGAAGAAACAGAGCAATGTGTTTCTCAAGGAGATGGTGTGGCACCGTGCATTACGTGAGTTGGTTTATTTCAGTTCTCCCTCTACTAAAGTGAGGAATTTCAATTAAGCGTACAGAGCTGGTGATGGAATGTCAACCATATCATTATTAAAGAAATAATAGGTTTTATTTTTTTTTTTAAGGCTTTGTTTATTCAGTGCTCTTAAGAGCCTGAAGTTTGCAAATAGCTGCTATTATAGTGAAATCACTTCCTCCTTTAAATACAGGAAAAATAGCAAATACGCATTTTTTTATTAGTGTTAACTTTTAAAAGAGAACATTTGTGTGTATGCAGGCTCAGTCAAGACCATAATAAATTAGTTGCCTTAGTTAGTCAGTGATCTTTTCGCTACATAACATTTCTACTAGTATGAATTGCTTTCTGAAGTACTTGTCTGTTTGCAGACACAATGCTGAACATAAGAAAGAGGTAATAAACATTTGATTAGCAACCAGACTTTTTTAGTGAGACTCGTATTCAGCACAACAAAAGCAGGACTGGGGCCCAAATGGAAAGTGAAAGAGGATAACATTGACAGTGAATAAATTAACCCTGTTCAAAGTTTAGGAGAAATGACAGCAAGCACTTTAAGATTCAAGAGATTCCTGTAATCCTTATCAACTAATCGAGATTAATGTTAAAGTCCCAGCTGTGCTTTTTCTTTATCAGACTAAGAAGAGGGTTTGGGGAAATGTCATTTGATGTTAAACATCTTTGACTGTGTTATATATTTTTCATTTAAGAGTTGAAATGTCATCTTTCCCCATCTCCAGCCACACTGGCGAGCATTTTGCTTGATTTAGCGTTAAAGTACTTGTTGGATAGAGAATTCTGTGGCATTTCTTGAGGTTCATAATCCTGATTGGGGCTTTAACTGGCAGCCACAGATCATCTTTCCTGTGCAGTCACTGATTAGAAAGCTCACAGCTTCTCATCATTCATCAGTACCCAGCAGGGACGCTTCAGTACTGCAGAGCCATCTTCCTCTTGACAGTGAAAAAGGAACTCACTGAAGGGTTTTTCTGAAGTAATAATAAAAAAATACAATTATAGCTTTACCTTGATATTCAGGAGGAACTTCTGTCTGTCTTATCAAAGATGAACAAGAGTCTTTTGGGTTTGGTTTTTTTGGAGTTGGGCTGTTGTGGTTTTTTCCCTCTGCTGTTCTGGCTCTTATGTTTCTCAGCGTGCACATTTCTTTGATATTTTAGCTTTGGTTCATATAAATTGTCAAGCTATAAACAGCCGAGAGTCACACTCTTGAAAGTTAGCTTATCTGAACATAGACTCTATGTCTCTGTATAGCAAATTTTGCGTCCCTCTAATAAATTATTTATATGTGTGGTACGTTTCAAGAATTGAACGGAAAAGACCTCCTAAAAAGTATTGATTTCAGAATTGAAATAATAGAGGAAAAATTTCCACCCACCTCAAATTTCAGACTTACTGCATCTCTGCATACAAGAATTTGTGGGGCTCGGGCCCCACATTTTCATTCAGAAAATGAATAAAGGTATTAAGATGTTTCAGCTTGTATAACTTAATGCTGTGTTTAATGGCTTCGTGATTTCTAAAGACCCAATTAACTAAATTTGATCTAGGTATGGTTGGCGGACCACAGAGTGGACAGAATGCCGTGTTGATCCTCTCCTTAGCCAACAGGACAAGAGGCGAGGAAATCAGACCGCGCTGTGTGGAGGTGGCATTCAAACCCGGGAAATGTACTGCGTGCAAGCTAATGAAAATCTCCTCTCCTATTTAAACACCCTCAAGGAAAAAGAAGGTAAATTTGATATACTTGCAATTTAATTAGTGTGAAATCAGAGCACTTCATCATTCCAGAGCTCCTTTACAGCCATTGTCTTCTGCCACAAGTGCCTTCTTTGCAGGTCACTGTTGTTTTCTAGCTCAGATGAAAATAGTTAATTGTAGTAGCAGAGATTTCATTCTCTATGCCGCAAATAGGTTCCTAGCTACAAATTACTATTTCTTAGTATCTACTGAAAAATACTGTCTTGTGTGAAGGATGTTTCTCAATAAGAAAGAGCATGAGAAGGTGGGTCAGAAATACTAGATTCGGTTCCTTCTTCTAATGTAAATTTATTGTGTGTCCTTCAGCTGGGTGATAAACCTGTGTGGTTTGATATGCAGATGGATTATGTCACTTCTGGCATGTAAGCTCAATATAGAAATAAGTAAAAATATGACTAGAATTCATTCTCAGGGAATTGATTTTTTTTTTTTTTCCCCTTCTTTTCTTGATTTGGTCAAGGTCTTAAGTTGCTTTCAGGACTTCAAGCCAATATAATTTCATGGGATTGTTTCTCTAATTCAAAGAGAGAGGAGCTTATTCCTTGTCACTGTTAAAGCTTGTACAGCTTCTTAAGAAAAGACAGAATAGCTTAGGAGACAAAATCTTTAATTGTTTGGTAATATATGTACTTAAGAACAATATTTGAGAATTTTATGTTACTTTTACTTCCATGTATTAATGCAGCACTGTGGATTTTGAAATTAATGAATTAAGCTAAATGCATTTAACTTGTTAATTAAATATTATCCTCTTCTGTAGCTGTTTCACACAAACACAATTTTTAAAAAATAAATAAATAAATACAGCCACATACTTCAGGAAAAGCAACATCATTATACAAGTCATGTGTAATACAACATTTAGACCAGAGCTAACCAAACTGCAGGCTAGTGAGGTTTCTGCTGTGGGTTAAAGGTACTGTGAAACTTGCCGCAGAGGTAGAGTTTGTGGGGAATATTAATGCCAACATCCATTTCAGCATGACTGCTTGGATCAGTAGGGTGTGACTTGTGTGCTCTATGGGCCCCACATCTGTATTTATTAAAGAAGCTTTCAAGTCTTTTTGTTTAATGCAAATCAGCTTCAGCCCAAGGGCTTTTGGTAAATCGCCTCTGCCGAACAAAGTTTAGCTGCCCCTGCCGTAGAGTAAAAGGAGTAAAACCTCCCAGCTAAGGAGAGGTAAAGAGTAAAATCAGTGGCAGCTTACTATTCAGAATGATGATTAGGATTTTGGTAGGCTGTGAAGTCTCGCCGGCTTAGGCGGGTGTGAAATCTGCCCTTATCAGACTGTGACAGGAATATGCGGAGCCCATCAGGAGGTAATCTCTGCAGGCCCCGGAAAGCTGATTAAAATGTAACTAGTCTTTGGATGCATAAACATGAGAACAATTTTTTCAAGAGCTCAAACTAGGGGTGAAGTGGGTCTCAGTTTAAAAAGGAGCTCTGGGGTGTTTCCTCGTTAGGGGACAGATTTTCGGAAGAGCTGCTTCTCCCCTCATCCTCCCTCTCTCTCCCCTGCCGCCTTGGATTCGGTGTGGGCAAGAGCTGCTCTCCAGGCCCTCCTAGGAACAAGCAAATCCGTGCCTCTGAAAAAAATACCATTTGAAAACTATGAGTAATTTGAGGATGGGAAGAAGCCAGGGGAGACACCTACCAGTTTTAGCCGTGGGGAGACGCCTTCATTTCTGTGTAGTTTGCTGTTGATTGGAGTGAATGCTGCTTTGAAGACCTCCGTTCTCATATACTCACGGTGGCGTTTCCCTGTTATTTCAGAAAGTCAGTCACAGAGCAAGTCGAAGGCTAGTGCTGCACCTCTGCTATCGATCACTTTTGAAATAACAGGTAGGTAAATTAAGGCCGCCAACCTGGCCTTTCAATCAAAAGTGTGCAAAGGAGGCAATGTCCCTTTTGGGGGAACTACATTGGCTGATTGTGTATAATTAACATGTATATATAGTTCTGAAATAGTTTAAAGGATTTGTGCATTCTCAGGAAGTTTCAGATCAATTTGAAAGCGACAGGCCTAAATTCAAACTAATGACGTTCCCTGCTCCACACATGAGCAAGTGACTGATTTTCCTCTTGATTCTGAGCACCAGGAATTGCTCCGTGGCATTCATCACAGCTGTTATTTCTAGTCCCTTTTGTAGATTTAAACCGCCGAGCTAGGGCTCCAGTATGAATTTGAACTTTTAATACTTAGATGAACCAGAATCCCTTGTGGCATTCCAGGTCTGTATTATCTCCTATTAGAATTCATAAATTTAGACTTGAGGAAGAAGAAGGGAATGTTTAGTGTAGTAATTAGGCAGCTGATAATCAAAATTCCTGGAGGCCACAGTAATTCTGCCCTTTACTTGCCACTGACTTAAATTGTTTCATCTCTATTCAACTCTTTAACTGGTTTAGCCATCAAGTTTCTCTCACGGTAAACCTATGAGGTAGATTGTGTCATCTTTTTCCACGTACGTTTAAAACCCTCCATGCAGAATGAGGATAGGAGGAGAGTTCAATTATGGGAATAAATTTGTTCTACATCTGCAAACGCACACTTGTTCCCCTGTTAATCACAGAGCAACTGCTTACAGGCATGGAGTTGTGCAGTTGCTTAGAGGACCAGGTCCTGAATTATCTGTTGTCTTTTGATGACAGCATTCAGCATTGTAGAAAATGGGGGAAGAATACGTATTCTTCCATTGTTGGTCATAATGTGTTTTGGGCTTGGGTTTTTCTTGCTTTTTTTGAGTAAGAGCACTTTAGTTGGAGAAATTTCTTTCTGCCGTTTGCTGTGAAACCAGTGCACAAATAGCCAGAAGGAGGAATATGAAGTTGTGTCTGCTTATGCTGATGCAGCCACATACAAATTCACTCTCTTTGCCAGCCTGGTCAGTACTGGGCACTGGTCTGTTGAGGGTTCCTGGAGAAGAATGGGGACGTTGAGACCTCCATAAATGTGGCAAAAGCTTAAGAACAGAACTACGACTTTTCTTTTCAGTTCTTTTTGAAATGCAGTCCTTTGGGGCGTTGTTTTACAAGGGTATGAAATACATTCAGCTAAAATTTCATAATACAATAGCTGATCTGAGGACAGGGTGATGGAGTCTGATTTTAGTTTTTAGGTCACTACCTCAAGCCTAAAATTCATTCAAAACTGAGTCTAATTTTTTAATTAGACTGAAGGAGCAAGAGAGATTATCAAAATACATTCACTTTTATCTCCATTTTTAGCCCAGAATTTGGTCAAATTCCGCGCAGAGCTTGTAGTATTACAAGCAGCCTAATCAGCATTTGGCATCACTGCCAAGGAATAAAAAACAATCTTTATTGCTGCCACAAGACAGTATGAAAGGCTAGAGATAAGACAAGGTTTTAAACTATAAATTTCTGCATCCAGCATCATCTTCTCTCAAAGCATCTTTGCTAAACAATAAGCAGCAAAAGCTGAGCTCATTTGTACTTTTTTGATGAAATCCATTTCAGTAAATGAGAGCAAGATGTTCATAAGACACGCAGGCAAAGCTGTTTTCTTATTTTACTGTCATCTCAAAGAAAGAATTCTGAGTAGTCTGGGGTGAAATACACCCTGAGTGTTCAATGATGAAAACATTTTTTAATAATCTGGAATATAAATTCTCTGTCCTACTGTTGAATTCTTTTGTTTTAAGAGCGATATATAACAGATATGGTAGCACACATTCATATATCACTTATGTTGTAAGAACAGCATTTCAAAAACATTTTGGCATATTGAGAGATTTACTGATACCACTTACCTGTCCCCAAAGCACTTCTTTCTTCCCCTGCACTCTAATGAATGACAGAAAAGTCAGATATTTTCTGTAGGTGTTTCCATGATAAGTTTATTTAACAATGTTTGCTGACAAGACCTAGAATTCTTACTGGACAGATACCTCCCAAAAATTGAAATAGCATTCCTATTACTTAAGTCAGCCTCTAGAGCCAAACACAGTCACAATTCCTCATATTTTAGAATTTCAGGACCATCACAAATTCAACTTGAAGCCAAATAGATTGTGACAGTAGCACAGTAGTACCTTCTATTGTTTGACTCTTAAAAAAAATCTGGTTGAAATATAGCACATCTATGATATGAAAATCTTCTATTTAAAGCTTCCCGATGAAAGGGGTTTGTTATTTTTTTGAGTAATATCCCATGAATTATTGTGATGGCAAGTGCTTTATTCTGATGCAAGCTGGAGATGAAGCATAGCATTCCTCAGAACACTTTCTCTGTTCCCTGAAGCAAGGCTACCTCTCAGGGGTGTAATTGACCCTTAATTTCAACTGTCTCACTTCGGCAATTCCCTGATTAAATCAAGGTTAAAAAAGTACGGATAGCAGTTACTTACTGTTTTTCTTTTTTTTTTAAATTGTTCAATACAAATTCAATTACAGGCAAATTATGTTTATTTATATCCATGTTTTACACAAGATATGCATATTATGTTGATTATCATGCAAGTTAAGTGTGCATGTCAAACTTATTGTAATATTCAATGTTCTGTCATAAAATTTAATTCCAACATAGCATTATGCAAATGTTGGACTATTTGTTCTTGTATTATTAACACTTGTCAGTGTTAAGAGACTGGTGAGCTGGAGGCAGTAATATTGAATGACTATCTGCCATCTTCGTGACTTCATTATGTGGAGCAGCACAGTGTAAAACTGGGCCAAAGTAGGCAATATAGGAAAACAGAATAGGGTGGTGATTTTTTGTTCTCTTTTCCCCTTAAAAAGAGAAAATTGAATACTTTTTATGTATGATGAAAGATCATCTAATTAGAAAGTCTGGGTGGAGACACACACACATATATACAAAAGAGACCATACTTTAACATTGTTATGTGTTAAAGTATGTTACCTTTCACATTGTATCTGTGCTTATTGATCTCATCTTTCAGAAGGGTATTTTGTCATATTCTGAACTTATTTTAGAATATGTTTCATCAGAGGGGTCTTTCCATCAAAAGAGATTATTTGTAGTGGTGACAGAAAATTAATGAGTTAACTTTTCTGTAAAAAAAATGCTGAGGGCATAAGATGAGAGTGTTTTAAATTAAGGAATTGCATTTTCTTCAATCAGCCAAAGTGAATGAATATGGCAGACTTCACTTTGCCTTTTAGAAGATATTTTCTGCTTAGTTTAATATTTTGTTAAGTTCTATATTATGAAAGAATTAAAATCTTGCTTGTAATGAAATGGAACATTTTGTTTTAGAGTTCTATGCCTTATTCTGGCATCTTGTAGAGTTGTCCTGTCGTTTGTGTAACCTGGGAATTCAAAAAGCATAAAGTATGGAAGGAGCAGCGTGGCTTTGGCCTGTTCCAAGGCTTAATGGTCCTTAAAGATCAGAAGAATCTGCCTTCACATATGTCTTTATAGTTGACTAATACTTTAATGAAAAAATCAATTGCCTTGTGCAGAGTTTCAATTATTTAAAATATATTTTGTATATAGAATCATGGAATGGTTTGGGTTGGAAGCGACCTTAAAGATCATCTAGTTCCAACACCCCTGCCATGGCCAAGGACATCTTCCACTAGACCAGGTCACTCAAAGCCTCATCCAACCTGGCCTTGAACACTTCCAGGAATGGGGCCTCCACAACTTCCCTGGCCAACCTGTTCCAGTGTCTCACCACCCTCACAGTAAAGAATTTCTCCCTAGTATCTAATATAAACCTACCCTCTTTCAATTCAAAACTATTACCCCTTGTCCTATCACTACACTCCCTGATAAAGAGTCCCTCTCCAGCTTTCCTGTAGGCCCTCTTTTAGATACTGGAAGGCTGCTATAAGGTCTCCCTTGGAGCCTTCTCTTCTCTGGGCTGAACAACCCCAACTCTCTCAGTCTGTCTTGGTAGGAGAGGTGTTCCGGCCCTCTGATCATCTTCATGGCTTTCCTCTGGATTTGCTCCAACAGGTCCATATGATTCTTATGTTGGGAGTGCCAGAGCTGGACATAGTACTCCAGGCGGGGTCTCACAAGAGCGGAGTAGCGAGGCAGAATCACCTCCCTTGACCTGCTGGTCATGGTTCTTTTGATGCAGCCCAGGATGCGGTTGGCTTTCTGGGCTGCAACTGCACATTGCCAGTTCATTTTGAGCTTCTCATCCACCAGAATCCCCATATCCATCTCCTCAGGGCTGTTCTCGATCCATTCTCCACCCAGCCTGTATTTATGCATGAGATTGCCCTAACACACGTGCAGGACCTTACACTTGGCCTTGTTGAACTCTGTGAGGTTTGCACAGGCTCACCTCTCAAGCCTGTTCGGGTACCTCTGGATGGCATCCCTTCCCTCCAGCATGTCAACCGCACCACACAGCTTGATGTCAGCAGACTTGCTGAGAGTGCACTCAATCTCAACATCCATGTCACCAACAAAGATGTTAAATAATATTGGTCCCAGTACTGACCCCTGAGCAATGCCACACATCACTGGTCTCCAATTGGATATCAAACCATTGTCCAGAATTCTTTGAGTGTGACCATCCAGCCAATTTTACATATATTTATATTATATACAAACCATTTATGCATCTATAACAAAGTCTTTCTTGAACTAAAGCTGCTACTGCATGAATCTTATTACTGAGTGTGCACTTGAATGTCTTTAGTGTAAAAGAAAAAACTAAATTTTGTCGTAATTTTAACTGTGTTTCAGGTTTATAGCTTCAAAATAATCTTCTAGTTATTAATTAACTGGTCTTTTGAAGTTATAGTATCATATAGAAGCAAAGGGATTTATACAGCCTTTTGTTCAGTTTCTTAAGTGAAGTCATACTCAATAAGACAGCAGGACATTGATTTAGACAGAGCACAATGTGAAGAACTGTTGTAGTAACATGATCTGTCCATTAAATGAAAGGACTATATCCAAGAAGGTGTTGTAATATCTACAGTCTTCCTGACTCCACATAATCAGATTTGGCTCTGGTCATGCAGAGGATAAACTGACTTTTGCTTCGTTTTTTCAAGACAGATTTTTCCATCACTTCATCAGATTAAAATGATGAGATAGCAGCCTTTCTGAATGAAGGGCGGTTCTGTCCACTTAGAGCTGAGGGTCATGACATGTGAGAAATGCGTTCACTTTGTTTTGACAGCCTCGAGGCCGGTGGACCGTAGTCTGTGTACAGGACCTCTTCCCAGCACCTCCCAGCTGTGCCATATCCCCTGTCCTACAGAGTGTGAGACGTCAGCATGGTCAGCTTGGGGACCATGCACCTATGAAAGCTGTGATGACCCCCAGGCCAAGAAGGGTATGTAAAAATTAAGCAAAGCCTTTTAATGGTGATTATTTCATACTCCTACATCACTAGGCACCTCTGGCTATGCAAGCATATTAAATTTTGTACCAAGAAGGGCATTTCCAGTGCCTCTGGAAATCAAAAAAAGGTCATTGAATTAGGACTGTCATTAGCATTACTGCTCCACCAAAGCTGGCAAAAATGTAAGCTGTTTCTTAGGCTCTCAAGGTCAATTTGGGTTACTACAGATCAATTCCAGTTTCAAATCTTCATCTCAAACTGAAAGGAATACAGTTTGTATATGTGTTCAAATCACAATTCTGGCACTGTACCTTTGAGGTACATAGTGGCCGAGTCACTCAAAGATTTACAGTTCAGCAATAGCTTAAGATTTCACCAGTAGACCATGAAGCATTCTCTGGCAAAGAGCTGGGACCATTTGCTGTTGGTAAGTGACCTGTTTTACTGATGACATATGTGCTGCTTTCAATTTTCACGTTTTACAGTTTATTCCATGCAGAACAGATTGTAGTAACCTGACATCAAAATAACAAAGCAAGAATATAGTGAAAAGGACCTCATGTAAGAAGTCTGCAGGTTTCTGGCTGTGAATGAGAAAAACAGGAGGAGTAATTGCAGCAATGCGATTATCTGACAAAAGCTGAGAATACAGACTTGGTTCCATGATTGAAAATACTCGTAAGAAAGGGCAGCCACATAAGTCCACTTGAAGGAGCAACTGTATTTACCACGTTAGCTTAGCTGCTTCTTCTTGGTGTACTACTACACTTCAGGCTGGGCAGCAATAACGCAAATTTTACAATGCTGTCTCACAGTAATATGACCCAATCTTGATCAATTCAAGAAGGAAAAAGTGGTTCAATGTGTAAGCCTGTTCGATTTAGTCTCCTCTGAGTACAGCTGTCAAGTACTCTGTTACTTCCTTCTGTTTGACCACTCAGAGATTTGCTGCATTTTCAGGGGTAATGTTTAGGTTTGTGATACTGACTTGGACATCTGTCTAGTGGAAACACATATTGATGTACTTTATGCAAGTCTTTATTTCTGCGCACATGACAAAACAAAAGAGACTGTGAAGAGATGTGAAAAGAAACAAACCTTTGCCAAAGTAAAAATATTCTGATATGTCAGAAACTATAGGAAATTATTACATGAGAAACTATTTCCTGAATCCGTTCAGTTTGGTTAGGTTGTTCTGACTATAGATTTAGTCTGGTTTTTTCAACATGCCATCCCGAAAGTGAGACGGTTGCTCTTTGACTGACGTTGACCTGGCAGAAGACATACTGTATAAAGGCCCATCAGTTTCTCCAATCCAAAATGAGCTCAGGTAGTCTTAAGGAAGTTTGTAAATGCTTGCAAGGGAGTATTGTGATGTTAATTACAGAAAATTTGTTCATAGGATTTCTTGAGTTTATTTCCTTATCTCTTTTCTAGCAATGTAGGGGTTTTTTGGTGTTGTTTTGGTTTTGGGTTTGGTTTTTTTTGGGGGGGGGAGGGGGTTTGTTTATAAGCTGATTTCACTTGATAATCCATCCCTGTTGGAGTATATCTGAGAAGAAAACAAACAACATATTTGAGAAGTGGCAACCCAGCAATGTAGTCAAGATTCATTAGATGAGATGGGTGCAGTAAGAGTCATGCACAGGAGATGACTCCTTTCTCCCTCCTGGAATACATATGACTAAGATAAACAGGGATTTAAGGCAAAGCTTACTGAATAATCTCAAAACTTTTGATTCTTTTGGTAAGTTTTACGTCTGTTCCTTCTTTAATGAGGAGTTCTATCCGGTTATCTAAAATACAGTGTTGCGCTGAGTGTCTGTGGTATCTTTAAGACAGAAGAGACACTGAACTGTTCACTCAGGTCTAGATAGATAAAAATATCTTCACTTTGCATTTTAGAATTGAATTATTCTGCCTTTTGTATTTTCATGGACATTTCAGGCTTTAAACTAAGGAAACGGCGCATCACCAATGAGCCTACTGGAGGAACAGGAAACTGCCCTCACCTGCTGGAAGCCATCCCGTGTGAAGAGCCCTCCTGCTACGACTGGAGGATCACGGGGCTGGAAGTGTGCATTCCTGACAATGAGAAGCCATGTGGCCCTGGTACACAGGTTCCTGTTGTCGTCTGTGTCAACAGTGATGGTAAGATGCTTTTTTCCATAGTCCACACCAAGTAGAGTGAAGATGCTAAAATGTAGTCTAAAAGGGTAGCAGTTTTTGTTGTTCTCAGCTTTCTCAGTCCTTAAGATCGAGCTGTCTGGAATAGAGGGAAATGTCCTTTAGTATTGATTAGGAAGGATAGGGCCTCTAGTTGCTCTAGCATCAAGCTCCTTCACCTACACACCGTAGGTTTTCAAAAGTTTCAGAAGAGAGTTTGAGAAAAGTAAATAGAAAACAGCTATTGTTTTTCAGTAGATGACTCATGCCTACAGTGACTTGACTGAATTCCCTGATGTAATCCCACTAACAAATCTGATGTGCTGAGCCCAAACCCAAATAAAGTGTGAGTAAAGTAAGACACATTGCTGTAAGTATAGCTGGAAGAAAAATAATAATGTGCTTATTAAAAAGCATGGTTTGATGTGTGTTATGGAGTTGGTTTGACAGTCCAGTCTGTCATGCTTCTTCAAAAGGTCAAAAAAAACCCCAACCACCATTATTCAATTATCCTCTGTGAGAGAAAACAGATTTTGCATGACGCAGTGATAAAAGTCAATTTTGAAAGCTGCCTACAAAGTACTTTAATCTATGGAAAACTCATGAATTACTGTTGCGAGAATATTCTTTATTCCTTAGTAATATTATAGTATAGAGCAGCATATGAGTTAAAATAATTTTACTAACTACAACATAGTTATGGTAAGAGACTTCTAACTCCCTATAGAGGATTAGGAAAGAGGACACCTCTGATGAATGTTTAACAGCTGCACAAAATATTTTGTAATTAAATTGGTCAGAAGTAATAATGAATGATTATAGAGAGATTTAAATCTTGAGCTTTCATGCTCAAGAAATGTGGTCATAATTGGGTTTTGAGGCTTAAATTGACAATCTTAGGGTTAGAGTGTAAGCTTTATTTTCTGCATGCACCTAAGAGAACTGGTAATGGTTTTTTACAGCTCAGAGAAAGAATAATTAGCCTAGAATTACAATATTGAATCTACTACAATTTATGCCCCTTTCTCAAAAAATTTCCCTTCACAGTGTAATAATTTCTTGGCAACAATACTGAAACTATTTGAAAATTTGTTTGTGTGTATTTTCAAATGAAAAATGGCTTTATCCTCATAAATGAAAGTGTTTGCTAAATAATTCTGTATTTTTCTTTTTTTTTATAACAACAAAAATTAATCTTTTAAAAAACAAAAGAATGTGTATTTTTTTTTCTTTACTAGATTTTGGATAGTGTGGCTTACCTTCGGTTTTGAGAAGTGGTATTTTCTCACATGTCTAACTTCTGATTACCCTAATGTAGACATTTATATTGACTATAATTTATTGTAACTTCAATACATTTGGAGCATACAGTCAAGCCACTAAATTTTGAGATATGTTTTATGTATATGGTATTTTCTGTTCTGTTTCAAACTTGCAAGATTTGCTCTCCACACTGCATGGGCTTTGGTTTAGGCTAAACTTGACTTGGAAGACTTGTGATTAACTTTTTTACACCCAGTATTCATCTTTGTCTTTCTGTCTTTCTGAATTATATGGTGTTATATATCTCTTTAATTATATAGCATTATACATTGCCTGTATCAGCAATCTGTCCCAGAAGGAGTGAGAAGTCAGGCTTTGGCCACATGACTGTCAGTCTTTAAAGAGCTGTGGGCACAGCTTCAAAGAAAGGAGAAAACAAATTGCAATTATAGTTTGTTTTGCCAAGATCCAATCACCCACAAAGATACGTGTTCAATATCTTTTGACAGAGTACAAAAGCAATGGAGAGTAATGTAGTGGATTGCCTCAGCTCTTACTTGAAATCCCTTCCTTTTCTTCATAAATAATCTTCTGTGATCTTCACCAGTAATACCAAGTGGCTTTTGTTTAGGTCTCTCCTGAGAAAGATTAGCATGATGCAGTAGAAGCAAACAAAGTAAGGGCCCACCAACATTTGTAGTCTCTCCCTCCAAGCTAAATTTGCTCAAGCGTCTCCTTACTTTGCCTCCTATGGCACCATTCCACTGAAAATCCTGTAGGCAACTCGTAAATGCTCTTCTAAATACACACCACAACCTCTTCCCAGGTAGCTTCCATCTACTACTCTGGCCTCCTACCCTGGTACAGGATACCCCTGGTACCCTTCTTCACCAAACACTTGTTGGACGCATCCAGATTCTGCTTCACAAAATCTAGGAGGGCAGCACCTTGCAATCAGGCAGGTTCTACACCAAGCCCCACAGCTGCATGGTAGTTTGAAGTAAAATAAAGTTTGGAGAATGTTACTCTTCCATTGTTTAAGCATCATGGTTTAAACTAATGACCGTATGAAATTCATAATATTCAGTGTTCTTTAAGCTCTTCTTGGAGAAGACTACATTCACTGCCAGTTAAAGGCTGTGGTTCAATTAACAGGGTACATAGTTTGTATAATAACCATGTGTTGCTATAATTTTGGTTTAAAAGGCACACAGGGGATTTCATTCTGTTTTACAGGTAAAAATGCCTGTGAAGGGAAACAATGTGTGGAAAGCATTAATTATCACCTAAGTTTGTTGTTTTTCTTAAACTGAAATAATCTTTACTTAACAATACTCTCTTCAGTCTCTTCAAGAGCTTTTTAGTATTATTTTTTTCGTTCATCTGAATTAATTATCCAATCTTAAATCAATGCCTGCATAGGAGAGGTTGGATCAAAGGGACTTAAGTATATTAAAACAAAAGCGTATTTTCCCCTTGGCTCCAGCTTTATAAAATGAAAAAGGCTGGGGTTGTAATTTTCAGAATAAATTGTACTGTAAATGTACTGCTTTAACATAAGATAAACCCCATGCTGATGAATATCTTCTCTTTCTGTGGACTGTTGCATCATTATGTATGTTTAAAGCATAATTAGTTGGGATAACATGCCTTGACTTGGCTGTTTCACTTTACAATTAGAATCAAGTAACAGTATTTGAGAGATTCTTTTATATAATTGGAATGAGCTTCTCTCTTCAATTTGGTGTAAAGATAAGAGTCATTACAGCCTTTGAGACAATAGCAAACAATAGATTACCCTCCTGTGTTGTTGCTGGAGGCCTACGATTGTCATTCTCTTTCCGCAGCGGATTGCAGTAATCAGAATTTTCATTCATGCTGAAAAAAATATGACAGTCAGTACCCCAGGTTGTCATTGCAGAGGCTATAATGAATTTTGATGTATTTTATTATATAAATGGAACTTCAGCCTTCTACTGGGGAAAGAACCTTTTCAGAATAAATATTCTTAGTCAATCTTCCAGGGAATTTTACAAAGGAGCCCCTTTCGGTGAAAAAAACCTCCTTTCAGTTATGGAAACTCCAAGACTGGACAGAAGCTGATCAGAATTACTCCGCATGTAAATTATTTTAATTATTAGAGATTTGTGGCTAATGTCCCATGCTACAGACTAACTTTTGCTAATGATAGAATGGATTTTTAAAAATAAATTTTAATTCAGCTATTTGTATGTATACACGTAATATATATAAGGCGTACTCACATGCATGTGCCCACAGACGTATGTACATATTATCTATTATTAAGTTCTCTAATGTCATTTAGAAGCGTGATTTTACAATAGCTGAATTTGCTCTATTTCTCTGTAGCTGTGGCAATCTCTGAAGAATACTCTTTCAGAAATACACATTATTTAAAGACTCCGTCTATAGTAGTACTCTGTAACATCTACATTCGTGCTGCTCGTATGTAAATACGGAAAAATAATTTCTGACACAAAAATCTGCAAAATTAACTACTGCTGAAAATGCCTACAGAATGCTGGTTCTTTATTTATGGGGTTTTTAAAAGTTTTTCCCTTTTTTGCTGAACTGTAGCACAGGTACCACCAGTGGCTGCGGTGTCAGTAGTGTGCTTCTGCTTCTCAGACAGCAGGCTCAAATTACTTGCTCATTTTGTAGGACCATGTAAATAATACATTTATTTAAAGCCTTTATAATGTAACGGGCTGTGTTCCACTGCATGTGTTACTCTGGATAAAACAGATCTCACTTTTGAAGGGCAAATTTCTTCCGGACCTTGTTCAAGCTCACTAATTGCTGGGTTACATTGAGCTCCGCAGGGGAAGGGGATGGACTCATTGCCATCTCCTGCCTCACAGCTGTGAGAGACGACTAGCCTTAGAAGAGGGAGCCATGGCAACAGCAAGGCTCTTCGTGTATATGCAAATCCCCACAACTCTGAAGTAGAAAAATTGTTTCTCAAGTTGTCAAGGCAGAGATGTATGTCCAGGTAGCTGAGTGCCGGGAGTTCTTTCCTGGCACCTGGACGCATGCAGATGATGTAGGTCTGGTCTTCCTGAGATTGGGGTGCAAATTCAAGCCACCAGCGACATCAGTACACCCTAATGTAACATGCGTGGGCTGGACCCTGTTCGCAATACTGGGGAGCAAAACAATGGTGTTGCTAGTAAAGTAAAAGATATAGCAGGTAAATTAGTCTGTTTTGTTAAGATACTCATATGTAAACATTTCAAACTGATTAGTTTATCCACTGTAAGGGATGGCTCAAACCCTGTGCAGTCCAAAGTACAGTGTACATTTCCTTTACCTGTGCTTATTCTGAGCTAGCGTGACTGCCTGGAGTCACCATCCTTCAGCTGTATGACAATCCTACAGGATTTAATTGCTTTACTATTTTTCTCTAGACTCAGAAATATTTATTTCTGAAATAGAATCACAGAATCATGGAATGGTTTGGGTTGGAAGGGACCTTAAAGATCATCTAGTTCCAACCCCCCTGCCATGCCCAGGGACACCTTCCACTAGACCAGGTCACTCAAAAGCCTCATCCAACCTGGCCTTGAACACTTCCAGGAATGGGGCCTCCACAACTTCGCTGGGCAACCTGTTCCAGTGTCTCACCACCCTCACAGTAAAGAATTTCTTCCTAGTATCTAATTTAAATCTACCCTCTTTCAGTTTAAAACCACTATGCCTCATCCTGTCACTACACTCCCTGATAAAGTGTCCTTCTCCAGCTTTCCTGTAGGCCCTCTTTTAGATACTGGAAGGCTGCTATAAGGTCTCCCTTGGAGTCTTCTCTTCTCCAGGCTGAACAACCCCAACTCTCTCAGCCTGTCTTCATAGGAGAGGGGCTCCAGCCCTCTGATCATCTTGTTGTATTCCTTTTACAAGTACAAATATTTGTTGTATTGTTCTTAATGAATTTAGCTGCAAAAAAGCTTATAAATTTTCTTCATGTAGTTTTGATTTTCTTCTGTAGCTTCCTGATCAGCATCTGTATTGTGTTTCTTAGTTTTTAGCTTGTGTCCTTATATCTTCTTACAATAGACACCTAATTAAATATATAGAATAAACTTCAGGAGAAAAAGTGAAGACTCGCTGGTGCAACCATTTTCACTTAAAATGTTTTGGTTGTTTTAAAAATTGGATCTTTCTGTATATTTATAGTTTAAATCAAATATATGATTTGATATTTGCCGGTCTTCATTTTCATAATGGCAAACAATAAGAGAATCAATGGGAGCTTTATAGGTATGTGCAGGTTTAAAAAGTCTGCTTATTCTGCCATTTCTGTTATGTGGCTATATAAATTGAATGAAGAAACTATAAGACTAGTTGAATTTTGATAATTATTTAAAAAGAAAATACCTACTTTCTGTCACTTTATGACTTAGTTATTTAAAAAGAATGAAGAGCCAGATTTGTATTTGAATTGCATTGAATTATTGACTTAAACCTGCAAGAGAACCCATATCAAAACCTGTCCAATGCTCAGTACTCAATTAGTAGAAAAATACAGTTGCTAATGACAGTTTCTTTCAGCGCATACTGCTTTATACTTACAGGAACTTGGTTATATGGGCATTAGTCATCATTTCCCAATATTAATTTCCCAGCTAATGTCATTACAGAATTGATTTGAGCTGTTCTTTTCTGCCTGACAGCTTTTTCGCTGACCATATGAGGCATTTAAATCAAATGTAAGATGTATCCTTTGTTCTTCAGTGTAAACACATACGATATGAAATTTATAACGCTATCCGTTTGTTCCTTTGATTTGCCTGGTTACACAAAAACTATTGAATGTGTTTATTGGATATTTTTTATATGTAAGAATTTATTGTTAAGGTAAAATACAGCCAGTTTAAAGGACCTTAAAACTGATACTCTCCGGCCATTATGTTTCAGTGCATTGGATTTTTAAGGCATTTCTTTTGAACAGATTTGCTTTATTTAGTATAGAGGAATGTAAGGAAAAAATAGTGCACAGTACTGCTTAAACTATCCCATTTCAATTCTCAAGAAGCTTGATAATTAATAATTCTTCTGTCAATTCTGTCACATTTTAGCATGTCATATCAATTCCTTTTTGTCTCTCATCTTGACATTGGGAATGTGGACATATCCCCATTAAGCTTCATATAAGAATGGATGCTTTTAGTGCTTGTATAACATGGAGTAATTTCATTACATGGCATGACTTAAATGCATCATTTACATTTTCAATGTCTTTTATAGTTGGTCTGGAATGTGATGTGATGATTTCAATTAAAGGGATAAGTAAAATAAACCAGAGTTTCATCTGTATAGTGCAATAAACAATTATCACTTATGACAGTACAATAAACCCTTGTTTCCAATTTATCATATATGTTTGAAGACAGAGTTGCACTTGGTATGGACAATGCCTGCAGAGATATTAATGTTCATAATGAATATAGTTAAGTTAAAAATGGGTAGTCCAACTCAATTACCAGAATCCTTTTTTTGTGTCACAGATCATAATTTGTCTGTCTGGTAGATGAGTTTGACAGGTTTTGGCATGTTTACTTTTAGAATGTACTACATCATCTTTGCAGAGAAGGTGTACTTATGTATTTAAGAAGTATTGGACATCAAGGAGTAGAAGTTGCTGTAGTGGGAAGCAAAAATATTTTGGAAATATGACACAGAGTGTGCAATTACGTGTTTTGTATGATGAACAGTCTTAGTAAGATGCCCTTGTTTTGGATAGCACAACCAGACGGAAAAGTTGAAGGATATTGAAAAGATATCCTTCAGAAGGATACGGAAAAGGATATTGAAAGAACTGCTGGTAATAGCAGTGGGTAAATTAGGCGGGGGGGTTTTGATGCATGAGTTTTGATTTGCATAGCAGTCTACAAAGGAGGAGCTCAATCCTGATTAGTTTCCAGGTTTTTTTTTTTTTTTTTTTTTT
>VZSF01006629.1:0-17815 GCA_013398295.1 Chionis minor | reverse complement strand
TTTTTTTTTTTTTTTTTTTAGGATGGTCAGTTTAATGCTTTACAATCTTTCCATTTGTTCCTTCAACTATGCTGTTATGAAACAAGAAAAAAAGTGTTTATAGACTCACAGATGGATTACAAAACTGGGTTTATGGACTGTCATGGTTTAACCCCAACTGGCAACTAGAACCACACAGCCATTCACTCCCTGCTCCCCCCACTGCCTCCCCCCAGTAGGGTAGGTAGAAGAAGGAGAAAAAGGAGATAAAAAACCCTCATGGATTGAGATCAAGACAGTTTAATAGGACAGGAATGGAAGAGAAAAATAATAATGAGAATGGTAAAAGAATATACAAAATAAAGCCTGGCAAACCAAATTGCTCTCGCCCCCCGATGTTCCAGACTGTTCTGAGAAGCAATCATAGACTCCTGCACCTCAGCCAACTCCATTTATATACTGAATATGACATCTAAAGTATGGAATATTCCTTTGGTCAGCTTGTCCTGTTTATACTCCCTCACAGCTTCTATGAGAAGCTGAAAAAGTCCTTGACTTAATGTAAACATTACTTAGCCACAACTAAAAAAAATACCTATTATAACATTATTCTCATACTAAATCCAAAATACAGCAGCTTCGAGGAAGAAAATGAGCCCTGTCCCAGCTGAAAACGGGACATAGACACAATGTTGAACTTCTTTGGGTTTGGATTTGTGTGTCATGTGTTAACTCCCTAGAACAGACTCAGAAAGTACTTTAAATATTCTTACAAAACATAATCAGAATGCTAGATTCAATGTTACACTTAATAATGCTATGTATGATAATAATATTACATATATATAAATGAAATACTACTTTCTTGGAAGATTATATTACACAGTACTAATCATTAATCTTTATGATAAAATGTTCTAGGACGTTATCTTCTCATTAGATTTGACGTGAGTCAGTTTTCCATCTAAGAGAAAAAGGTTGCACAGGACTTGTTCTATTTTCTGACAACCTGCACAGTATGGATAGAATTTCTTAATAAATGTTAGCAAACTTCAAAGCTGTGAAACTGGTGTGTTGATAAATGCTGACGATTAGAACATCTTCATTATCCAGTTACACTGAACCAGAATAAATAGGAATTTTTTGCTCAGTATTTCCAGCTTTAAGCAGCGCGTTGCCTGACCTTTCTTTCAGATCATAATTTGCGTTGAGTACTGATTAATGTAAAACCACTCTTATCTGCCAAGAAATATTTGATTTCACAGGATGACTGTTCCAGTGGCAACTTAAAGAGCCTGAAGATAATCTTTGTCATTTCACAGTTCTTGTAACTCCTGTGCACTGCACAAGCACCATCTCCACTGAATATTTAAGAAAACTTCAAACTAAGAGTAAAGCATACTCAGCCACAATGATTACTCCAAATCAGAGCAAACAACTGAGGATCCCAGTCTCTCTCCAGTGTTCCCAGTGATGTGTTAAACATACTGGGGTGCAGGTAGCTTTTGGCAGGGTTTCAGCTACATAGAGTAACAGACCTGTTGCAGAGGGAAAGGAATAGATTTGTACCCAGAGTTTGGTGAAAAGGGGCTGGCAGACAAAAGGAAGAAGCTGGTACTGACCAAGCAATGAGGTTAACAGCTGGGGAAAGGCAGGATTTGACTCTCGTTTCCTCCAGCACAGTTCACTGAGAGCAAGTAAGGAACTCAAAGGAAGTTATAAAATGTCTCTATATGGCAGGGATTAGGAACGAATTTGGGGACGGATTCCGTATGGTGACAGTCAGCCCAAGGGCGGATTTGACAAAGCAGCTGGAGAGAACTTGGCAGGGCTGGGTGAAAGGGACAGCGAGGTGACAGACTGGGATTAGCATCTGGAGAAAACAGAGCTGGATAAGAAGCTGGAGAAGGGGAAGAGAGAAGGAAATTCGTCACTTCTAGAGCTGAAATGCAGCACGCTATAGTCTGCTCCTGCTTCTGTCCCATGAGATCACCCAGGATTGTATTAAGTGTCCAGAGTCAGTCTAACACCCAAGGCAGCAGTACTATCTTTCATTTGGCTTCTGTTTTAAACTAGGAAATTTAAAAGAAATATTCTCTCAAGTTGAAAAACTAAGCTCTCAAACATTAGGAAATTAAGGTTGTTTGTCTGTTCCTTATGCAAATGTATCAGATGGAAGTCTTTAATTATTTAATTATGCCTTCATAACATTTTCCCCACAGAACCTGCTACTTCTTTGTGAAATGGATATATCTCCTTTGGGGATTAACTGGGCATTTGGTAATAATGAATCCTTTGTCTTTGAGACAACTAGCCTTAGTTGCCTCATTCTTCAGGGTTTAATTTTGCTCTGCTTTTGTTCAACATCAGCAAAATACAAATAATACTGACCTGTCACTTCTTGAGCATTCTGAAAATACATGTATTAGTTGGTGTCTGATAACCATGACAGAAAGATCTTAGAAAAATTACCAATTCTGTTTTAATATCACTTTTAATTAATGTGTGGTAAATAAAACAGAGACTCATACCTTTAACAAAGAGCATAAAACTAACAATACCAAATAGCTGCTCATTAAGGAGTTTCCAGTCTGTGAACTGAAGGAGGAAGGGACACAGTGGAAAAATAGTAAGCGTGTGATTATGCAATTTAAAAGCACTGCTTTATACAAAGGCAACTTTAATTCTGGCATTTACTGCTGTTTGGTTTCTTCACATAATTTTTGGGGCATTTTATGGCTTAGCTATGTAAATCTTGCCCTAGGAATTATCAGATGTTTGGTTTTCATTTTACTGATTTGAGACATCCTTTATTGGTACTGATATTATTTTATAAATAGCAAAATGGTCCATTAATGTTTTCCGGAGAAAAAATATTAAATAGAAACTACATCAAATTTCTTGTTCTGAATGTCTCAGAATAGATTTTTTTTTAAGAGGGGAAAACAAGAACAATGCCAGCTAGAAGCCCCCTAAATTTTGTGTGAGGCTTCTAGAAAAACAGTGATGTCCTCCTAGTAGGGGAAGGGAGTTTTATTTCCAGGGTACAGCTGATTTTTCTGACTGGGTGCAGATCTGCAGTGAAATCTGTCAGAATTCTGTGACTTAAGGACATGAGCTTGTATAACTTATTAATGAAGTAGAAAAGTTACAATGTCCCTTTACTAGTAGATGTGTTCCTGCTGCTTTTGGTTTTGTTGTGTGACGGTGTTATTGTATTTCCTTAATGTAACGTAGGTTTATAAAATGTATCAGGATTTACCTCTGGTTGCTTTCCTGAGAGCTTTTTCTCTGCATCTTTATACTGAGAGGCCAGGAAAAAGGAAAAGTCAAAAGGATGGGCTAGTTTTATTCTTCTAGAGAGGAATTAGTTATGAAAATGTTTCCAAAAGATAGATTAATTCACAGTCTGAGCTCCCTAAAGGCATGCTGTGCCTTCCACTTGTAATGATGAGGAGATATTCTTTGCAAGAGGGATAAAAAGATGTTCTCCAAAGACTGCATTTTATCTGCCAGTAGTAGGACATGGGAAGAAGCATCCATGAAGCTAATTATAAAACTGTTTCTCAGAAATGTGTAAACATGACAGTAGCAGTGATCTCTTTTACACCTCTTGGGTCCTGTGTTTTAAGTGTGATTGAACTGAGCTGTCAGATTATGTATAGAGTGACAACTCTTTACTAGCTGCAGCTGGATGAATAATGCAAGGAAAATGTTTGCAATCATCTTTTACTATAAAAAATAATTTTTTGTTCTCTCAAAACTCCTTTTGAGTTACAGGTATATTTGTGTGGCAAGAGGTATCACAGATATTTATGAATGTATAGTAGTAAACTTGTTGTAAATTCACTTTATAGTAGTGAAATATTAGATAATAGACTAACTAAAAAATTCATCTAACATTCTGTCAGCTGCATGCCATTAGTCATTCTCTTCAGTTGTGGGTTATGCTCTTGCATTAGAGAGAAATATCATTAAAATGTTGGTGGCCAAATTCTAGGAGAATACCTAGTGATGAAACTGCAGTGATGGAGTATTTATGAATCAATTTATGATGCAACTTTGTGAACTTCTGAGCTTAAATTTATAAAGTTATCCTCCAAAATTCATATTTATGCAGAAAATGAGAAGCTTGAAGTCCATGAAAGTTATGGATGTTTAGTGTTTCTTGAAAACCAGGCCATTGAAGGCAGCTGTTTAAAATACGCCTTAAAACTAGTGCCTCAGTGTAGGGAATTGTTGAAAAGATTGTCAGTGGCAAGCACTGTCATTCTACTAACGTTTGTGGAACTGTCACATTGTTTTCATGCTACTGTGTTTGTAGTCTTGCCTATTATTTTCTTTTTATGCTTCTATTCCTAACTCATATTCCTGAATATTAATCTAGTTCAGATCAGCACATCAGAACTATAATTTCTAATCAAACTTGTCTGAATTCACTGACATTCCATTGCCCTCCCCAGACTTGTTCTCCACTTAATTTTTTGCTTATTGGAGGGGAGGGTGAAATGTCTAAAATAGTGGTTATAATAAAATACCTGTGAAACCTTTTTAAAGGTTTACATTTACTCATTCTTACCTGATCAGTTTAAAAATTTGGTGAGAATACCCAGTAGTGAAAAAATAGTAATATAATTCTCAGTGATTAATAAAACTTTGTTTTCTAAAAAACCCAAAACCAATACAGTTCAATGCTAAAATAGATATGTGTTGCATTTTCAAATCCATATATTTTAAATCCTATTATTACCAATGATCAAAATTACACTACAAATATTTCTAAAGTCTGTCAAAGGAAATTTTTTCACTGTTAAACACTATAGAGATTCTGTGACATTTTATGCAAAAAAATGGAGACTTTTTAAATTTTATTTTTGAAGTCATACTTTTATATCATTTTATCACTGAAGAAATTGTGGCTTGATTGGGAGAAGTTCATGAGAATGTCCAGTTGATCTTGGGATCAGCAGTATCCTTCTAAGGTGAGCTGGTGCTTTTGCCAAGTGTTCTTAGAAATACACTGTGGATTTTCAAGTGCTCCCACCCTTCAGATTCGCACTGTCGTCTTGTTTCCTTATAGCTCTGTCAGCATTTTTCCCCTCCATTCCCCCGTTCTGCTTGAAATGGCCTATTGGTCTGACATATTGATCCCACTTGGTCCCATGACTAATATTGATTTTATTCTCAATAGCACCATAGCCTGTCATCAAACTCACTTTTTCTTTCATATCAAGATGACGTTTGATTGGCTTATTTGATGCTAGAAGGCAACTGCGCTTGGTTATGATCAATACACTTGTATTGTCTGTTCCTTATCATTCTCAGTAAGACTACATTAGCAAATGAACCGTGAAAATGCTTCAACTACCTGTCAAGCAGTAGAAAAATCTTACTCCTATGATTAGGTACTCTGCCGGGCTCCTTATTAGAAATATTGGGACTACTATTCCTGTGGTACAAGCCTACTATGTCATTGAAGGTAAAGTATAGCAGATTTTTGGCTAAAGGCATATGACGTTTCAGCTTTTGTTTAGTTTGTCTTGCCTGCAAGGAGACATTTAGGAAAGTTGATCCAAATTAACTGCAAAAATAATATTAGTTAGACTATATTAAACACACATGCGAATCTTCAGAATTAAGATGGGCTTAATTCTATTTGTTAAGAATTTTCTCTTTCATTCTGAAAAAGGAGAGCCATACAAAATGTTAATACAGTTTAACTAATCTCCTTCAAAGTCCCATTTTAATTAATTTGGATTAATTCTTCAGTATGCCTATTTAGATCAGTCTTTTTCAGTGATACTTGCATTATCACTAATAGTTGAGCTACAGCCTCTTTCATGCTGGTGGATATTCATTGGCATCAGTAGGGAAAATTCAAAGAAAGCATCATCTGCAAGAAGAATTTTCCATTAGTCTTTGGTGCATAATACCAAATATGCACTCAGTAACTTATACTGTTGTGTCAGCAATAAAAAGTCTGTGTAACTTTTTAAGCCATAGTTGGTGCTGTAAGACACCCTCAGTGTGCTTCTGTGTGTATAGAGAACAGCTGACCTCATGTATATAATTTTTTATTTTTAGTTGAAAGCTTCGCAGGTAGCCAGGTGATTGCTGTATGCTTGGGGGCAATGATACTGTAGCTGCCACTTACAAAGTTATGTAAATAAATACAGGGAGAATTGGAAAACCTTTTTCCATGTTTTCTGGGTGAATTGTATGTAATTTAGTTTTTCAACCTGAGTAAATCTAGCAAAGAATAGTGAGAAATAAGAGAGGATATAAAGGAATAAGAAGTAAAATTTGACAGTGAATACCACAAAATGTTCTTCTTGTTAAGATGACAAAGAGAGCAGAACAGTTTCTTAAACTTTTCTCATTCTCATAAAGAATTAAAGCATAAATAAGAAGTTTGCACTTCTTAATGGAAAATGAGAAACGTGGTTTTTTTCCCAGCCAAATACGTCAGGTTACTGTATACTTCTAGTTAACATAGTTATGGAATATTAGTTTTTCATACTGTTTCATCTAGCCTTCCTACATATATGACAGATTACACTGCATTTTACATTGAAAAAATATTATTGGGATAAAGAAATACTATTCCTTTCCCTGATTTTATTTTCCTCTGTCAAATTTAGACTGTATCTACATGACTGTAATCCTGATAGATGACTCTAATATGGATGGAGGTACATATGTTCTTCTATTACCGGACATGAAAATGAGATTACTGGAGGCATTAATATCGTATCTGTATCTGAAGGTGTGAGTTCATTATTTTTAACCAGTTACATCCAAAGAACATCCAAAGATGTTTCCCATCCGAAGCAGTCCTAGGAGGAAAATCCTCCTAAAATACGTTCTTCATTTTTGTTTTTGAGTTCTCCCTTTATTGCTGTTATTATTTCAAAGTAAGGAGCCTTACTTTGGGTTTGATAATTCCTGTAACTGTTTTGTATATGGTACAAAGCCTTACCTTTACCTGATGCATTAAGGAATGCTGAACTGGATTTCTTAGCAGTGACTCACTTTTCCTGAGATTTGCATAAGATTCTTGAGATTTGGATGAGCTTAAGGACAGGGAAGAAGTTTTGAAATCAGAACTGTCTTACCTCTGTAGCAAAATGCCTTTCACATCAGTTAGCTTTCCTATAAACAACTTGTAGGGGGTTACTTGCTTCCACATTCCTTCTTCATAGCTGCTAATATGCTGTGTTGTGGGGAAGGTTAGCAAACACATGCTACTCTTTAAGCTGTAGCTCAGGTGTAGTAGTAGCATTTACTGGTTTGGTTACAGAGAAGCACTCAGGTACTATAGCTGGAAATAGATTTCTGCATGAATGTGGGAGTTCTTGAAGACACTGTCTTCCCACTCACCAAAATTTCTTCTCCCGTAAGGTGAGTACATGAGGAAAATTGCACATAGTCATCAACAAGAAGTTACCACTTATAAAATGTGGTGTTTCATCTCCTTAAGAAATAGAAAATCTTTAAAAGATAATGATTTTTGCTTAAGTATATCGACATGCTATTGTCTTTGATTTGAGAAACACTGGATATGGTGGGTTTCTAAGCTCCAGCTGTTTTTCTTTTGTATAGCATTTGTTCCTGCCATCATCAGTCACTTTACATTGCAAAAGTTTGCTTAAAAATAAAAGCCAAAACCAAATGTTAAAATTTAGGATTATATTTTAAAAGGTATTCATATCTTCCAGTACTTGCACAGAGAAAGGGGAGTAGTCAGTGGCCTTCTCCATATGTCACTGCTTTGTGTGTGCAGTCATGGTAAATGTCTAAATAAGATGAAGTTATATGTGCTTGTGCTATCAAGTTTCTCATTTAAAAAAGTAATCCATCCATGTTTATGAGAATCACGATTTTTTTTTTGAGTAAGTGGACAACGTATCATGTTTGTAATTTTTCTGTTAGTAAGGAATAGAGTGTATGATACTATTTGAAAGTCTACATTGAAACCAAAACCACAGTAAATTTTCACACACAAATCTCCAAATCAAAGTTTACAATCCTACAATGTTTTCATATCATTAAAGTATTAGACGAACTTTCTTTCATTTTTGCATAATGAACAGATGTGAGGAACTAGTGTATTTGTCTTCATTGAAATCAGTGCCCTTTCTACTTAGGCTTCTTAGAAGAAAATGACTTTACGAATATTAACCATCAACTAATTAAGATGTACTTAATTAAATACAGATGCTACTTAGCAAAGGCAATTGAGAGAAAGCCATGTGATTAGGGAATTAGCAACTGATTAAACACTTGGAGCTACCAGCTAGGCACCTAAGCAATAGAAATGAATGCTGAAACTTCACTTGATAAGAACAATATGAGGGAAAAATGCACCATCTTTTCACATGGTGTTGGTTGAAAAACTTGAGAGCCAATGAAGTGGTATGTATTGAGAATATAAATTGTAGGTAAATGTTGCTTTACGTTCAATAACTAGAGAGGTTAAAATTATTGAAAATGTTGAAAATTTATCGACCTACCTCATGCAGAGAGGTTTTTTTGACAGCTGGTCACTCAGGAACTAGAACAGAAAATAATTACGTACAAGGTAACATAGTGTTCCCATTGCTTTCAAGGGCACTGCCATTTTACTAACATTAAAGCTTACGCTGACAGCCTTTATCTTTGGAGCATATATGAATAAGCGCTGTCAAGATGTTATGAAGACTGCTGGGATTAATAAAACATTTAAAGTATCCTAATGTCTATCAAAGTATGTGTTATATACAAGTATTGAACTGATTCAAGACCAAAAATTGGTCTGTCAGTCAGATGCTGTTGTATGTGTTGCTTTTTTTTCCTCCAAATACTCAAGATTGTTGGCCTAAACAAGGTGGTAAATGATGAATACCATGTAAGTATTATTGTTTCCCCTTTCTGTGGCTTATTTGATGAGGTTTGCAGAGATTAACTTCTAAATTTTCCCTACTGAAAAATCTGGGTCAGCTTTTCACAGTTGTGTATGCATTTTAATTAGAGACATGCACTATGAGAAAGAAAGCTTTCCTCAGAGAGTTCTTCTTGTATAAGAGAAAAAAAGCCCTGCACAACCAAATAATAAACCAAAAAGAATTGCCCCCCTCTCTCCCCCTAAATAAAAAAAATTCAGTCGTGGCATGAGACTGAATTTCCAGTCAGCAGTTCTGATAAAGTTGAAGTTAGATAAGAAGGTTTGAGGAAGAAAGATCGCTGGTGCCTGATGATGCAAAAAGGCAGAAGTTAGTTCACAATGTACTTCTCTAGCTCTTCTGATCATTGAAAGATGAAAAATCCACACTACTGCTGCAGCACCATGGTTTAGAAGGAAAAGTTCATTTGCTGTGACAGCTCATGCTAGGCAGGCAGGATTTTTCCTTTCATGGTGAACTTTGGAGACTGACCGGTAATTGCTTAGTGAGTTGAAAGAAATGCAATAGTATTAGAAATTAAAATGATAATGTTAGTTTATCCTGGTCATTAAGTACTATCTGCTTATTAGCAGATATAAGGTGTCCTAGCATCTGAATAAAAAAGTATGGGTTTGTGATAGCTTTAATAGCTTTTCTGTAATGTGAAGAATTGCCCATTTTGCATTAGACTAAGCAGCCATTGTGTAGACAAGGTTATTACAAAGGAAAGTCTAGCATAGAACTTCAAATTTGGATAAGCTTGTATGTTTTCTCCTGTTTCAGAGGTTTTCTTGAAGGTTTATTTTGTATTTTCTTTAGAATAATAGACTCATTAATGCTTTTTCTATATTTTTACAGTCCAGTTGTGACATTCTTGTAACTTTAAGGCAATTACATTATAGACTGATATTTTCTTGCTTATTGTCTGCCCTGAATTATAATTAAAACACTTAAGAATTCTAAGAAAATTTGAAAAAAATAACCCAAAACATTTTCCCCTCTTCTAGTCAAACTATCTTTGTATATCTACAGGAATGACACAAAAATTTTAAAACACACACAGCAGCTTTGGCTCCTCAGCTAGTCTGAGGAGATCATTCAACACACTTGAAGGCTGACAAGGGAGTCAGCGTAAGGACAAGTATAGATCCTCATGTGGGAGGAATGCATATGGGAAACTGCATGGGAATTCAAGATAAAGAGCAGTCCCGTTGGTGATATCAGCCTTTACAACCCATGCAGGAGGCAGCGCAATACTCTCCTGTTGATTATTTTTCTACACAGGGAAGGAAGGAAGCAGTAAATGGCAACAACACATTCACAGCTCACAGATTTTAACATTGTGCGAACTAACTGCTTTTTTTTCCTGCAGCCTCCATGCCTAGAGACATTACTGAAGGTAATTGAATAAGAACACGGCCTTCTTCACCCACAAACACAGAGCACTTTAAAAAGCAGGCTCTGGAGTGTCTTACCAAGTGTGCCCAGTAGTTTTCCAACAGATGACACGTTCTGTGTCTCCTTTTCTGCTTCACCGTCAAGACAAGAAAGCTGTTAAGAAAGGCATCAGCTGAGCAAGTGATGCCTGTAACTGATATAGTCACAAACATACCACAAAATATTTACCTTAGGGTGTATAATGAGTACATCCAGATCATGCAGTGCTTTGAACCGTCAGTCTTTTCCACCCTTTTGTATTTTTACATCATCATTTTAAAAGTGCAGGCTTAAAAAACACTTGAATGATACACTATAGTTTCCTGTGGTCTGTTGTACTTAAAAGCAGACTATTCTATGTGGCTACCAGGAGCCACAAAAAGAAGATATTGGCATAACTGAGCGTTTTTTTCCCTTAGAGTTGCAGATATACTAGTAAATTGTAACATACTCAACTAAGCAGTACAGTCTGAAGTCTGCAGTTTTAGCATTTAGACTTAGTTGCTGTCATTACTCCTTTTATGAACTTTTATAACTGCATGATTTCTTTCAACACTGTGATATTCTGATCTTTTACTGATTACCCGAGCATTTTAAAAAAAAAGGTCAGTAATAATGTTCAAAGCAGGCTCTTTATTTGATCCCACTTGTTGTGATTTTATTGTCAGTTTATACCAGGTTATAGTTTAGCCTTTCAGACTCTATAGCTGGTTTCCAGGTACTGGACTGAGACCAAGTTCACTGCCTTATTTCGTAAGATCCCAGCAGTGTTGTTATTTTATGTTGATTTTTTTCAGTTGTTCTCTATGCCTCATTGAACCTTGCAGTGATTTTACCATTCATTTTAAGGCTTTAAAAAAATTTTGCCCTGTGTTAAGCACTTGCCTTTCCATTGACTACAGGTCAGAATTTGACAGCAATTTTTTACTGTGCACTGAAGCATGCATCGTGCTAAATGATGCACAATAAGCAAGAGGGTTTCCTTGCCATGTCTCTCTAGTGATACCAGCTCTAAGAATGCTTACCATTGAAAAGCTCTTAAAGCATTTTACAAGAAACTTAAGTATCGGACACATTTTACAGATGAATAAACAAAAACGCGAAGGAGTGATGTGATTCAACTACAAAGAAGATGTCTTCTGCACTTGTCTTAAACACAGGTCTTCTGCAGTCTATCCCAATCTTTAGCATCTAGACCAAATTTTCATGGATGCAATATCTGCTTTGTGAATGTAATAAAACAAAAATAGTGATATGAATGCAGTCTGATACTTATGAACAGTTAGCCAGTTCCTCCTGCATCCAATTCCCAAGCTGCCTTTCTTTATTCTGTAAAAATTTGCCTATTTGGTACGTGGGTTGGGGTTTTTTGCTTGTTTGGTTTGAAATTTTTTGGTTTGTTTATTTGTTTTAAAGTAATTGAATAGCTCAGTAGTTCGCTAGTGGCTCTGGTGTTTGCACATATACTAGAAGTTCTTCACACCTAGAAGGCAGCCACAATGAGGTTTTAATGTAGTGACTCCCTTTGCTGATTGTCTAGCTGGATCCTGTATAACAGTTCAAGGAGAGAAGTGGATTTGAAACGCTGTGTCCTTGGCAGTCATTACAGATCATACAAGCCTCTAAAAATCCCAGCAAAGCTTTGAAGAGTTTTTGACATTTTAAGTCCTTGAAAAACAAAACCTCTTTTGTCTCCTGCCTTGTGGTCAACATGGATTCACCAAGGAGAAATCATGCTTGGCCTATCTGATAACCATCTGTAATGGCATGACTGGCTGGATGGATGACAGTAGAGCAGTGCACGTTGTCTACCTTAACTTCAGCAAGGCTTTTGACACTGTATCCCATAACATCCTCATAGGTAAGCTTAGGAAATGTGGGTTAGATGAGTGGACAGTGAGGTGGATTGAGAACTGGCTGAATGGCAGAGCTCAGAGAGTTGTCAGTCTAGTTGGAGGTCTGTAACTAGTGGTGTTCCCACAGGGTCAGTACTGGGTCCAGTCTTGTTCAATATATTCATCAATGACCTGGATAAGGGGACAGAGTGTACTCTCAGCAAGTTTGCTGATGATACAAAAATGGAAGCAGTCGCTGACACACCAGAAGGCTGTGCCGCCATTCTGTGAGACATGGGCAGGCTGGGGAGTTGGGCAGAGAGGAACCTAATGAAGTTCAACAAGGGCAAGTGTAGGGTCCAGTACCTACGGAGGAATAACCCCATGCACCAGTACAGGTTAGGGGCTGACCTGCTGGAAAGGAGCTCTGTGGAGAAGTACCTCGGAGTCCTGGTGGAAAACAAGTTGACGGTGAGCCAGCAACGTGTCCCTGTAGCCAAGAAGGTCAGTGGTCTTCTGGGGTGCATTAAAAAAAGAGTGTGGCAGCACATCGAGGAAGGTCATCCTCCCTCTCTACTCCGCCCTGGTGAGGCCACATCTGGAGTATTCTGTCCAGTTCTGGGCTCCCCAGTTCAAGAAAGAAGGAACTACTGGAGACAGTTCAGTGGAGGGCTACAAAGATGACCAAGGGAATGGAGCATTATTTCTTATGAAGAAAGGCTGAGAGACCTGGGTCTGTTTAGCCTGGAGAAGAATGAGATGGGATCTTATCAATGCTTATAAATATCTAAAGGACGGGTGTCAAAGGGATGGGGCCAGACTCTTTTCAGTGGTGCCCAGTGACAGGACAAGGGGCGACAGGCACAAACTGGAACACAGAAAATTCTCTCTCAACATGAGGAAAATCTTCTTTACTTTGAGGGTGGCAGAGCACTGGAACAGGCTGCCCAGAGAGGTGGTGGAGTCTCCTTCTCTGGAGATACTCAAAACCCGCCCGGATGTGTTCCTGTGCAACCTGCTGTAGGTGAGCCTGCTCTGGCAAGGGAGTTGGGCTAGATGATCTCTGAAGCTCCCTTCCAACCCATACCATTCTGTGAGTCTGTGATGTCTACTTGCAGTCGTTCTCTTTAATGCAATTTGGATAATTTAGCTCAAAATGTGCATCTGTTGCATGAGGGAGAAATATACATAGGCACTGTTGCTGAATATGGATTATTGCTACATTCCAGATTTTAATGAACAAATCAACTGATAAATAGTGAAGAGTTTTCTTGATGGAAATGTCATATTCTGTTTTCATCTTTCTGGTTTTTACTTTTTGTTATTCTGTTGCTTAAAGCATAAATATATTAAGGGCAGGGACCTTCGACTCGTGTTTTTTGAGTTCTGTCTTCGACTCTTGTGCAACGTAAATGTGTATCTATAAAGTTCAACTAAAATATTAGACTACACATGCCAAACTTTATCAAATGGGACTTTTTCTAAGTAGCTTTAGTCTTTACATTGGCGTTGTTCCCAGCATATGGTTGAGTGATTCCTGGTAGTTGACTACACTATGCACTTTAAAGAGGAAGACAACAAAGGTCAAGTTGTTCATAAAATCATTAGTGAAACGTCAGAAACAATTTAGTCTAAATAAAATATCTCCCTGAAGATAAGAAGTACCCATTATAAAACATTCCTTCCAACTGCATATCTATGCTATTGAATTCATTAGATAAGAATTGGACAGCTGACAAAACGTAAATGCTAATATGGAAGACGTGTATTTCAAGAATATTTTCTCTGTAAAAGCAAAGGGTAAAAGAGGGCTTTCACTGCGGGAGAGGACAAAGACTTTTTTTGTTTGAAATATAAACTCAGACTGAAACTAATTTAATGCAATTTCTCATTGTGACAAATTAAGCTTGAGTTTCAAGTTAACACCACCTTAGTTAGCAGGTGGTAAGTTCGTTCAATATAGTATTGTATGTTTTCACTACTTCTTGCAAAGTGTGAAAGTATCCCAGCAGTTTTCCTCCTTGAGTCTTACCTGTCAATGGAACAATTTGAGAGTAAGGTTCACTCTTTTTCTGGCTTTTTTTTTTCTATTCTTTGGAAAAGAAGTTTGCGGTCTCTTCCTCCATCTTGTCCTTCAACCTGAACACGTGCTGCTCTGATGAAGCAGGCAGGAATCCCTCCTGCATTGGTGTCAAGTTGTGATGACCCGTGATACAAGAAAAGGAGCAATTGATGCAAAGATTGAGTCCAGTGAGGGAAACAGAACTTGATGTGGGAGAGCTATGAAGCCTTTGGCAGGGCTCAAAATTGTCTTTTTAATATGGGAAAATACAGCTATTGAGACTGACTTGATCTCAAAGGTCTTTATAATTCAGATGATTATGACTACTTTAGGCTATTTTAAAAGCATGAGCTGCAGGACTTCCCCTGGTTTGCAGAGCCAAGGAAGATTGATGTTAGCAGTTCTGTTGTGCCTAAAGATTCTGTATGAATAAAATATTTGACACTGGTTAAAGTGATATAATAGTGTATGGATGGCCCTCATATTTTCCTCTTTTTAAAAAGAATTCAGTCATTAATAATTCTGGGACTCATGATATGTCACTGGTAGTAAAGAACATATTTTCAGGAACTGGGTGCATCAGAGATTCTTATTTGAGAGGTTTTAAGACTCTATAAACTTTGAATGGCAAAAATTTAGTTTCTATTTAGTCTTTGATTCATTTTATTATTATTCTGTTATAGTAATAAAAGCCTAATTTGAGGCTTGGGTAAAGCAGTATTTATAGATCCTTGGCTTCATTTACAGCATTCACTGTGCTCACTGAATTAGCTTTTCAGAATCCAGGTGGTGATTATTTACACTGGCTGATGTCTTTATCATTAAATTATGGAGTATTTAATGATTATTTCTAACAAATGTTTTGTTGTATCAAAGGCTTATGTTCATTACAAATCTTGACGAGACACTGTTTTGTTGACATTAGCTATTAAAACAAAAGGATTGACGTGATGGGTCAGAGCAAATGCAATGCTATAGACACTCCTGTTAAGTTCCATCGAGGTTGCATATGCTTCAATGGTGTTTCAGCAGACAAATCGTAATTCAACAGAAGGTTTTATGAAGGTGCAGCAAGGATCATATAACACAAAAGGCACTCAGATCCTTTTAAAACGTTATGCTTTTCAGCAAACTTTTTTTAAAAAAAGTTTCAAGCTTATAAATGACATTGGCTCTTTCCACGCCTTGATTGTATGTGATTAATACAGCTTCGCAAGTCCAGTGTGCTCTTAGATGCAACTTTTTCACAGTTACTTGTTACTGGCATTACATATCGGGCTACTGCTCAGTTCCTGGTGCTTTTCATTGCAAGCGCTTTCTGTAGTTGGTGTGTATGATAACAAGGCAATAACTCTAAAGCAGTGACGCCAAACCTCTCCCGCCTTCGTTCTTTTCCATCATCTGCTCCAAGGTGAAGATTTACCCTAAGGCTTTTGTCACTGTCAGTGAGACTTATTGACCTCTGAATGTGTGATAATTTGTTCATTCCTCACTTAATGGATACTAACTGATTTGATCAGGAAATCACATGTCAACTTACAAAACTAACCACTTTGTGATTAGGGTGCTGTTCAGACAAATCTCAGCCATGATGCTCCCATGATTTCCTTACTGAAAACAAAAGAAGCCCTGCTACTTTAACACTAGCTAGTATTTCATTAAACAATTTATGCCAGCCTGGATTTTTTTATTATGATGAAATGTGTACATTGATGTGACAGAATACAAATGCATAGGTCTTTTTATACTTCCATGACACAGAGAGTGGTGTGTTACTGGTTTGGCTAACAAATGAAGATCTTTCTAACAAAACAAGACGTTCTGCAGCTTACTGCAACACTCTTCATATTCTGATGCATAGCTGCAATTCAAAGGATGAATTGTAGGTTGTAAAACTGTCTGAGCTGGAAGTTAGGATACTTCTCCCCTTCTCCCACAAACATGGATGAAGACTAGGTGATTAATGTACATGCATTTCCATGTATATAGTTTTCTATAGGTGTATTATATACTCTGTTATTCATATTAGGATTTCGTGTGGAATCAAATATGTATTAACAAAATGAAAGCCTGAAGACCACCCAGGCCAGCATTCACTTCAGCAGAATATCAAATTAAACTAGGTTTAAGCATGTTCTTCTAGAATCAAGGCAGAGGAGACAAGTCATTTTAATAAAAAATCTATTTACCTTGTTTATATAGAAGAACAGAATCTAATTTATTTGTGTGCCCATCTGGACTAGATTGCTCATTTCAAGTTAATTTAACAAATGATAGACTGCTACTGGCCTTTTCTTTCCCAGGAGAAGAGGTTGACAGACAGCTGTGCAGAGATGCTATCTACCCAATCCCAGTTGTCTGTGAAGCTCCATGCCCAAAGGACTGTGTGCTCAGCATGTGGTCCGCATGGTCCTCCTGCTCACACACCTGCTCCGGCAAAACCACAGAAGGGAAGCAGATGCGTGCCCGCTCCATTCTGGCATATGCAGGTGAAGGTAAGGTCGCATACTTTTGCAGACTCGTGTTTGATTATGAATTCTCAACTGTCTTTGCAATGTCAAAGTATTTTCTTGATCAACAGAAGCAAATTATTAGATGGAGTTGTGTTTTTTAAAATATAGAAAAAATATGCAAATGCTTATCCTACATTTACTCATGGTACCTAAAGCTGTGTTAAAGAGGAAATTTAATTTGCTTATTTCTGTTAATGTTGCTTTTTTAAAATTATTCTGCATAATGTTACTATTTTGATTTTGAATATATAGTTTTCCTATTTTCTGTTAAAATTACACAAGGCAAACGTTTTATCCTATGCAGAGATCTATGAAAGATATTTACAGAGGATTGTTAGTAACCCATATCTATAATTTAGGTCCAATTTGGAAGGATATAACTAATGCTGGAAAGATGAGAGTTAACGGGTTCAAATGCTAACAAATGGCTTTTGCAGCTTCTTAGCTCACATTGGTAACTAATGTTACCCCATTAACATTTTTATTCATAGTAAGACATAGTGAGTTTTACCCTGCAAATCCTCAGTCGTGTGAGTGGTTTCCATTCATGCAAATGGTCCTTAAGCAGCATATGCAGCAAATGCAAAGAGAAGACGTAGCTGGAATATAAAGAAGAATGTTTTAGATATAGGTTCATTTCTATTATTTGATGATTTTGTGTTGTTCCTATAAATGGTTTTGTTTTGTTTTGTATTTTGTGGGGTAATAGAGCAAATGTGTTCTTTATGTAATGTGGTTCTAAAATGGCTATGTCAGGTGTGCCAGGGTCCAACTGGCAAAATGCCTTTTGCAACGCTGGCGGCAAGGAGACAGTCACCAGAGTCCTTGGAAAATATTTACTCGTGTGTTACTGGCAGTAAAGTTAAATGCCTTCAATATAAAAGGATATGTGAATGTTTGAATTCTTCTTTAATACTATTAAGCATTTTATTATTTCAGAGTTAAGATGAAATTTAGCTGCAAAGTGAAACTTGTAAAGTACGGAAGTAGTGAAACAGAATGTCCGTTCTGAGAAATGGAGTAAGAAAGGGACAGGCTTCATCATATCATAGAATCATGGAATGGCTT
>VZSF01006627.1:743423-796313 GCA_013398295.1 Chionis minor | reverse complement strand
CCTCCCTCCACATCCCTAGGGCGGAGGGGACGCGTGTGTCGTGTGTCCCCCGCCTCGTCCCCCCTCCCGCCCCGGGTCCTCGGTGGCTTTTTCCCCGTGCATAAGGCTCAACTTTTCTCCCCGGAGGTAGCGGCTCCGGCGTCGCAGCCTTGTCCCTAATCACTCCCGGCCATCCCCGGCTGCGGATTTTCCTCCCCTCGGGGGTTATTTCCCCTCCGTCCCTGCCCCAGAGCCTTCCCCGGGCGGGGGGGTTGGAGGCATTTGCAAACTTTTCCTCCTCCCGGGAAGGCTGCGGCTGGACGGGGCTGGAAACAGAGCCCTTTTCCCGGGGAGAACCAGCGCCTCCCGGGTGACCGGTGAATGGGGACAGGGGCCACCCCGGCGGGGAACACGTCGGTAGGAAAAGGTGGGGGGGGGACGGGACACCCCACCCTCCACCCCCGCCCCGTCGTTTCCCTTCCTACAAGGTGCTGGAGAGTTTGGCTGCCCAAATCCCGGCTGCGGAGTCGAGCGCGGATAAACCTCCCTCCCTCCCTCCGTGCATGTGTGTGCTGCAACCGAAACCTGCCTATTGATGCTCTTGCTTTATCAGACATATGCCCTTAAATTATGTAGACGGGGAGAAGTGATCTAAACACCGAGCCGCACATGGTTTTGGTGGAAATATAATACTCCGGCAGCAGATGAGTTCCTCCCGGATAAACAAACCCACTTGCTCAGCCCCAGCAGGGCTCAGCGCTGTTTGGGTTTGTAGTGGCTGCATGTGGCTGCTACATCCCCAGCCCAGAGGAAACCCTCCTCCTGGGGCCCCATCTGCTCCCCTGTACTGGGAAAGGATGCGGCATTTACCGTGTGGGATTTGGGTGTAGGACCTGCAGGACTCGCCTCGCTGGAAAGGACCAGGTGGAAAGCGTGTGCCTCCCGCTCCTCTTCCCCAAAAAACTTCCACCCTGCCTCTGCTCCGCTCTGCTTTCCAGCCCCGCCGCCCGGCAGCCGTGCCGAAGAGCCCGCTGGAAACGCACCTGATTTTTCCATGGCTTCTCTCCGCCGCCGGGATGCGGTGCCTGGGATGCGGGCTTTTGGGGAGAGCGAAGAGGGTCTGAGGCTTCCCAGGTGGTGGGGGCAAGTGGTGCGGAGAGGGGAGGTTTGGAGCGGGACCCCTGGGACTGTGGGGGGATGCTCTTATTCTGGGGGAACAATGACGGCGTCAGGGGATTTTTACAGCTGATGCAACCGCTCGCAGCCTTCTAGGGACTTATCTTGAGCGTGCACCAGCCCTGCACAAATATTTTTGGAAGTCATAAAGCGTGCTAACTTATTTTCTTTATCTGTCCTCTGTTTCACCCGGGTCTTGTTTATAGAAGCCGGTTAAATCCGCGAATGGGTAGGACCAGTGGAGCATGGGGTTGCTTTGCCTTCACCGTCTCTGTGATTTTAATTACAGCGTGTGCCTCCCAGTGTGAGATTAGGTGCTTCTTCCTCCCGGCTAAGCCACTGTCTTAAGGTTTCGGGGATGTGAGCAGCGTTTCGTTTGGGGTTTAAATGCCTCGGGAAGTGTGTGTTTGTTTGTTTGCATGTGGGACCCTTTACCAGAGCCGGGCTTCAAGCGGTGCAACAGATGCGTGTCTGCTTTCCGTGCGCAGCCAGGTTTAAACATGCAACCCCAGCCCCGTCACGAAAGCCTGGGATTTTCTTCCCTCCTCTGCCCAGACCCATCCTCCATGGGGGTGTCTCCTTTCCTAAAGGACCAGTCCAAGGCTTTTCCTTTCTGCCCCATCTCAAATGCGCGGCGCTCGGTGATATCAATAAGATGCAAAATAAATGACAGCCGCATGATCTAAGTGTTGTTTATGTCCAAGATGGGTGTTTCAAAATACAGGCTGATGATCAATCACCGTGCTGTTGGGAAGATTTTGCTTGATGATCATAAGTGCCTTGTAGGCGCTGAAGACTGGTGTTAAATCTGTTCCGCGCGCAATCCGGCACCTGGCTGGCGGAGGGAGGAGTGCTATTGCAAATCCTAAGAGAGATGCTGAACTTCTCCATGGGGAGAGGAAATATTCCAGCCTTTCCTCATGCATTCACCTGCCAGCATCCCTCCCAGCACCCGCAGAGAGCCTGGTGCTAGACAGCCTGTAGATGTGGCAAAGCGAAGAGCTCCGCGCAGGCACGAGAGCGGCTGAGACCTGCCGCCGGGGAGGCAGAAACCGTCTTTGGCAGCCAGATCCTGGGGGGGCAGTGGGTTGCCGGAGCCGGTTTCATGTTGACTCCTCTGTTTTTGCAGGGTGAGGAGAGGAGGAGAGATACTGGAGCCCCTTTTGTGCTGCATTTTTTTTCCTTTTACTGAATTGCTTTGTCTCTGTCTCCCAATTTCCTCGGTCTTGAGCAGTTGCAATAAAACCTACCTCCTTCCCGGAGTGCCGGGGTTTGATTTGCGCGCTCATGCACCCTGGGGTGAAAAGCCTTGCAAGGTCTTACAATACTTTGGTATGCCGAGGGCTAACACTGTGGAGGAATTACTTTCTTGTTTAGAAGGGAACCCTGAAAAGCTTCCTAAAAAGCTGGGAATGATGCTGGCACAGTAGGCTTGTGCTCCACGTTGGGATCCTAAGGCGGGGAGGGTATTAGAGGTAGAGCTTTTGAGTTTTGGAGTTAGCAGTGCCAAAGTTGGCGGCTTGGCATTGCCTACAGGTGGTTCTGAGCAAAATGGCATGCGGTTCTGGGAGTCACTTGGCTCTTCTTGATTTATTACACACAATATCCCTTAAAGTGGGTTTCCACATAGTTGAGACTGAGACCAAGACCCATTGTCACCCCTTTGCAGCCGCAGTGCTGGGACTCAAAAGCCTCATGTCCTGCCCATGAATCCCCCTCCCCAATTAGGGATGCAATATAGATTATGAAGGTTTCCCATAGTAAAGCCCTCAAACCACTTGATGTTCAAATTAAAAGCCCTTTCCGATCCCCACCAGTGTGTCGAAAGGCTTTAGAGGGCTCTTTCTTACTCCTTCCTTCTTGCTTGCAAGACTCAGTTAATGGACACCAACGGCTCCAGGCGCCCAAGGCAACCAGACTTCCCGTCTGTGCGGAGTCTGGGCAACTGCAGGATAACAGCGATGAGCGTGCTTCCCTGCATGACTGTCTTCGGGTGAAAAGCACTTTATATCCCTTAGGTTTGAGCTCTCAAGGACCCTGCGCCAAAAAATACAGAAATAAATACATAGGGCTCCTCGCAGATGCTTTCCACTTGGACTCTGAAGTATTTTAAAAGAGCAAGGAAGTATTCTCATTCCCTTGGTGCAGATTGGGAAACTGAGGCACGGGGGGTGGGGGGCAAAAGGCTCACTCTACATTTATTGATGGGGATTATCACTCACTGCCATAAAATACAAACCGAACCCTAAGTAGTATGTGGAGACGAGAGCAGTGAGCGGTCCCTGGCCCTCAAGTCTGTGCTTTGACAGCCACAGTCTGTGCTTGGTCAGAACAGGACACTTTCAAGACGGAAATTTCTTCAGTTAAAATGACAGATGGGTGCTTTACAGTGAGAAAATACCACCTTGGGTTAGTGCATTGGCGAGGGGGCAGCTGTGCTCTCATGAGTCTCGGTTCCCCTGTCTTTAAAATTGTGTACAAAAATCTTTGGGAATGGAGAGATCATTGCAAAAATGAGATGTGTTGTGATACCGACAGTGTGCGTGGTGATTTTCTGGACTTGGCATTCCTCTTTGGTTTTTTGGTTTGGCTTTTTTTTTTTTTTTTTTTTTTTTTTTTTTTTTGTGTTTCCCACTGGTGTGTTGTGGTTTTTTTTTTTTGATGTGTCCCACTGGAACTGTGTGGTTTTCTTTGTTCTTCATTGGTACATGTGCTCTTCTAAGTTTGCCTCGTCCTTGCTTGGTTGCATCTCATAAGGTGCTGAGCAGCCACCCAGGCAAGAGGTGCCAAGTGTGTGCCTTGCATCCCCTGTAATGGGAGCCAGTGTAGTGTGGCATCTGTCCCACAACCTGTTCCTTTGCAAAAAAAACTTCTCTGTGAGCATTTAGAGATGCTCTGAAGGCTTTGGACAGACGTCTTTTGGTTTGGAAACCCAACCGTCATTTCATTTTAGACACCTCTAGTCCGTGCAGCTCAGTGCTCCAGCCCATGGGAACCTTGCTGGGGACAAGCACTCTTCAAACATGATTCCCGGAGCAATGTCCCCATGGAGGAAGCCAACTCTATGCTGAAGTATAATGTTCCCAGCTGCTTCTGTCTCAAGTGCTAATGTTTGTAGGAGACATCAAGTTCTCAGGGCTGGAGGAGAGCCTGAAGATCTGAGTGGGAGCAGTGGTTAGGTTGAAACTTCCATCCCCATTGTGCTGCCTACCAGCAGGTGGCTTTGACTTTACCTGGGGGGGGGATTCACTAGAAAGAGAGGTCACTTGCAGCCTCAATGACCTGCTTTTACTTCAGGCTTTGTTGTCAAGAAGGCTTTCCATTTTTTTTTTTAATATTGCATGCTGCAAAACAGAAATCCAGACCCAAAAGGGAAGAGGCTGAGGTTCACGGGCTTCTTTTGCATGGGAATAAACAATAACCACCACTGAGCCACGCTGGAGCTGCACTGGTGACCCAGAAGGGAGACCTTACATCACTGTGTCTCTCTGCTTTCATGTCTGATCTCTGGGTTTCCTTCCAGCTATGTTATCCATACAGGAGTGGTCTGCTGGGGCTTTCCCACCAGGCCATTGGCAATAAATTTACGGGACCTGACTGGCATTTGAATTTGCCTTGTCCTTCTGACAGGACAAATGTGTGGATCTAATGCAGATAATATGGGATAGGTTTCCATTACGAGCATTTGCATGATATATACTCACACACTTCCCCCTCCTCTGAGCTCGTGCAAGGGCCAGAGGAATAAATCTTGATGCTTGGTAAACCCTCACAGTCAATGCTGCACCAAATGCATGTAAATGTTTGCAAAATGAGCCACCCCGACCTGCTTATTACTTCTCCTTGAGCATAAAGCAGTACATGGGCGAGGAAAGGTGAGGCTGGTGGAGATTTTTTTTTATCCCAGTATTGTGTTCCTTTGAAATAGTGAAGTGCTGCTGGACTCACGGACTGCATATAGATGGTTAATATTTATATACTTCTTGTTTCTTCTGAAGTGAGGAACGTGCACTTGCCACCAGCAGCCCCCTGACACTCATTCACGAAGAGCCTCGCTGGCGAGTGTCTCGGCGTTAAACTGTTTGGTGACTTGAGTTTAGAGTTATAGGAATCGGAGCGATGAATTAGCAGTAAATCAAAGCCCGGATGGCTCCGTACCCAACTGCGGCAAGATTTAAATTAAAAATATCTTGCAGA
Source organism: Chionis minor (assembly GCA_013398295.1). Taxonomy (NCBI): domain Eukaryota; kingdom Metazoa; phylum Chordata; class Aves; order Charadriiformes; family Chionidae; genus Chionis; species Chionis minor. The sequence continues at coordinate 790,961 of VZSF01006627.1, read as the reverse complement.
GATGAAGCACTCATAAGTCAAGCACTGGTGGTGTGTCAGTCTGGGCTTCAGCGGCGAGAGCTCAGCCCCTTTGAAACAGAAACCACGAGGAGCCCACGTATTGATCCCCAGCTGAACTGGGAAATTGCCACTTCATTTCTTCTATTAAATGTTCTTTCTTTTCTTTCCTTTTCGCCTTTTTTTTCCCCTCCCTGAAGGGAAGATGGTTGTGCTGGGAAGTTGGGAAGAGGGTTGCAGATTCGCTGCACGTACGTGTGGCCCTGTTTGACTTGGTTAGAGCATATTTGATCGTGAAAAGGGATTTATTTGTTTTTTTGTGGCCAGGGATTTGTCTATAATGTAGTGCTGGAAAGAAAACTCATTTAGAGACTAAGGAGGTGTATCCTGTTACAATTGCCTATTGATGGAATAGCAAGTGCTTGGTGTGCAACACAGCTTTATTTTACTTTAGAGAAACTTATTCTGGGCTGCCAAAGGGAGTCTGGTTTGCTGGAGAGCTGCCCCATGGCCCTGAGCAAGTCCCTTGGCTTCTTGTTTCCCCACCTATCAAATGGGGGTGGTCTTGTAGAAGTGACTGTCTCTTTAGCCATTGTCTAATAGTCATTTTGCTCTAATGACCTTTACTGTCTAATGACTCACTTTTCCTAAGTGAGATGATAAAACCAGGGAGGTTCTTGTTGGGAACTCACTCACCAGCCCCAGGAACAGCACCACATACGTGGCTAATAGTCACTAATGGCCACTGTCCCATCCCTGGGCAGCGTAACCTTCTTCTGCTGGCTGGGAAGAGGCTTTCAGAGATGGTGAGGGGCAGGAGGCCGTTCTGCATTGCGGGGAAAGGCTCTGACACCACTGCCGTGCCAGGGAGCAGAGAAAGGAGGTGAGCTGGGAATACAACCGTGTCAGTTGTGGAGCCAGTCAAAGACTTTTGCTCAGATTTTTCTTTAATGGACAATTTCAGTGGGGGAAAGTGGGATGACACAGGACCAAACCCCACACTCAGATGAGGATGGGCATGTCTGCTTGACTTGGTGGCTTAAAAAAAGTGAGTTTCTGGGCTGTTTTGGGAACCCCTTTTATTTTGTCTGGGGGTTTTGGTGCAGATTTCTGGTTCTTGCAAAAAGCTGAGCAAGATGAGTTTTGTAAGCTGTTACCTTGAGGTGTGTGTATTTGAACAGCTAATTTTGGGCATCTCCTCTTTTTTGGTTGTGTCTTACCCTTTGTACTCTCACCTTTGTGATGTCCTCCTGGCTGGCTGAGGGGTTGTCCCCTGCCCCTTTTCCTTGAGCCACCTTGGAGCTCCAGGACTTATTTGGAGGGTTGCAGCCACCTTGATGCCTGGTGCTATTGGGGCTGTGTACCCCCATCACCCCTTGGACCCCAGGCTTCGCCTCTCCAGAGCATCCAGCCGTCCCCCCAGACACCTCCCCTAGGGAGGGCAGTGCTCAGGGACAACCTGGAGGGTGAGCTGTTGGTTTAAGTCCCAGCTCTGCCTCCACCAAAGCCACCTCCAGGAGGGCAATTGCCTCCTCACCCTGAAGACGGCAGGATCAGCTCTGAGTTTTCCTCCTGCGTTTAGCTGCTATGGTGATGAGTTGCTATAGAAACACATAGTTAGCATTATTATTTATTATTGAAAGGTGCTTCTTTTCTTCTCTTAAACACAGGGTCGTGTCAGGAAGAGCCCGATGCTGGGTGTGGGGCACTGCCCACCCTGTCCACGCAGGTTGGTGGATTATGCTTCCCAGTGAGCCGGGCTTTAGCCACGCTGGAGGCAAGCAACCGTGCTGTGCTGGCCCAGCGGGCTGATCTGGTTAAACAAATCCCCCAGTATGTTCCCGTCACAGGTTCCTTCCTTCGTCAGATCCATCCTTTGGAGGGGGATTTGAGTGAAGCGTTTCATTATAATGAGCTTAGTTATTTCCAAACTAGTAATCGCATGTCACCATTTGGTGCAAAGGGTTTGCATTAAGTTCTGTAATAATATGTCTATTCATCCATCACAAATACTATATTCACAGGACCTTGTAGCGATTGCCTGGTAAATACCTTCTCTTATCTCTTTGCATGGGCTGCTCCTTGTTTGCTGAAGTCTCCCCCCTCTCTGCAAACCCATCCCTCCGCGCTGGGAGGCAGGGAAGCTCCTCCGGTGCTCCTGTCCCAGGATCCTGCTCTGCCTGAGCCTCCGTGGAGCAGGGAACCTGGCCAGGCTGTGCAGGAGAGACCCCTCCAGGGCTGGCTGCAGCCCGAGTGATGCCAAACAGAGCAAGTGGTGTTGAGGATATGGCTCTGCCTGCCCTAACTATCGCTTTCCAGCTGCTGTGGGTGGGACAAAGCCTGTTTTGGGGGCTCCTCTTGCTCTCTGGGAATGGGTGCGAGGGGTAGGAGCAGGGGTCTTCTGTAGGCTGGGTGCTGAGCAATGCCCTGGCTAAGAGTTGCCACCGGGGGTCCTGCAAGGAGCCAATTTATACATCTCTCTGCAGACATCCATTGGTTTTGGGAATGCCCAGCTGGGAGGTACACAGGAGGGATGCAGAGACAGATGTCTGGGTCCCCTGCCTGCAGCCACTGGGTTCATAGCGTCCCCTGGAAGTTGGCAGCAGTGTAGAGGTGGCTCTGTAAGGAAACCTCCCTCCATCCTGCTGTCCTTCACACCCTGAGGATGGTGCAGCCGCTGCGGAGGGTTGGCTTGGTGGGGCCAGGAGGTGAATGGCTGGGAGGATGGATGGATGTCAGATGTCCGGAGGCACGGGGAGGAGTGGGGCTGGTTTCCCTTTCTGGCTGGGGTAGATGTGATGTAGCCTGGAGGTGGAGGGCTTTGCTTGGCTTTGCTTGCAGCAGGGATTAGCTGTGCAGTTCTTCTTTCCCTCCTAGATCTAAAGGACTGCCTGGAAAATGCCTGGTTGGGAGAAAAAAAAAATAAAGGAAAACGAAGCAGCTTTTCTTGATGCAGAATTAACAACTCGGAGGTGAAGTTTCAGAGCTGGGTGGTGTGGCTGAGGGGGGGAATGCTCAGTCCCTCCTCACACAGCTGCTGCAAGTGCAGGGCTGGGCTCTCTGTGCAGTGCCTGCAGATGCTCTCCTGGGATAACAAGCTCCCACGGGGTGGGGAAGGATGCAGGAATGGCTGGACCAGTGCAGGATGCTGGATAGGGAAGGATTAGGGTGTGGGGAAATCTCTGCTGTTGCTGTCCCTTGAAGTTCCCTGAATTCCTCCTGGTCTCCACCTTCCCCAGCCTACCAGGCTGGACTGGGAAACATCTTTCCCAGCCTTTGAGGAAACAAAAGAAGGCTTTTTAAAAAGCACCCCCTCGAGCAGGAATAAAACACCTTCCTTTGCAGAGCCTGTTTCATCGCTTGAAGTCAATCCCTTTGGGCTTTGTATTTTCCTTCTTGGAAGCTGTACTCCCTGCAGAGAAGAGAAAAAAACACCTGGGGTGCAAGAGCAGGGCTCCAGGGAGCCTTCCTAGGAAGTGTAGGGTTGGAGGCGGAGGGGCAGATGGCGGAGGGGGGGCTGTGTCCACTGTGGGGGTCTAGAGGGCTGAATGCTCACCCCTCACTCTGCCAGAAACCCCTGCAACACATCCAGCAAGGGCAGGGTTCAGTCGTTAGTGTAGAGTCACATCCAGCCCATCTCTGGGACCTCCCCTAAAGGAGGGAAGCTGGCTGCGGCAGATGAAAGCTTGCTATGTTTTGGTAGGGTCACTCAAGTTGATGTGGGCCTGGAGACGTCATGTTTTGCTTTTATGACACCTTTTTCTTCACCCTGAGCTGCAGCCAGCTGCGTGGATACAGGGTTGTGACACTGATGCATTCGGAGAGAAGTCATCCAAGCGGTGGCATGGACTTGACCCTGGCGTGGGATGCTCCCTTGGATCCCACCAGCGGTGAGACCATCAAGTCTCAGGTTCCTCTCCAAACGCCTGCTGAGGGCGGAATCATTTTGGCTGCTAGACTCAGAGCATCTTTGGCAGCCTCTGTTTTTCCCTCCGTGGTGGCTCCAAGAGATCAGGAGCTGCTTACCTTGGCCAAGCAAGGGTGGGAAGCAAGGGGCATCCTTGGAGCTGCACCCCTCTGCCTGGGTGAGGGATGGGGAAGGGAGGCTAGACAGGTGAGCCATGTGCAGCAGGAGCTGGATGCTAAAATGCCTGTCAGAGCCATTCAGGAGGGCTTTGTTCCCTCTCTTATAATGGACTTACTGCCCTTGCCTGCCTTAGCGAGGCAAACAACTCAAAGGGATGCTCTGAATGAAAGTAACAACTTTTAGGACAAATTTATCTCTGCATAATGTCTCAAAGAAAGCAGGAAAAGGAAATGGCAAGCGGGCATAATTAGGTAAGTATTACCCATTACGAAGGGGAAGGAACTATCAAGTCAATTTCCATTTCCTTCTTATTTTACATGCCTGATTTTTCCGCCTCTCCAGGAGGTGGTGTGTGAAGTAGGTCTCTCCTTAGCTTGGAGAAGTAAATAATCAGAACATGAGGCACTCCGAAGCTCTTCCCAAAGCTTTCCAAATCTGGCCTAAGCTGAGGATTTTTAACATCTTCAGAAGTCTGAGCTTTCCAGCATCCGTGAGGCCTGGATGACTTATTTCCCACCTTCACACCGGGGAACCAGGACGCAGGCGGGCAGCAGGGCTTGTGTCTTCTCGTTGTGACCTGCTTGTCTGTATGTATTTCTCTCTGTTTTACCTATTCTGCATGGAAGTAGAGATAACTCCTTATCTCCTGGTTGCTTCCCAGTCTAAATCTGTGTGTGCACAGTGTGAACCCACACAAGTACCTTGTGCTGCACTGGGAGCTGCGGTGGGACCGAGTGTCCCCACGCCACCACCTGGTCCACCCCTACCTCACCCCAGCAAGTCCCTGTGTCCTCCCAGCTGTGGGAGCCACCTCTTTGCTCTTATGTACCCAAGGCTGTTCTCTCAGCTTTACCCTCTGTAACCTCTTAGGATAACATGGCACAGCATTGTCTGCAATTATGGAGCCGTCAGCGGGTGCCTGTAACACAATTTTGGCAAGGATGCGGGATGGCTTGGGCACCAGCCTGCAGGAGAAGGTCTCGCTTGCCCCCTCGCCTGCCCCACTGCTCCAAATTCTTTAAGTGGTGTTATTAAAGGCTGTTGGGAACTGCTGTCATTGGCACAGTCAATGGCTGACACAAGGCAGCACTCAGACTTTGACTCACACACACACACACACCCCCCCGTGCTCTGTTAGGCACGAGCCAGAGAAAAGGCAGTTTCTCACATGCATCACCCTTTTTCCAGCTGTTTGGGCCCTTTTTTGCATTCAGTTCTGAGAAGAAGTCTTGGTTGTCCTATAGTATAAGCATGAGATTTGGGTTATGTTGTCCTACCAACACGTGCCCAGCTCTCTCATTCATTTGTAGTTGAAATTCGGGTCCCTTTTTCCTTAAATACATCTTACGTGCATGCATCTCTCTCTATATATATATATATCTGTGTGTATGTTTTATACATATATGTAAAAATACACATTGATATGCGTGTTTCTACACAGAAATGCAAAATACACATGGTTAGAAAATACCAATCTGTTCACTCTGCACTTTTCACAGATCGTTGCTAATTTTGCCCACAGTTCAGGAAAGGTCTTGCAGGTCCAGGATGAGATTTCTGGAGAAGGAAGAGCAGCCTTGCTGCACAGCCAGATTTTAGGAGGGGTTTAGGGCAAGCCCAGTTTTCCTTTTTCTTCCAACATGCCTTGATCAGGTGCTGGTGGGAGAGGGTTTTTTTCTAGCTTGTAGGGAGGGGAAGGAAGGGAGGAAAAAGTTTGAAGTTTTGCTCCACTGCAGAACTGGGAATAAATGGTGCGATCTTGGAAAAACCTTTCTGTCTGAGAACATGGCTTCCTGTGAGCTCAGTTGCTCTAATGCTTTTCAGGAGGTGCTGGTCTCATGCAAAGAAGTCGCTGAGAGGCTCTCAAGGGTAGAGGATGAAGGTTGTGCACCACTTTTCATCCCTCCAAGTGGCTCGGCTGGAGCTTGGCCATGAGCACTCAAGTGGGGCAGCACAAGGTGCCACGAGCCTGGAGGAGATCCCAAACAGATTGCCACTTGGTGACAATCTGCTTCCTCACTCCTTGGTCGTGCATGGACTCATGCTCATGCAGACATCTCCATGGCTCCTGCTGGTCGACGCAAAGGGTGCGTGAAGCCATGTTCTCCCCCAGCAGCAGGCTGCTTTCCTGCTCTGCCTCCCCTTCTTCTCCGTATGTGTGTGTAGGATAATTTTAAGGCTTCTCCATACCCGCACAAAGATATGTAAAAGTTACAGTGTGATGCCTGAAGACTGTGCTCCTTAGACTTTCAATAGTGAGCCAGAAGAGAAAAAACACGGCCCCTTCAACTTGGTGGTTGTCCTCTCTCCTGCCTTGCTTCTCCTTCCCTGGTAACGCAGGCAACAGAAGCAGCTTTATTTTATAATAATCAAAAAGGTCTCCAGGTGCAGGTTTGTGCTTGCCTGTCTCTTCTCCACAGCTCTCTGCCAGTGGGTGACTTACTTCGCCACCCACAATTAGCCTCTTCCAAGGTCTCGTTGTTGCTGGGCTGAGGCAGAAGGGTTTGCAGCAACTGCCTATTCTCAAACACAGAAAAAATAATCCCTTCCCCAGCTCGGTGTTAAGAGGCAGTGGATTTTGAACTGGCTTATGTTGCTGCAGAAGTGGAGTGATCAGCAGAAGGGACCTAAATCGGCCCACGGCGATGCCGTTACGTGGTGGGGAAGGTGGATGGAGGGGTGGAGGATGCGTGTCAGCCTTCCCGCGCAGAGGAAGGAATCAAATATCTGCCCTATATCAAATACCATGCTCGATTCCTGTGGGACCGAGTTATTGGTGAGGAGGAAGCTGACCTTCTCCTGTATTTATGAACTGAATCTCTAGTTTTTGATTTCCCCCCTCCCCCTCCTTCCCCCTCCTGTTACAGAGTGCAATACTTCATTTCACAGGAAATAACATTTTCTTCATTTTCTCCTTTGGTGTGATTTTTTTTTAAATGCTGCTCAAGATTAGCAGCCTTTCTTCCCCTTAGCTCTTCTTGCTTTATAGTTGGCTTGGCACGCTGGAAGTGGATGCTGCTGCCTATGTCCGTATGGGACCATCAGCTGTGCTGGAGCGCAGGGATATTCCCCTGTCACAGCTGCTGAGGGTGAACAAATTCTCCTGGAGCTGGACAAACACATTATTATTTTAGCAGTCACACCCCAGCAAGTTCAAGAATTAAAAGTAGTCAGCATTTCCCTTACTGCCACACAGATCTATCCTTCCTCCTGGCTGTCTTATCTCCAGCCTTCCCCAACACAGCTTTTTGTGCAAATCCTTTCCTGCAAGAGCTGGTCTTGAGCATCTTCAGAGCAGCAAGTCCTTCGGAGCCCCCCGTTTCCTTTTCCTTCCTCTTCGGCCTGTGGAGAGTAGATTTTTGGAAGCTCAAGAGCTCTGTGTTTCCTGCACACAGGTCCCTTGGAGATATCTGAAGCTACTTCGCTGAAGTTCACAGGCGACTTCTGAAAACCTTGGCCATTGCATTCGTGTGTGTGTATATATATATATAATCTGTTCTCTCTTCCCTCCTGTTTTCTTTCTCTGTCAGGAATCCAGCTGTGCAACATGTGGCACTTGTAGGACTTGGAAGGCAGGAAGATCAAGCAAACACAGAGCTTTCAGCAAGAAGAGATAAATTTCCAGAATAAATTCAAGCCACGTAGGCCCAGTCTGTTTTAGTTTTAAAGCCCTGCTGGTAGTGATGTGTGGGAGCTGTAGATATAAAGCCAGGGAGAGAAGAGGAGTTTATTTGTATTATTTCTGGCACCTTGGTAGAAAAACCTCCGTTCTGAGTTCATGGTGCTTGGCACAATGTTAGTCTGCACGGACAGTACCAGAGAAACTGCCTGTTGAGAGCTACCTTCGTGCATGATTTGAAGGCGAAGAAAAAAAGGGGAATAATCTGTACTGAATGATAGTGAGAGTGTTGTAGCTGGAAGAGGAAAGTGCCGGATTTGTGGGGGCGTATGGGATGCAGATGGCCACAGAGGAGAAATATCTTGTTATTAATAACCCATTGAATTGCGATAGCATTTTTACACCTGTGATAGTATTCTACATGCTGCCTACAATTTTTATCCTGGCTCTCCGGCGTCTGGCAGGACCACAGCTGTGAGCTGTGGGCTCCCTCCTGCAGGCAGCTGATGGGGATTTCCTATTTACTGCAGAGGCAGAGGACAGTTTGGAGTTTGATGGGCCCCATGGTGTTGAGCCATGGCCACGGACTTGCTGGAGTGTGGTTTGGTGCACATGACAAGTCCTGTGTTTGCTGACACTGATTTAGCAAGAGACAGTCTGGCAAAGGGAGTTGCTAGATGGGCTCACTGCTTTTTTGGAGAAGTCCGTGTTTCTACTCATCGTGATGCTTTTGTTTTACTAAGTAAAAAAAAAAAAGCCCAGAAGTGGCAACTGGATTTGCTCCCCAGGTCTGTCCTGATAAGCTCAGCAGTGCCCAGGACAAACCAATGCTGCATTCAGCCACCACCAGTAACCCAAACTTCATTTCCCTTCCTCTCCCTGCCCCCGCCTTTTTCCTCTCCTCAAAGCAAAATATTTTCAGCCTCTAACTTTTGAAGTGAGGGCAAATTTCAGCCCAACCTCCCGTCTGAGTGGATGTCTCATGTCATTAAAATCCATCTGCAGCCACCGAAGGCTCCCCAGCCGGCCCCAAGCTGTGCGTCCCCGTCATGCAGGAGCCAGGGCAAGACACTGTGTGCTCCAGCCCCCTACCTGAGGTTCCCTGGGGCTGGAGCACAGATGATGCTCTCCACGGTGGTAGAGCACTGGAACAGGCTGCACAGAGAGGTGGTAGAATCTCTGACTCTGAAGACATTCCAAACTCGCTGGGATGCCACCCTGTGCAACCTGCTCTGGGTGACTCTGCTCTGGCAGGGGGGTTGGACCAGATGATCTCCAGAGGTCCCTTCCAGCCCCAACCATTCTATGATTCTATGATTCTATGAGCAGGAGAGATCATAGAATCATAGGATGGTTTAGGTCGGAAAGGACCTTAAAGATCATCTAATTCCAACCCCCCTGTCACGGGCAGGGAAACCTTCCACTAGACCAGGTTGCTCAAAGCCCTGTCCAACCTGGTCTTGAGACTTGAGGTGCTTTTGATGCTCTTGAGGTCTTGAGATGCTCCAGCCTTGAGTTGAAGCCTTTGTGACTCCACCCCCAGAGGGCAGAGGGTGCATGGGCGCAGGCTTGCATGGTTTTTTGCAGTCTTTGAATCTTGTGCAGCACTCAAAGTGCAGCTGTGGGATCCTGTGGGATGAGGGAAGAGATCAACAAGTCCTGTTTTGGAAAGAAGTATGAGTGGAGAGATGGAGGCAGTGAGAAAATGAGAGCAGGCTTGCCCTCTACAATGCAGCTGGGGACAGGGGGGTGTGGAGGGCACGTCGAAAACAGTCATCGGTGGGTCTTTCTCTTCAAGCACCTGTGCATCTGTTTTGTAGTGTTTCTTCAGGTCTTACAGCCTGTGTTATCAAGGTCCCCATTTCTAATGAGCGGGATTTTATGAACAGAGATGACCTTCCCACGCCCCCACCTTAAAAATGCCCCTCGTCTCAGACACAGGTGCCTTTAGACTGTGCGAGCAGAGATGAACAAAGCAGATGGTGTCTGGATCTGGATTAAATTAGAGTTTGGGGTGACATTTTGCTTGCAGCTGACTCTAAGCAAACAAATAACTTTCTTCTGGGTAGTATGACCCAGATCTGAAACCACTGGTTATTGTAAACCCATAAACTATCTTTCGCAGACTGAACAGGCTCATATGCCTGTTTCTTGTACTGGGTTTTCTCCATAACACCTATCCTAATGCAGCTAATGTTTTGTGATGATGGATCTGCAATTATGAGGCTGTGCAAATAGCTAAAACCATTGCATCACCCTCCTCGTGGCTGCTCCGGAGTGATTTGTTGATAGCACTAGGTGGTTGTTCGTGCAAACGAAGGGTCAGATCCTGCAAAGCGCAGAGCACTTGCAGCTTCCATCCATGCCTGAGTGTCTGGCCCAGGGAAAACATTTATGGAGGGAGAAAGGAAGATTTTTGCCTTTTGCAGGTGTGCTTTGCAGCGGCAGCAAGCTGTCTACAAAGCGCCATTGCTGATGGCAGCCTGACAGTGTCTCGTCTCCACGTTTGTCAGTATGGGGAAGCACACGAATAAATTGCAGAAAGCTTTAGCAGCAGAGCAGCCGGAGCAGACACCTCCTCCCTTCCTTCTCTCGGCTCTGCAGGCTGGGTGCCAGCGGCAGGACTCCGCGCTGTATCATTGCAGGACGCCCTGAACGCATCTATGCAAGCTCACAGCTGAACAGGGTGACCACGGAACTATTTAAAGTAGCTTCAACAATGACACCCGAGTGTATCATGCACCTATTCTGCTGATGCTGGCAAAGTGCTGGCAGAGTGGATGGGTTTAAGACTGATGGGAACTTACTGCTCTGGAGCCATTAGGTCATGTGTGTGTATTCCTGAAACATAGAATCATAGAATGGTTTGAGTTGGAAAGGACCTTGAAGATCATCCAGTTCCAACCCCCCTGCCATGGGCAGAGACACCTCCCACTAGACCTGGTTGCTCCAAGCCCCGTCCAACCTGGCCTTGAACACCTCCAGGGATGGGGCAGCCACTGCTTCTCTGGGCAACTTGGGCCAGGGGTTCACTGCCCTCATTGTAAAGGATTTCTTCCTAACAGCTAACCTAAATCTCCCCTCTTTCAATTTAAAGCCGTTAGCCTTAGTCCTATCCCTACACTTACCAAAAAGCGTGCACCAAAAAGGTGATAATAGAGAAAAATCAGCTATGAATGTGGTTCCCTTGGTGCTGCACATGTGGCTCTGCAGAATACTTGTTGCTGTGGTACTGAGACGGGGATTAAACACATGGGCTCTACCTCTATCTCAGACACACTGACTTTCTGTGACCTCGGCCAAGTCTTCACCTCCCTGGACCTCTGTCTCCCTGGGGTGTTTCTAGGATCCAACTTCTGGAGGTGGGGACCTCCTTTTGATAGGAACCTTTTGATTAGACCCACTGGTTGCCCTCCCAAGCAGAAATGTGTTATTTTACTGGGGGCAACTGGAAGGGCTCTTCAGGACAAGGTGTGATGTATTGGTGTGAGCTACGGTGGGACAACAAAATAACAGCAGCCTCGTATCATCAGGCTTTGCACCACCCCATCCTCCCGTGTCATTCATGTAGTTGTAACATATATAGCAATAGTCTGTAAATAAGGTTTGCTGCTCCTGGTTGTGTTAGTTCTCATAATTTGGTAACTCCAGACGACATTAAATATTGGTGTTGAGAAAGGATTGGAAAGGGATAGTGTTGTCCTTTGCTCAGGAAGACTTCCTGTAACCTCATCTCAATGCATATAGAAGGGTTAGGGAAGATGCTGGATAAGTCTGCAATAGTTCAGCAACTACATGCTCTTTTCTTCCTTCTTTTCCTTTTTGCAGTTGCATTTTTTTTTTATTTTGATATGCATTTTCTAAGCTCTTGAGCGAGGCAAAAATGGAAATTCCTCCCCAGAACTTTAACCTTGTGTAAATGATTTGACCTCCAGATTTGTCAGCAGCTGGAGGAAACCCATCTAAGGGGAATCTGGAGACTCAGGAGCCGTGGGATCAATGCCCCATTCATGAGGAGGGGATGTTTCAGTGGTTACAGAACTTGAAAATCTGCATTCTGCCCACATTTCCCAGTCTCTGCTCATATCCTTTTTCATAACTTGTCTCTGCCCAGTTTTCTCTCCATCTTCCGCTTTCCAGCTTTCCCTTCCTTGTGTCAGAGCATCCTCCTCTTTTGCTTTCCGATTGGGCTAATTAAGGTGAGCTGCAGCCTAAGTCCATCAGGGAGTAGAGAAGAGTTTTCCTCAGTAGAAGTGCTCCAGCTGACACAGCATAGGGAAAAACTGCTTGGTCCCTTCATCCCTGGTGTTGAGCATGTTTTACTCCTCATGTGGTGGTAGCCCAAGCACTGTCTGATCCATCCTGGGAGCAGTGGAAAAGGCAAAATCTCTATTGCAAGATATATGTATTATTAGATGCCATAACTCGGTCTAATTTATACAGACTTTCAGGCATGGCCACAGGATCCCCATAACAGCAGAGGATGACCTTCCCAATTTTTATTACCCACTCCAAAGCATGGAAGATTTTCAGTAAGACAGTGGGAAGAATATAACCAAGGTCAAACACAGAAAAAAATAACTAAAAAATAAAAAAATCAATAACTTGCAAAAACTTTTCTCCTAATTTAGTTCTCAGAATTGCCCAAGCCATTCTGAATGCAACTTTCCACGGCGATGTTAGCCTGAGGCAGACACCGAGCCAAGGAAATTGTCCCCTGAGCGGTTCAGGTCTGTCAAAGTAATGAGGACCTTAAAACTGAGTCTTAGTGCAGAACATGTCAGACAACCTGAGCTATGGGTGTTGCTGCTAATGCTCGGTGTAATTATGCATGCACACGCTGCCCTGCACCGGGAGTACAGGAATTGCATAATTTTGTGTAAAAATAAATGTGTCTGTATGCCGTACAGGATAGATTTGTGTATCTCCTTACAAACGCAGCCTCGATGTGTGTATACAACATCAGCTCTCTTCTAATCTTCCTGTTAACAAACATAAGGGGTGATTATCTTTTTACCCGTATTAGCACAATTCTGTCTCTTGTCTGTATCTGATCCTGGCCGTAGACGTCCTGCCTAGCTCAGCCGTATCTTGAGACTGTCAAGCCTGATTTGGAGCTAGTTTTCCTGAAGCAACAGCCGGGCAGGGCTCTAAGAATAACTTCCCATTGGCCTTTGCATGTGTTGGCAACCCTCTGCCTTGCCGTGACAAAGTCACTGGTAGAGAAAATGAACAGAATTAATAGCAAATTAGCAGTAGTTTATCCAGGTTTGGGTTTTTGATTTTTTTTTTTGGAAGGGGAGTTGAGTTTTGCAGCTGATTCTCGGCTGAAAGTATCTGTTGGGATCTGTGAAACGGGGCATCGTGGGATTGTGGTGGGATAGATGTCAGGCTGGTGTGGTTTTTTTTCTTTTTCTTTTTTCCCCTGAAATGCTCACTAAGCCACTGCTTCTCAGGGCTGCGTCCACAACTGTCTCATTAGAGGTATGGGCAGAATGAGTAGAGTCAATCCCCCTCATGAATGTTGGGCTGAAAATGGTGTCCCAGCTGGATGTCGCTGCCTGTGCAAGCGTGGGGCTTTCCATCAGCGTCCTGTCCCTTTGTCTGCCTTTTGGCTTGGGTGGCATCTCAACTGCCCTTCAGAAGGTTTTAGCCCAAGCGTTCTGAAGTGGAAGTCCTCTGAAGAGGACATCTCTTGTCTGGGCTGATCTTGTTTATTTTTTTCTCAGGGGGAATCCCAGTCTGAACACAGCAGCTGCACCGAGCCTTGCTTCATTTTGAACTTGACAAAACATACTTTTATGCCAGAATGGTTAAATGTCATAAACAATTTAAACGCAGTTTTTGCTATATTTGTGAGGGAAAGCCAAGTAAGGCATGCAGTAGTTTAGTATTGTTCAAATGTCTGTTTTCTGCTGTATTGTTTCATTCATAAAGAAGAGGTCATGCTGTACAGCAATCTCATATCTGCAGAAGATGCCTGGAATTTAGTGCTGGTGAACTTTTGGGCAGAAGTACAGACTAGTCAGACTTCTGACATCTTTCAAAGATCTCTTTACAAGCTCGTGGAGTCAGCAGAAATAGATTACTTCAGCTAACACATGCAAGTTAGGAGCTCACCAGGTTGGGACCTAATTGCCCTAGGTGCTACAGAAACATGGAAAAAGACTGTCCCTCATCTGGCCTGCTCAAGGGTGAAAGACAGAGGTCAGTTGCTGGAGGAGCTGTCACAGAAAAGGCAGAGTGCTAAAATAAATGGCATGTGTCTGCCCAGGAGGTTCATGGGTGCATAAAGACCCACCCAGAAGCATTTAGGAATTTGGTCAGAATTAATAAAGTGCAGAGAAAATGAAACAAGGAGATATCTAATTTTATTTTTTTCCCATAATCTCCAGTACAGATGTCACTCTAAAAATATTGCTAACGGTTGCAGTAAACTGAAGCTTTCCTTCAGGTTTGGGAGAGCAAATGCCAGTCAGCACTACTCCTCCTTGCCAGTGATAATGTGCATGTTGGACTCAAGATCTGGCTAAGATTTGAGATGGTCCAGCCACCCCTGTTTTATAGGACTGTACTAACTCATCTGTTCTCTTTAGCCACTCTTGTGGGAAGCTGAAGATGGAGGATTTGCTGTGTCAGATTTTTTCACTGGCCCTAGCCATGGCGAGTGGTTGCTGCTCCAAAAGGGTTTGGATTCCTGCCATAAATGAAAGGAGGAAATTTTGTGCTGAATAAAGCATAAAGGGAGACGCTGTTCTGGCCTCTGCTGCAAACCCTGCATCACTGAAGAGAAATCATCGCACCTCTATCTGTCTCTTTCCTCCCAGTAGTATAGGATTGTTAACGGCATTTTCTTTATGTTCCTACTCCTGCCGTGTGTTCAGCCCATTTCCGACCGTAAGGTTTGGTATAGCTGCAGAATTGATGGTCCTTACTCTAGAGGATCCCAGATATCTGTGAGGACACAGCCGTGCTCTCCATTAATCACATTGGGCTGGCCAGTTACATGCTTTTCGTTTGAGACAACTTCCCATACTCTGAACCATCAAGTACTGGTCACTGGTCACTGAAGCTCAACTGGTTTGCAGATAGCCTGATCCTATGCAGCAAATCCACTGGTTCTACATCCTTCTGAAGCTTTATTTCCAAATCTTATTCCCCATTCCAGCATCATCCCTGATTTTCCCAGTCCTGCTGGAAACCCTGGGTCCCTCGGGCTGCTCTGTTCCTGCTGCCTTTTGAATATGTACTGAAATCTCAGACTTTGAAGACTAGTGATTCTCTCCTGGCTTCTTTGCAATTGGTTTCCCCACCTCCAAATACGGATCTCGGAGCCCCAACAGTCAGTAGATTAAGGTCTAAAGGTTTTGTTTTTTTCCTTTAAGTTACACGTTTTATCCTCACTGGTGTCTCATGTAGATCTAGAGAGTGAAATAGAGAGTGATCACAAAGGCACTGTGAATATGGAGTTACTCTCTGTGCCAGGCTTCTGTAAGACAACTGAAGTACGGTCTCTGTCTTAAGAGATTTGGCTCTTCGTGGATTTACAAAGTGCTAATTACAAGACTTCAGCGTGAGATAGAGGACTTGTGTCTCATAGATCTTCCTAAGATTGCAAAGCAGGGGGAAACATGCACCCACTGGCATTCAACGCAACATAAACCGTGCTATACAGCCTCAGCCGACAAGAAAATAGCTGCCTGCTGACTTATGGAGAAACCTGGGGTCAGAGCCCCTTCCTCGCTGTTTGAGGATCAAAGTGGTGTTTTAGGGCTCCCGTCAGGATCAGGTCCGGAAAATTTAAAGACTTCATTTGGGTACTCCTCAGAGCGCCCGAAGCCTTGAAGGGAATTTGTGAGCGTAAGCTTGACTTCTGAGGAAGGAAATGCCGTTTTCCTCAAGGCTGTCCTAAAAAGCTGTAATTGATATACAAGCTGGTGAGACCTGCTGGGATGAAACCCAGTTCATTTTCTTTTCCATATTCATCATCCCTTTAGGGGCAGGGGCTGTGCTTATTCCTCTTTGTGTCTAGAACCACAGTCTGATCAGGGTCTCTTCAGTTGTGAAGTACCTTTTAAATTCTTGACCAACTTGGCACTGCCAACCCCATGAGAGTTGTACCTCATTGAAATACAACAGAGGAACATTTTGTAGTGAGGAGAGCAGAGCCCCAGGGGTGTACGGTGTTTTTTTGGGGAGACAAGAATGAGACTTTGAAACAGAAGTCAACCTGACACTCTGGCTTTTGGCAATTCTTCTCTTTTCTCAGTGTTTTGGACCTATATTGTCTCATACACACGTTCCTCGAGGTAGGATCAACAACATTAGCCACCGTTGTGACATGGTTTGCTTAAAATCAATGACCTTGTGAGCTCTTGCTATGACGGTTTGTTTGTCTGGGGGTTTACATTTCCCCAGTTACTGTGATAAGGAATAATTTTAATAGATTTAACCTTAGAACACTTTCAGGCGAATCTGCTCCCTAGAAGGGAGTTTAACATTGGTCTCTGGATTTGTAGGTTATTTCCATGACCTCAAAACTCCATTCTTGTTTCTGTGGCACTGAATATTTGTGTTCTTTCATTCAAGTCTCTGTGTAGCAAATTCCTGGAGGAACTGAGAAACCACTACAAACCTCTCTGCTTTCCCTCCCAAGCACAAAGGAGCGCAGCGCTGACCTGCTTTTGCTGATAGGAAACCAAGTCTGAAATGCAGGCAGAAACACCATCCACATGCAGTTCTATCACATGGGGGAATTGGGGAAAAAAGGAAGAAAGTCCTACTCATGGCAAGAGTTAATCCCATCACTTAATACGCTTCTGGCAGATGCGCAGGTAACAAGGTGACGGGCACCATCTGAGTGCCTGAATAGAATAATCTGTGTGACGAGGGAAGGCAGTGTTGTCCCACCTCAGCTTAAGTGCCTCGCAAACAAACCGCTCCTGAAATTAATCTCTTTATTTGGGACAAGCTGCAGCTTGCACTGGGATCTGTTAAGATACTCCAGCATGGGATGCCCTCAAAGAGACTTTCCATCAGGTGTTGGACAGGTTGTAAGTTCAGGGAGAAAGGATTTAGTTGAAGTTAGAAGCTGGTCTTTGTTGGGGGAGCTGTCGACAATGTCTCTGTATGAGTTTTCTCGCCATGTCGGCTCACAAAGAAAAGCTTCTATCCATGATAATCGGGGTTTACTGAAGGAAGCCAGGGGAAAAAAAAATATCTTTAGCTGAGATTAGAGGGATTGTGTAGCTGCACTTGGTCCTGAATGGCCGTGTGCTGGCTCCGTCGCTGGGCGTCTGCCTCGTCAGCATCTGTGCACGGCCTCCCGCATCCCGGGAAATGAATAGTGCCTGAGTGGAGCAAAAGTAAACAGAGGAGCTTGCTGCCTGATTAACGCTGGGCTTCATTAACCACCCAGCCCGTGCCCTTGGCATTGCCCGGGAGTCCTGGGTGCTGTTGGCTTCCTCCTAGCCTGGTGGAGGACTCACTGAGCCCGTCCCACCAGTCACTGGGACTCTGGGGTGGTGTCAGACCTGCTCTGTGGGAGGGGGTGGTAGATTTTCTCCCCCCTGCAGTGCTATTTTTCAGCATGTTTTGGTCCTGTTCAAGTCTTTAATATGTACTTTTGCTCTGAGCCCTTGGCTGGAGCTGGACCCACAACAGATTTGCTTCCATGGCTCTCACGTGTGACTCCTCTTGCCACTGACCTTGCAGTGTCCCTGCTGCCGACACATGGCTGTGGTGATGTGTCGGTGATGGGAGGGACCTGGTGATGTGAATCTGTCTACCACCTTTGATGGCAGGAGGGTTGCATTGTGTGTGAGACAAATGGGGAGATGCTGTCATCTCCCATGTTCACCCAGTGACATGCTCCTTTTAGGAACTGTCATTAGAGTGGGGTGGATTTGTGCCAGTCTCCAGTACAGGGACGTGACCATGGCTTTTGTGAGATCGTCAATCAAAACCGAACACCCCAGCTCTCTCTTTCCCCCCTCCCTGTACAATTCCTCCCAAGTCTTTCCCACTCTCTCAATTGACAGACCAGTCCTTTGTGTCCTCTTTATTCGTGATTTATTCCTCCTTCCTCAGCTGTAGCGCGTCATTTTTCACTTTGTCCCCTTAACCTGCTGCATTTTGAGGATGTATTCAGCATTCCCTAGTTTTCCCACCTAATAACAGCCACAAGCTGAGTTAAAAGATTTTAGGAAAGTCTCTTTCTCTTAGGTTTTTTTGCATCCAAACTTTTCTTGCCCAAGGCCCCATCTATTTATCATAGGGTTGCATGTTGTAAAGCCTTGGGATAGTGTCCTGGAGAGCCCTGAGCAGAACCAAGTTGCATCCTCTAACTCAGTGGTGTCTAACCTTTGCCGGAAATGGTCAATAACAGTAAAAAAGCAACCAGGCAATAGGGTAGCATCATAACTTGTTGTCCTTCAGGAGGAAACCCAACCTTAAACCAAACTGTGTGAGTTCAAGGGGTCTCATGGGAAATGTATTATTTGTAAGCCATACAGTTGAGATGCTAGTTCCACAGGCAGGACAGTGGCGTAACACCTTATGTGGGAGCTGACTCTGAGACCTTCCTCTGACCATTGATGGAACCCTGTCTGAAACAGCTGGATTTGTGAGAAGGCTGCTTCTGCTTCATTCTCATGTCCAGACGAGGTTTAAACCTGGTGTAGCTCCACTTCTGAAAAAAGGAGTCATATCTTGCTCTAGGTTTGCTGCATGTCGTGAAGGTTGTGTAGCACAACAGCCTAACCGTGGTCGGAGGAGGAGGTAGGCAGTGTCTTGGCTTTTTTTGTGCTGTGGGGTGATGAAGAGACTCACCCAGGAGATCCAGCCTTCAGGAAAAGCTTTCTATTGTTATAACTCATGGCATCCCCTCAGTACCACCACTGTATGCGATGGGTGCAGCAGGGCGGGGGGGGGCAGCTGTTCCTGACAGAGGGAGAAAAAGCAGGGCTGCTTTCTACCAAAAGGTCTTTCCCTACAGATCCCTGGGGCTATAGAGGCTGTGTGACCTCCCCAGGAACCCTGAACATGCTGGTGAAAAGGCTGCTGTGGCAGGAGCCATGTAGAGGCATGCTCTGGTCTCACACAGGAGCCCTACATGGTGGGTCATGGCATCACTGCTGGCCGTGTCTCTGGGGGAAAAGGCAAGTGAGCCTGGGCATTGTAGGGAGGTGGTTTGGGTTTATTTTGGAAATACCCAGCTCAGAACCTAAGCCCAGACCTCACTGCCTGCTTGCTGTGGCCTTTTGTTTATTTGCATTTTTCTTATAATATAATTACTCTCTTGTAGATGGAGCAGCCTAAGAGACTGGGTATGTCTATGGCACTGTATTATTTGTCTTCCCAGATACTATGATTTCTGTTATCCAGACATGGGTAATAAAAGGACATGTATAACCCCCTTCTCCTTGGTGCATCCTCTAAGGCATAGTACAAACCCAGCTCTGTTCTGCAAGCTAAACAAGGAGTCCTCCTTGCCTTTGTCCTCTGCTGTTATTTATTAATTAAGCCAAATTATAAATTATAGCCCTTAGAGGCTCAGGTATTGGTTGGGACTCCAGGACAGAGGGTGCAGGCCAAACAACATGAGCAGATGGGAGAGGAGGAGTGAGTGCCAACATTGTACAGAGAGAAAATCCTGCTCCTAGGGTCACTCAGGTGGCTGATGGAAGATGGCAAGAGAGCTCCAGGCTCCTGCTCTCCCTACTTTGTCCCAAAAGGCTGCTCCCGTGCTTGCTTGGTGGCTTTCAGTGATGGCAGACTTGGTTGATGCTCTTTCCCCTGCAGGTGAGCATCTTCCGCCATGAGGTTCACTATTTTTGAAGCGCCATTTCCTGCTGCAAAAGGGACTCCTCATCCGGCCTTTCTGGAGTTTCTCACTAGGGTCTCTCTGGTTTCCAGATCAAATTTGCTGCCTTTGCCTGGAGGAAGGTTCCCCTCGCCATCGCCTACCTCTACGAGTGAGTCTCACCTCAAAGCCAACCACGATTCCCACCTGCTTGGGCCTCAAAGATTTCATGTCTGGAGCGTATCTCCTGTTGTGTTGGCCACTTATTTTAATGGGCAGATTTCCTCCTGTTATTGCAGGTCTCTTGGGTATCTGTGTAGATACGCAAGTAGAGTATCTCGGGTACCTGTGTAGATACCCAGTAGAATGTTGCAGGGCTCTTGGTGTTGTGGTGACCTTTGGGCAGAGGGCTCCTCTTGCAGAAGACAGGCTGTTCGATGGCTCTTCAGTCTCTGGGTCACGGCAGTTCCCATTCCCCTGTCCCGCAGCTGTGCTGACTCTGCAGGGCTAAGAGGAGCAAAACAGAGTAAAATATAGGTGTAAAATAGATATCTTTTTAGTACTTGAAAAGAATAATTTCTTCCTAGATCTGTCTAGTGCCCGACCAAACCACTGTCTGTTAGAAATATGGATCATAACTCATAAGTGATGGGAGCTGGTGTTCAGGGTCGCCACGTGACGTTTCTGAACACAGGACTCAAACAGGGACAGCTTCCCTCTTCTGCTGCTCTCTCAAGGATGGCCTCTTTTGAAAGAGGAATGGTTGTGCGGGGAGAGCTCATCCCATCGCTGCTCTATCTATCATAATAAAGGTTATTAAAAGCCTACGTGACCAGCCTGTGTATCCCTGCAGAGCGAAACCTCTCCTGCTCGCAAGACAGTCTTGCAAACTCTGCAGTATAAGCTTGATTTTATTAAATATTTGCTTGACCAGAAAGGCAAAGCAGAACAGGGTAAACACGCCTAAAGTAAATGTGAAATGACCTTTGTCCGTCATCTATCCAACGCCTGCGGCTGCTGCGGTAGGGAGGGCAGTGGGAGGTGAAGGTGATCATACAACAGCTTTGAAATTCTGGCTACTGTGAGAATTTTGAAATATTTGGGGTGGCATAAAAGTGGTGGATGTTCTGCAAGCCCAGACTTACCCTCTCCACTATCAGATCTAATCAGTCTACAGGTCAAAAGAAGACAGGAGTTATTTTCGTATTATTTCTTGAAGTAATTTTTTCAGTTCCACTGGCATTAGCAGAGCTGCAAATCCAGACCTGTGTCACTGCCACATCTTCCTCCCTGCTGGGATGTGCAAACAGTGATTTTTCCCTTGCCTCCTGCTTGTGTGGGGCTGGCTGTCATCACCTTTGCTCAGCTAGTTACACCCTTGATTTCAGCAAAGTCACTCTTGTGAGAGAGGTGATAGGACACTGGCCTGCAAGAGCGGAGCTGGGGTTTGGCTCATGTCCTTTTTAAAATCAAGAAGAGCTTTGTGAAATTCTGATCTGGATGTTAAAGAGGGATGGAGGGAGGAAAGACCTGTGTGCCTCAGCCTGGCCAGCAGTAACAAAAGTTTTGTAGTTAGCACTCATCAAGAGCTTGGCTGGTGAGACCTGAGCTGGTAGGACTCTACCTACCACATGCTTTGTGGGGCAGTAAGGGACTAAGCTGCTATTGGTACAGAAGCAGCCACAAAAAGGTGGAGGACCAGGGAGCAGATGCATGTGCTAAGCAGGAAGACATATTTTCGCAGCACAAGGATGGGACTTGGTGATGTGCTCACCAAATTACAGAAGCTGTTTGAACTCTATACTGATCCCACCACCCTGGTTAAAACCTGGGAGATTTTAAGAGACCGAGTGGTGCAAAGAAAAGCCCCCTTGCCCCTCTTTGGAAAGTCACTAGGGTGGTCCCTGGGTTGTTAGTTTTCTGACTTCATAGTTCTTTAGACTTTATTACTGTTGATAGTTAGGCGACCCCTTTCTCCTCAGTCATCTGAGATGCCCGGGGGAACTGTATCTCTCTCAGATAATGTTTTCTTGGCTGTGCAGTGGGTGGAGAGCGGTCTTGTGGTGAGAGCCCAGGGGAGGGAGGAGACCTGATGCTCAGTTTGATCTGTGCTTGGCTGCATGCCCTTTGTAGATGTGGCTGTGAAGGCTGGCACACCACAACTCCTACGTCTGTACTCCAAGCTGGACCAGCATGAGGCAGCTTTGATCTGGAAGCCACAGACAGCCTGTTCAAACAGGCCCATTCTGGACCATGGTCTCCCTGAAAGGATGTTAATGTCAGACCAGAGCTGGCTTCTTCCTGGCAAACTTCAAGGGTTGCAAAAGAGCTCAGCATCCATCTGGACCTGTCCCTGTAGGCTGGTCCCTGACCTTCTCTAGGATTCAGTCCCTCATCCAGAAGAACGGGATAATAATCCTTCTCCTGTCCTGCCTTCATAGGTAGGAAATACTCAATTGGGTCAAAGTTGGCAGTGCAAACAGCAATAATGCTTGATGTTTCTACCATTAGCCGTCTGTGCTGCTCTGGCTTCCAGTGAATTTTTGCGCTGCACCATGGAGCATGTGTGTGTGTAATGGAGAGTAAAAGGGTGCTGATTTATTATTATGCTATGTGATTTCTGCTCTTTCTACCAGCATCTTTTCTTTCAGGAGGGCTCCCTTTGTGCTGGTTTTAAGTAGAGAGCTCAGAGACGAGAAAGGGAGGATTAGCAATTAAATACGCTCTGATGATGGCATGGTTGTGAAGGAGGGAGGAGGAAGGAATACTCCATAGTAATGTACTTTTGTTTTCTTTTCTCTTTGCTTGTAGTGCAAAATCTGCCAGGGAATTGGTGTTTTGAAGACTCTTACAGCTTTTAATCCTCGTTCCCTTGGGAATACAAACCTTACTAATCATGTCACCGGCCATGTGGAAATGGACTTGCCTGGTTTCTCACCTCCTGCTATCCACCACTGTGTCGCCTCT
Source organism: Chionis minor (assembly GCA_013398295.1). NCBI lineage: Eukaryota > Metazoa > Chordata > Aves > Charadriiformes > Chionidae > Chionis > Chionis minor. The sequence goes on along the minus strand of VZSF01006627.1, from coordinate 768,488 downwards.
TGCTAGGCAACAGCCACTCCACCCAAAGAGGCCCTTCATCACTTTCACTGGCGACCAAGCAGAGGGGAACTTCAACCACTTGGTGGTTGACGAAAGAACTGGGCACATTTACTTGGGAGCTGTCAACAGGATCTACAAACTCTCCAGTGACCTGAAAGTCCTGGTGACCCACCAAACTGGTCCTGATGAAGATAATCCCAAATGTTATCCTCCCAGGATTGTCCAAACCTGCAATGAACCCTTGACGCCCACTAACAACATAAACAAAATGCTCCTCATAGACTACAAGGAGAATCGATTGATAGCCTGTGGGAGTCTTTACCAGGGCATCTGCAAGCTTTTGAGGCTGGATGACCTCTTCAAGCTGGGAGAACCCTTCCACAAGAAGGAGCATTATCTCTCTGGGGTGAATGAGAGTGGCTCTGTTTTTGGAGTCATTGTTTCTTACAGCAACATGGATGACAAGTTGTTCATTGCCACTGCCGTGGATGGCAAACCTGAGTATTTCCCCACTATTTCCAGCAGAAAGCTCACCAAGAACTCCGAGGCGGATGGCATGTTTGCGTATGTCTTTCATGATGAATTTGTGGCCTCTATGATCAAGATTCCCTCAGACACCTTTACCATCATCCCTGACTTCGATATCTACTACATCTATGGCTTCAGCAGTGGTAACTTTGTCTATTTCCTAACTCTGCAGCCTGAGATGATCTCGCCACCTGGCTCCACCACGAAGGAGCAGGTTTATACCTCCAAGCTGGTCCGGCTTTGTAAGGAGGACACAGCCTTTAACTCCTATGTTGAGGTGCCCATTGGCTGTGAGAAGAACGGGGTGGAGTACCGGTTGCTCCAGGCAGCCTACTTGTCTAAGGCTGGAGCCATCTTAGCAAGGTCTTTGGGTGTTGGCCCTGAGGATGATATCCTCTTCACAGTCTTCTCCAAGGGGCAGAAAAGGAAGATGAAGTCCTTGGATGAGTCTGCTCTTTGCATCTTTGTCCTGAAAAAGATCAACGATCGCATCAAGGACAGACTGCAGTCCTGCTACAGGGGAGAGGGGACATTAGATCTGGCCTGGCTCAAAGTCAAGGACATTCCCTGTAGCAGTGCGGTAAGTGAAGCCCCTAAGCACCCAACCTTGACCTCCTTGTGTGCTCACACATCTTAGAGCATTGGTCAACTATTAGAGCAGGGGCCAAGGAACTGAGACTGCCTTGTCCCAGTCCTGGCTCGGCCTTTGTCCAACCACACCACCTAATTTAAAGGGTTCGTGCCTCAGTTTGCTCATGGACAAGCTGAGGAAAGTATCACTTTCTGACCTCCCCAGCCATGTTATGTTTGCTGCTGAACTAGAACCAAGGGGCCTTGAAATCTTTAGGAGGAATTGGCCTGTTGTTGTTACTTCACTGTGCAATTCATTAGGGGTGAAATCACACTTCCTTGTGCAGTCTTGGATAAAACCTAAACCAAAATAGGCACTTGATAACGTTAAAGGCTGGTTTCTGTGTCTGATGGTGTACTTTTATTTTCCTGAGCTGGAGTCAGAGCAGGATTTGTTCAGGGAGCTTTGTGAAGCCAGGGCTTCGTTTCTTCTAGGGATGAGAAGCACTGGTCATTAACCATCAAAGTCCCTCATCTTCCCGCTTCCAGCCAGCTCTGTGCTGTCTCTGCGCTGAAAAATTAAGGCCTGGCTACAGATCAAGGATTAAATGCTGCAAGATTTAAGGGCGGGATTGGGGAAGAGGCTGGTCTACCTGACCTACAAATGGTCTTAAGAAATTGTCTTAGTTTATTCTGTCGGTTCGCTAAAGTGTCATTGCAGAAATCTGCGTCAGCCCCGCCAGTATACGACTGGCTTTGATACCTTGCACAGAAATCAGCGTTACAGCCAGCACTGCACCCAGGCTGCTGTAATAGCTGCCTCTCTGGGCTTTGATTTCCTGCCTTAATTAGCTCTTTCAAGCAAGAGGCAAGTTCAAGTCTGAGCAAAGGGAATGCAGAGAAACACCAGAGCGTTTTCCTGCCCCATAATCTCAAGGCAGAGTCAGGGCTTGGGATATGGGATTGCTCCGGCTTTCCTTTGTGCTCACGCCTCCTTTGCTGGGAGATCCCTGCTGTTATTCCTTTGCAGGACAAGGACAGACCAAGAGGAACACAGATGGAAATTTCATTGCAGGGAGACTGATCTTGCCTCATCCTTCCTTAATTCCCCTTTACACCGGTGCCCTCAGCATCGTTGCTTTACCTTACACTACTCTCACACTCCCACACCGAATGTGTGGAGGGACAAGCCCTTCATCTCAGTTGGGATCTCTTCTGCCTGGACCTGCAAAGCTCCCTGTGGAATATTGCACAAGGGGAAAGCCTGTGCCCAAATGTGACTTTGATTTTTTTTTTGTTTAGCCTCAAGGCCTCTGCACGTTCAAAGAGCTGCCTTCAGATTTAAGCTGGGAGCTTCCCACTGGAGTTACTTTCCTGGGCTGTTAAACCTCTCCGTGAATTTGCAAATCTGCACTGCTCGTGCTCCACACTAACACTTGCAACACTAGACCTCTCATATTAGGTTTGAAACCTGTCAATCACCTGGCTTCAGTATATTTAGATATTTAGATATTTAATATATTTAGACAGGAGCAAAAAGGACAACAGGCTTCTTGTGTCCCTTGGGGTGAGTCCTGGACCGAGAAGAGTGATATATTGGGCTGAATTTGGAGGGAGAGAACTGCAGAGGTTGGGGAGAGGACAAGGAGCCAGGGACTGAGTGACACAGGGGGGAGAAACTGTTAGAACATATTTGTGACAGCATTTCTTCGCTGTGAATCAGAGATGCTAATGCTTCGCAGCTGATAGAGAGCCTGGATATCCCTGAAGAAAAAACAGGAGTCTGAAAAGTGTAACTAAGTGGGCTGCCCTCTCCTTAAATGAGTCTACTTAGAGCTGCTGGCAAGCCCTGCCTGAGATCATCTGTGCTGCCCGAGGGAAGAGGTATTAGTGACTTGGCTGCTGGAAGGGCTGCGGAGTCCAGCCGCTAAACTTGGAAAATATTTGATGGTTGGTGAGGTATTTTGGAGCCTGGATATATGTCTGTGAGGGCCTCGTCTCCTTTGCTGATGTCCTGCTTGCCAGCCAGCCAGCAGCACTGCTGCTCTGCCTCTTAGCACATGTATTTGAAGCATCTCTAAAACCAATTACAAAGCCATCAGTGAGGCTTTCCCTGGTTTTGTGTGGATGTCAGACGTTTCTCTGCTGGTGCAAATTAAGGCTTAACCTGCCTGCGATCGAGGCTGGACCTGAACTTCAGCTCTGCTGCCCTGCCTTTAGCAGCCAAAATCCTGCAGGTGATAGAGCTGATGGGTCTGGCATTGGGCAGATGTGTGGAGAGGAGCTGTGGGAAACCCTCACAGAACATCACAGAGAAACACTGTTAGAAGACACATTCCAGCCCTCCTTTGTGGTACTTACAATAGGACCATGGATTATGCAGCTGGGCTCACAGCACTGTCCTTGCACCTTGGTGCGTGGTCAGGCCCGGCAATAACTCACTCAAAGGGGATCGGCAGGTTAGGATGCTTCTGTTCCTGCCTTGGTGTAATGCTTGCTCAAGGCCACTTCAGGCCAAGAGAATTCTCTTGGGGACCATTCCCAGCACAGCTGTCCTAACCTGAAATACGCACAAATAATTACAGCGATGTGGGGGAACGGTTCACTTGGATGGAGTAATACAGAGCAAAGTCTGCAGCTTCTCTGGTCAGGCAGCTTTGCTGGTGCAGCTCGAGTTTGGAAAGCTGAGATCAGGTAGGACCTGGCAGCAAGCTGGGCTGGACACGCTGTGTCTCATGGTCAACTTGCAACGGGAGGCATTGGGTCTCCAGATGTCCTGCAGGGTTGGATGCCCTGGAAGGTCTCCTGCTTCTCTTGCCTGATTTCTTGCTCTCAGGGATGCACCGATCCTGAGCTTGGAGGAAGTCATACTTGAATATCAACCAGCTCTCTTAAGCCCCCCTACTCTCTAGACCCCTAACCCGTGGGTTTTCTCCTCCTTCACTCTGCCCCGGTGAGGCCACATCTGGAGTACTGTGTCCAGTTCTGGGCTCCCCAGTTCAAGAAGGACAGGGAACTGCTGGAGAGGGGACAGTGAAGGGCCACAAAGATGATTAGGGGATTGGAACATCTTTCTTTTGAGAAAAGGCTGAGGATGTTGGGTGTCTTTAGTCTGGAGAAGAGAAGGCTGAGGGGGGATCTCATCAATGTCTACAAATACTTAAAGGGAGGGTGCGGGAAGGAGGGGCCAGTCTTTTTTCAGTGGTGCCCAGTGATAGGACAAGAAGTGACGGGCACAAACTTGACTATAGGAAGTTCCATCTGAATATGAGGAGGAACTTCTTTCCTTTGAGGGTGGCAGAGCCCTGGAACAGGCTGCTCAGACAAGTGGTGGAGTCTCCCACTCTGGAGACACTCCCAATCCGCCTGGACACCATCCTGTGCAACCTGCTGTAGGTGGACCTGCTCTGGCAGGGGGCTTGGACTAGATGATCTTCAGAGGTCTCTTCCAACCCCAGTGATTCTGTGATTCTGTGAGACTTGTCCTGGTCTGGTTTGCAAACTCAATGTGAAGGCAAAGGACTGAGACACAACTGTGTAATGAGCCTGTGCTTCTCTCGTGCCAAGCACATGTGTGTACTGCAGATTTCAGCAGCTTGACAGAAAAATTTCCCAAATGGGAAATATAAAAGACTGGAGATGAATAGGTCAATGTGTGTTCCTCCTCTGCCCCTGTATTATAGGTGTCCTATTACTCTTCCGCATAAATCAGGAAAAAAGGATGGATTTTTATGTCTTGGCAGTTCATTTGCAAATTGGCGATGTTCACTCAGGTGATGAACAGTCCCAGGTAATACCTCTCCGATCTTCCTCTCTGCAAATACCAGATAATAGCTTATATTTAAACACCACACTTGACCCCGAATGCTTAGAAATTCATATAATCAGAGAAAAATGAGGCTGGTAAAAAAAAAGAGTCTTATGAGGTCATCTGATTTGCCCTTCCGCCCTACTTATAACATTTCTGACAGATGTTTGTCTCACCTGTTCTTAACCTCCAGCAATGGAGATTCCTCTCTCTCCCTACATGATCTGTCTTTGCTGCTAGGAAGCTTTCCCTCATGTCTAATCTAAATCTCCTTTCCTGATACCAAAGCCATTCCTACTCATACAGCCACAGAGAGAAACTTCATCCCCTTTGGATAGCTAGCGAGAGCATTGCGTGTCACCAAAACACGACCGTTTCTGTGGTGCAACAGGGTGCATCAACGTATGGAGCTGAGCGAGTGAGGCTGTATGGACGTGCAGGGTGTTGGAAGAAGGAAGGGCTATTCCGGAGTGAAAAATAGGCTTCTTAAAGCAAAAAAACAATCTTCACGTTAGATAAAGAAGGCTGTAGTTTCAATACACTTCGTACACTTTGTAATTAACTGCTGATACAGTTGGGAAATGCTGGATTTCTCTAAAAAAAAAAAAAAAGAAAAAGGCAGTTTGGGAGGAAGATGGTGGTAGAAATGGGTGGTTTTGGTACAGGACTTGATCGTTGGGGGATTTGCTGATTTTCATCACTATGGAACAGGATTAACAATAGACACATTTTGCAGACCAGTGACAATTGCACGACTGGGATGCTGAGTAGTAGAAGCAGGGGAGCCTTCCCCTCTACCTTGGGGACCAAGCAGGTGAACTCTGTGGGACATAGAAGCATAGATGAAGAAGAGGAAGGTATTGGAGACTGACACCAAAGCAGCAGGAAGGTATCAGGGCCGGCTGGGGAGATGAGAGAGGAACGGAGAACCTTGCTAGAGCCTTGTCTTGCAATGAAGTCCTAAACAAAGTGTGTTTTTACCACATGATCCCGACTGTCAGCTTGGGAGCTGGTTGCAAACCTGGGCTGTTATCCTGGGAGATCCTGGTCTCCTCATCGGCCTCACAGCATCACCTGCTGCTCTGCAGCCTAACAGACTCCAGTCCCTGAAATGAAAAGGTGTCACCTCCACCGCTGTAGCTTTTACCGGATACACAGTGCAAATATCTGTCCAAGATAATCAAAGTGTCTGTCCCCAACTATTGCCTGGCTTCTGCCTTTTGCCGGTATTTTCTTTTCCTTTTGGCAGGAAATGGAGTTTGACTGTTAAAATTACTGTATTCAATCTCTTCCTGTTTTTCATGGCAGCGCTGTCACTTGGGGGAGAAAAGAAATGTTTTCAAAGCTGACCAGCCAACAAAAAGCCCTGTGTAAAGAGCTGGGCAATATTTTTCCAACACTTTTCTAACAGAGGGCAGGCGAGGTGGGTGTTTGGGACCTGAGTCATTGTCTGATGAGTGACTTGGCTATAAAGGCTTCCTGTGCTTCTAATGCTTCAAGGCACACCTAAGTCAGCAACTCCCCAAAACATCTTTGCAGTTAACAATGCCTAAATCCCTCAGAGTCCTACATCTCTTTCATAGATGTGTTCCTCAGGTAGACTCTGCTCTCCTACTCCCTCTGCTTTCCCTGCCTATCCTAGATGCTTGATGCCCACTCATGGGGTTTAGCTGAATGCAGGACAAGGTTATGGAGGGCATATTGCTGATTAGTCTTTCCATGGGTGGCTGTCAAACATGTCTGCATGTCAGTTGGGTGCACAGGCATTTTGCTCTGGCAGCATGAGCACCTCACCCCAGGATAAATGCTGCTTGGCCCTTGTGGCTGGTCCATGAGCTCTCTTCTGCTCTATGGGCTCTCTTCTGCTCTGTGCCTCCAGGTTAGGAAGGGCCATTTCTAGCTCAGGTGGCAGAAGGACATTATGTATGGTGTAGGACAGTCAGTTTGACTCCTGGTGAGGCCACCGTTGGTGACGGAGTGGCCACAATTTTCCCATAAACAGCCTATTTCAAGTTTTTCTTCTTCCTCCCAGGGCCTGTGTTTGCCATCACTGGTGTTAAGACTGGCGCCAGTCTTTTTTCAGTGGTACCCAGTGATAGGACAAGAGGAAATGGGTATAATCAAATAGAGCAAGTTCCATCAGAACATGAGGAGGAACTTGTTTACTTGGAGGGTGGCAGAGCACTGGAAGAGGCTGCCCAGAGAGGTGGTGGAGTCTCTGACTCTGGAGACATTCCAAACCTGCCTGGATGCCATCCTGTGCAACCTGCTGTAGGCGGACCTGCTCTGGCAGGGGGTTGGACTAGATGATCTCTAGAGTTCCCTTCCAACCCTTAACATTCTGTGATTCTGTGATTCTGTTAACAGGACACAGGTCTGACAAAGCACCTCTGAAACACCAAGATAGGGAGCATCATTGCTCCTGTTTTACAGGAGGATTGGCTAAGGCACAATAAAACACAACTTGCAGCACAGTTGTAGCTCAGGGACTCCTGGACCTTAGCGCTGTGCCCAGTGTTCAGAACTGTTGCAGGAAGAGGGAATATCACCCTTGCTATTGTGTTCCTCTCTAGCATGAGGGACAGAAAACCAGGGTCAGAAACCAGAAAACCTTTAGAAAGAAGGACATGGGCTGGAGCTGCCAGAAAGAAAGGGCATTTCAAGAAAAAAAAAATCACTTTACAAACTAAAAAACAGGAATTGCCATCTCTATCTGTCATTTCCCTCATCATTTTCCCTTAAAAGGGAAAGGTGGGGGTGAAAGGGAGTGTTAACTTTTATTTAGCCCTTGGGAAGAGGAATGCATGGAAGGAGGTCCATGCGATACTGTTGCTTTGACATTTTGCACAGACAGCCCCTGCCCGTTTCTCCCCACTGGGTTGGCCAGTTCGTGAGCCTGCCGCTTTCCCAGGGGAATGACTCACAGTCACAGGAAAGAGCTATCGGTTTCATTAGACCTCGTAGTGTCACTGCTTGCCAGTTGCACTATCCTAAGTAAATCTCTGCAGGGGTCAATGCCACTCGTGCTTGCACAATGAGGCTTTTTGTTCATCTCTACTGGGTAGACCATGCACAAGAGTTGCGTACATGTCTTTACTCCAAATCATACAGGCTCTTGTTTCTGATCCAACGGGCTCATGGTCAGTTGAGGTCAGTTCTTGGTCAACTTTTAACAGTGCTTTCCTCTTCTTTCTCTGAAGATGCAAGCAAGAGCAGGAACAAACCGAACCGAAACAAAACAAAGGCACAGCGCAGCCTGTGCAAAGGCAGTGGCCTCAGAAATACAGTAATGCCTCTCTGGGAATGCTCACTGGAGACTCGGAGACGGAGCAAACAGGCTTATTACTGCCAGATCTGTATTTGTATAATTGGTCACATCAGTTTGTGTTGGATGGGAGCGTGCGTGCATGTGTGCGGAGCGTGTAGTCAGAGGGATTTGCTGAGCCCAGCAACTTTGATAAGAGGTGACAAGCACCCTCTCGCCGACGCTGGGAGCTGGAGTGGATGGAGGGCTTAACTGGGGAGGCAATATGGACAAGGGGCAGGGCGCTGGCTTTGGGTTTCTGCAGCTGAGCTCTGTGATTTGCAAATCTGCCCTGTGCACCTTCCCACTCCTCATTTCTCCATCTCCAGCAGGTCTGACCATCATTTCCACTGCAAAGCTGGCTGTGCTCCGGAATGAAAGACGCTTCATCAGAGAGAAATGTCATATTATCTTGCTGCATGATGCAGCTCAGGCAAAAGTGGAGCAGGGAGCTCTCTTCAGGGATGTGGCTGGTATTTCTCATGATTATTGTCAGTGGTGGAAGTGACCAGAGATGTCTGGGGCCGTGCTCCTCAGGCTAATGGAGAACAGCTGAGTTCAGATCTCCACTTCTCTGAGCAAGGTCCTGGCCCCTCTGTAACTGGAATTAGGAAAGTCTCCCCACCTCTTCCTCTGTGAGGTGACCAGCAGGCTCATTACCTAATCAGCACTAATTCATTGATTAGCATGCCTAGCGTTCATGCTAGGCACACGATGGCTGGGGTCTGATGGAGTTGCAGGAACAAGACCCTCCTGGCTTTTCCATCGATGTACATGTCTATGGCTGAGCAGCGCTGGGGGAGCACTACAGGACTTCTCAACATCTGCATGAGCTCTCAGTTCAGCCTGGGTATAGCTGCTGGCGACATCCCAGTCCTCTGGACATCCTCAAAAGCCCACTGTTTATTCAGGTGGGCATGCATATGCTAATCTGGTGACAGCTCATTTGCAGGGGCTTCTCAGGCACCATGTGGGCTCATCTTCATTCTTTCCTCGGCAGCGGTCCTTCCTCCCATGTGCCACCTTTCTGCTTCCAGCCAGCAGGGATAAGGACACTTCCTTGCCTCTGTAAAGTGCTCTGCACTCCAGGCAGGAAAAAAAAAAGTGGCTTTGGAGGCTCTAGGTGAGAGAAAACCAAAAACTCTTAAACACCTAGATCAACTGAAGCTTGCACTCAAGGGCTGTAAACCAGGGTCTAATTACACAGAGGGGATGATTGCATTTGAGGTATTAAGTATGTTCCTCAGTATTAAACACCTGTCCTTGAAAGGATACTTCCAGATCAGTGTGCATGCAGAAATAATGCTGGCAGTAATTAATTACCCTCTTATCACACCCCCACCCTGCAACCTCTCCTTCCAAAATCCTCACTGTTTGTCCTGGGGGGGGTGGGGGGGAAGCAATCTTTTGGAAACAACCTGCTCCTCAAAACCATTTCTTTACTTCCCGAGCCTAAAGCAAGAGGAAACCCTATGCCTTTAAGTGGCTGGGTGCCAAGCCTGTGTGCGCAGTGCTATTCTCTCCTGGCTCCTTGCGTCTGGTTGACCCCACTCACACAAAATGTTCATTGAGGATGGAGCAGAGCCCAAGGCTGCTGAGTCGCTGTTGTGTCTGAGATATTTCAGGCATGGGTCCCTCCCCCTCCACCCCATCAGTCCCATCTCTGGACCACGTCGGCTCTTCCTGAGCAGCTCAGCATCTCTCAGCATCACCCCCAGGTCCTGGTGCTTCCCCAAGCAGCTGCTTCTGCAGGTGAGCGAGGTGCCAGCTTCTCCATCACCGCTTGTGCCGTTTGCCTGCGCTTCTTGCCACATGGACAATTAGATTTGCTTCTGGGAACTGATCTTTGCTGCTTCCCCTGCCAGTGACCCAGGCTGTTTTCTTCTGTGGTTGAGCCCTGCGGTCGCCTGTGGCTCAGCCTTGCATTTTTGGAGGGCTTCATATGATCTCTTCGCATTCACTTCCACGCTGGGAGATCAGCTACTTCGCAAACCTGACCTCATATTGCCTCGCCAGGAGGTCGCCTTGCAGGCCAGGGAGAATGCTTGTGAGACAGGTTTTTTTTCAGGTTTTTTTTTTTTTTCATTTTTTTTTTAAAAAAAAAGCAACGAGCAAAACCCAGCCATCCTGCAAGAGCCAGAAGCAAAGTGTCTCCAGCTCCCTTTGCGAACCCGATACTATTTAAAGCACCTCCGGACTGGGGGCAGCCGAGCGCGGGAGTTTGTACAATAACCGTTCTGTTGAGGAGGGGGTCGAGGGTGTCCTGGATTCAGCATTGTTTTCTGGGCCAAAATCCTGCACAGACCCTTTCTCACTTGCCTGATGCAAGTGTAGCTGTCGAGGTGAAAAACAGTGCAGGGTCTGTCTTGGTGCTTGGAGAATCAGGGAAGATGTTTAGCCCCTGGGAACGATCTGATGCGCACGTCAGTATATATTTTATGTTCTAGCACACACACAACATAGGACTTTTTTTTCCCCCTGCATTAATCATAGAATCATAGAATCACAGAATCACAGAATCACAGAATGGTTTAGGTTGGAAGGGACGTGAAAGATCATCTACTTCCAACCCCCCTGCCCTGGTCAGGGACACCTCCCACTAGACCAGGTTGCTCCAAGCCCCGTCCAACCTGGCCTTGAACACCTCCAGCGATGGGGCAGCCACAGCTTCTCTGGGCAACCTGGGCCAGGGTCTCACTACCCTCATAATGAAAAAGGTCTTCCTAATATATGGAAACATGGGTCATCCTTATATTGGGTAAAATTAATTCAGATGCTGGAACCGTCCATCCTGAAGGCTGGTTTGAAGATGGAGATGAGAAAGGCCATTGTCCCTACAGAGAGATCTCCAAGTCTCATCCGACCATATTTCTGCGCCAGCCACTCCCAGCCTGGTATCTGCATGACTCTTCTAGTGTGGGATATGGTTTTGCTGTAAGTTTGCTTGAGAGACATTTTATTCGCACTGGCCCAGGCTTTGGGTAACATGAGAACAGCTTTGGGATGAAACGTGGTGTTTGCAGAGCGAGCGTGGACGGGGCTGGGTAGATACATCCAAGTTCAGGATGAAGCTGGGGACCTGGGTGTCCTGCATGCATCTACCTCTGACCATCCTTCTCTTCAGCTCTGCTTCATTGCACAGATAAATATCAGTAAGCAGATGAACTTGGCTTGTTGAAATGCAGACCTTTGTTGCATCTTTCTCCTTCAGAGAACTACACCACATGTAGGACCTAACACCTTCCCAGTGCCACCAGCACCCAGTTGCTTCAATTTAGGAGCAAGCAAACATTGCAGTCCCAATGTTTTCTGCTTTATGGTGTGGATTCTAGTGATATTTATAATATTAAAGAAGTACTTGAAAGGCAGGAAAGACAAGACCCCCAGACATGCATGCAACTAGATGGTGGCACCGCAGACAGAGACCTCTGTTTCCTCCATGCAGTATTGGAGCTGGCAGAGCTGATAGAGCATGTGGGTGACATTAGATCAGTAGGAACAACATCGTATTTTCCCTGTTTCAATGTCATTACCCTGTCGTTGTCAGTGTTCCAAAATATAATAGGATTTGTTCAGCTGATTTATCCTGTAAACAAGCGATATTAGCCAGGCGCGTATTTGGATACACAGAGAGAGTGGGAGAGGCAGAGTGAGGGACCGTGCAGAAGGGAATAATAAAAACATATTCCTCCTAATGAGGGAATGACCCAGCACTTATCAATGGGTTGGGGCTATTGGTCGGGATCCCGCGCCAAGAAACACAGGGCTGTAATTGTAATGGTGTCCCTGCTCCTGAGGGCTGGCTGCAGCCCTCCGCTTGCACAGTCCCGCTTTCAGATGCAGGAGGAGTTTGAGCTTAATGGCTTGAGTGAATTTATACCCGGCTGACACGAGTCCTCTGAATTCCTCAAGTACCAAGATCTGCACAGATAGAGGCAGCAAGCGGGGAGATATTTCTTTTCAGGGCTCAAGTGCTTGAGTTTGTTGTTTAAGCTGATAACCAGGCTTCTTTAAATTCACTTTCTGGGAGATGATAGGATCAGCCGCAAGTCGGTTCTCCCTGATGCAGCTGCGCAGCCCTGGAGCTCGGCACGACTCTCCGTTATTTGGTGAGCAAGTCGGGGCCTCTTGTACCCAGCCGAGCTCTCTCAGCTTCCCCAGGCTGAAGAGCAACTGCACATACATGTCATTCATTACAACACTTAGCTTACCTTCGCTGGACTGCGGTGAGGCTTAATTAATGCTTTTAAGCGGCTCTGGGATCTCCGGGCGAAGGTGTTGCTTGCATGCAAAGCAGCGTTGTTGTTTAATTTATATAGCACTGTTGGTGCGCGTGGCACTTTGCAGCCCAAATGATAATTTTGTCTGTGTAACAAAATAATAATTATAGTAATTGTGATTCAGTGGAGAATCTCTGGTGGTGCCGGCGTAGGGCAGGCAGCTGGACTCTATACGGCAAGGTGCTGGTTTGCGTCACTGGAATAGGAATGAGGGGTGCCTGGCAGCTGCCAGAAATGCTCCAAAAATGCTGGTTTAACCATTCTGCTGCTGGCAAGTATTGGGAGATAATGGGCCAGGCACGTTGTCCGTGACAGGGAGGACAGGTCAGCAAGGGAAGGCTGCTATGTCTTTCAACATTGTGTGCGGCAGACAGCAATGATGTTGTTGTGGAGACCTTAGAAGAGTCCTGCAGTGTGGCTATTGCATCCATCGGCTGAAGATGGCCATGAGGGTTTGTAGCTTGGGGAAGGGAATAGCTCTGTGTTGGGTGCCTCTACTGGATGGATATGCCCGAGAGAAAGCCGTGTTACAGCAAGGATGCTCCGGATTATGGGGCACAGCTGACAGAGGATAGAGCTCCAATCTCTTCTTACACCTCTTTCATCACTGCAGTTGATGTTTCCAGGATTTTGTTGTATAGAAAACCTTTGGCCGATCGTGGAAATGCAATGTCCTTTCGGATAAAACGCAGCAGCTGGTGAGCGCTTCTCCTTCCCTCAAAGGTGTCTTTCTGCCTACACAGAAGACCCTTTTCACCTAAGATTTTCTCTCTCGGGGACTCTTACTCCCCATCTCAGCTAAAGCAGCATCAGGGGAAGTCAGTACTACTGTGTTTCAGGTGTGTAACACAGCTTTGCTGCTGGAATATGTTCTTACAGAAGAGCTCTAGCAGCTTATTTGATCAATACTTCGCTTTTGAAAAATCCCTAAATGCTTATTTACCCAATAGACCATGGCGGTTTCAGAGGCAGCGTCTCCACACTCAATAATCTCTTTTTTTGGGGTGTGAAAAATTTTAAGTGAATTTTTTAAAGCTCATGGAAAGCACTGAGCGGAGAGCCACAGAGATCATATTCCTCTGCTTATCCTTCAGTGCCTCATCCGTACGATCCTCCAGCTTCTGAGCCAGCAAGGGGAAGTTTATGGGACTGCAGAAGAGCTCAGCTTCCTTTTACAGTCACGCTTGCTGCTCTTCAGGTCCCATCCAGCCTTCTTGTTTGTAGGTACAGTTGCCATCTGTGAGGGGATGAACCTCAGTGACCACATAATTCAGGGATCTGATTTTTCACCCCAGCTGCACGGCTTGGTGTGCCAGTGCTGAGATACGGAATCGTAATTCTGGAAATTTTTTTGAGGGGCTGGAAAAGACATATGCAATAGGGAGACTTGGCTGGCACAGCGGTGGTGTTTGGGATGTGGGGTGTGAAGACCCCCATAAACAGGAGTGTTTGTACTATGTGCAGTGCAGTTTCACACTCTGCATTGCTGCTGGAGGCACCGTCCCTCTTCCCTGCCCTATACCGGAATCTTGGGGTCTAACCAAGGCACTTGAAATATCACTTAAGTTACAATATCCAAGCACAGAGAATGTAAATATCCCACTGTAAAATATTGCCAGGTATCTGAGTCTGTTCTGCACCTTGCCTTGTTTATCTTGACATAGTGTGACTGTTTCTTTTGGCAGACGCTTGGAGATGAAGTTGACATAGGAACTGAGGGATATGGTGAAGCTGGGATGAGTGCACCATCTGCCAGTAACATAGATTCATTAACCTGCTGGTGTTTCAGGCCGGATCCTTAATTGCACCTTCACATGCAATGGTAGAAATGTCTCCTATGCAAATGACCAAGAAACAAGAATGTTGTTTTGCTGAGGACAGTATTGAACACTTGATATCTATGATGTAGATAGATATCTATGTCATTAGATATCTGTATCGGAGAGACACTGAGGTGCTGGAGCGTGTCCAGAGAAGGGCAACGGAGCTGGTGAGGGGGTCTGGAGAACAAGTCTTATGAGGAGCGGCTGAGAGAGTTGGGATTGTTTAGCCTGGAGAAGAGAAGGTTGAGGGGAGACCTTCTCACTCTCTACAACTACCTGGAAGGAGGTTATAGCTAGGTGGGGGTCAACCTCTTCTCCCAAGGAACAAGCGATAGGACAAGAGGAAATGGCCTCAAGTTGTGCCAGGGGAGGTTTAGGTTGGATATGAGGAAAAACTTCTTTCCCGAAAGGGTTCTCAAGCATTGGAACAGGCTGCCCAGGGAGGTGGTGGAATCGCCGTCCCTGGAGGTATTTAAAAGACGGGCGGATGTGGAGCTGAGGGACATGGTTTAGGGGTGGTTTTGGCAGTGTAGGTTTATGGTTGGACTCGATGATCCTGAAGGTCTCTTCCAACCCAAGTGATTCTATGATTCTATGATTCTATGACGTGCTTCTCTGGATAGTCAGTCTTGGACTTTCCTTCATGGGGGCATGAACTGTTTCCCTCTGATAGCCCAGAGCTGCTTCCAGAGCAGAAGTGTGGCCACTGACCAGTCCCATGCCAGTAGTAAGGCAATGTGTATAGCAAAAACGGGAAGAAGAGCTGGAGAACAAGCTGTTGGCTGAAAAGCATTTGCCGTTACTGCTCACCAGCTCTGTGGCTGTGACACAGGGTTGGCAGACCCTGAAAGCTGTGGTCTGCATCTCCAGGGTCTGCAGCAGGAAATAAGAAAAGCAAACATACTGCCAGTCTTGTTTAAATTTTTGCAATCTTGGGGGTCTAGAAAATTTTTAGGGGTGCGCTAATCAATGTGCATTGTATCCATCTTACGGCACACTAATCATTCTCAAAGTGGAGACTTAGCGGATGATAAGTTTATAGCAGCAATTATTTCTTCTTAATAATCAGCCAGCTCTGCTGAGCAAAAGGCCTGAAGACTAAAGAAACCTGTTGGTCTCTGTAAGAAAGGCAGCCTCCTCTTCAGGAAATTGCAAATTTTACGATGTGGAGGTGCATGGTATAGACTGTTGGGAAGCCTTAAGCTCACAGTACAGCAGGAACATAAATGCAGGCATAAAAAGTCTGTACTACATTAAGATTCTGCAGCACTCTGGAAACTTGACACCAGTCCTTGAACTGATGCTTAAACTACAGACCTAAAAACCAAATGCCTGTACCAGATCTAGTCAATTTGAGTAACTTTCGCCCCTGTTCTTGCGTTCCTGAATTCTGTTTGAGTGAACACCTCTTAGCATCGCGGGTGCAATTTCCCTGTAACTGGTGAAGTTACTGTAACTGCACCGTCATTTGTATAAGGTGACATGTAATTGCATGGTAACCATTGCTGTGGTTGCACAAGTGAAAAGCAGTGTGCAATTATAATGTATTTCCAAATGCTGCTCTTTATCCAGCTTCCATTATATCGCAGTGCACCCTGGGGAAACAGTACTGGATATTTTTGTTTGTCATTAGACGGAAGGCTAACCGCTGAAGAGTGGTTGGTTGATTGGTGATTTATGCTATCTTTGGCTGGTGGGCCAGGGTTCCCATCTTTTTGCCCACAAAATTTCCCTGTGGCTCGGAATGGCAGATGACAGAGGTCTACAGCCATGGATGCTTGCTGGGTAAGCCCACAGCCTTTTCCTGACCCACTGTCAGGAATGCATGTGACGGCGAGGGCAGGAACAGGCATCAAATTATGTGAATGATGTGGCATGAGGAGAAAGTCAGAGGGGCTGCCTCCGCCCTGCACTAGGACCTGACACAGCCAACAGGATGAAATGTGACGGTTCTGCTGAAGTTCACAGCACAGATCGTAGGGAGAAGGTCAGGAGAACAAAAATCCACTGGTCTCAGAGGAGTCAGAAGAGAGACTCGGAGACAGCATGGCCAGAAGCAGATATACTGCAGGAGGTCAGAGGCAATCCAGCTTAAGGAAGGCAAGATACTAATGCCAGGGGTAGTGTGAACCAGCATCTAACCAGAAGTTCACCAAGCAGCGAAGCCCATGCTGATACCATCAAGAAGACAGACGCAGGCAAATAGCAGAAACACAAGCCCTGGGTACCACACTGCTGCTGTTGGAGTTTAAAGACCTGTGGTTTGCAGGGAGATGGTTTCCATCATTTACAACTCCTCTGGGTGGCAATTTATGGTTCGCCCCCGTACCAGGTGATCTAGACCCTAAATTTCCTAGTTTGTGTCTCTTCTGGCTTGGCAAAGTTCCTGATGACAGATATTAGAATCATAGAATCATCTTGGTTGGATGGAATCTTTAAGACCATTGAGTGCGTCCATCAAATCTAACACTGCCAAAACCACCACTAAACCATGTCCCTCAGCACCACGTCTACCTAGCTTTTAAATACCTCCAGGGATGGCGATTCCATGCCTTCCCTGGGCAGCCTGTTTCAATGTTTGATAACCCTTATGGTGAAGAATTTTTTCCTAAAATCTAATCTAAACCTCCCCTGGCACAACTTGAGGCCATTTCCTCTTAAACTTGAGGCCATTTCCAATTTCCTAGGGCTTCCATCTCTCTAGATTTTTAAGTATCATATTGAGTAGGATACATGCTCCCCCTCACCCTCACTCAATCCTTGCAGACAGGAAGGAAAGAAGATCTTGCAGTCAGGTGATGGAAAAGACCTTGGATATCTACTTGCAAAAGCTCAGATGCATATTACTGTTGATTTCTTATTGCTGTTGGCTCCCTGGCCCTGCTGGCAGCTCAGACAGTCATAATGTATGCGTTCCCTCCATCGTCTGGCGTAGCCAAGCCTGAGATAACAAGAGTGAGAAGCCAAGTACCTGCCACTGCGTGAAGACAGGGCTGTTAGGTATTAGCTGTAAATCAAAGGCAAGACTTGGCCGTTGGGACAGCCTTTATCCCCAGTGAGTCTGTGGAATTGCTTTGGAGCCTGCTGAGATATCTGGAAAAAGGCCCTGGTGCTTTGATTAGGGAGGAAGATTTCACCGGAGCGAAAGCAAAGAGGAATGAGGGATGGCTAATCCTTTATCGAAGCTTTTCCTAAAATATGGATTAGGCTGTATTCGGTTATCAGGGTCTGTTTCAGAGGCAAATAGCTAAAGCAGATGTTTAAGGGACAACTGCAGTTTATTATGAGCACTGTTTGTACTGGTCCCCTAATATCTGGTGCTTCAACCCTTCGTGCGATGCCAAAGTGCTCGCTTCTGCTGGGGAATCGGATGAGGATGAGGAAGGAGGTGTTGTAATCAGAGCTCTTGCCCTTGTGCTGAGTTTGGGGGTTTTTGGGGCTCAGCAAATCCCTAGGGGACTGAGCCAGCACCAGCCTTGTAAAACCATCGTCTCCAGGAGGGCTTGGATGTGTTAATTATTTATTTGATAGGCTTAATCCTGGAGAAGGCAGATGCCTGCCAGAATCCTCCTGTAAATCAGGCCCATTCTTTTGCACATCCTTCCTATTTCACTAGTGAATGTGACACTTGGCCACGGTGTCACGGCTGCAGATGAACCCCCTGGTTGCCCATGCAGGGAGGGGTAGCAGGAGCAGACTGCAGCCTCTCACCAGCTGGCTCCCTCCTGCACATCAGCCCAAGATGGAGAGGCAGCTGGTGGGACTTGGGAGGGCATTTGTGCCCTGGGAGCTGCCAATCATTCTCACATGGAGATATTTCAGATACGCAGAGCACCTTATAAACCTGTCTTTAGCAGCTTTCCCAGGACAGAGGGGCAGTGAGCAATATTCCCTCTTTTGCAGGTGGGAACTTGGTGTGGGATGATGAACTGATTGACTCCAGTCCAACACCTCAACTGCAAAGCCCTGCCTTCCTTTCTGAGTTACCTACTGACTGCATGGTGAATTTCTGGGTTAGATTTAAAGGCTCAGGATGCCGGAATTGCTGATTGTATTCCTGCCTCTTTAGATCTTCCCTTTGCCCCTCTGTGATATCCCAGGTGGTGCAGCAGCAGTGTTGCAAGCAGAGTGAATTCACGTCCTCACCTCCGCTTTCATTCTGGAAAGTCGTTAACGTGAAATTGCCAAACAGAGAAGCTCCAGAGAGTTTAACGTGGCTACTTTATATTGCTGCTAGGAGTGTCTGGAATTGAAAATAAACCTCTGCTTGCAACTCCTGACCCTTTCATCATAAATCCAAACTTCCTTACGTGTTTCTCTTTGCTGAAGAAGATGACTGTATTTCTGTCTTTACAAAGGCGTGTGTGCAGCTGAGAGCCACAGCTGCACAGAAGCCGGGTGATGTTTATATGAAGGGTTTCGCTTGCTGGCATTTTTTTGCAGATGATCCCCAGAGGAAATAACACAAATGTGTTAAATGAAAATAGTTTTCATGTGGTGCGTGGCTTGCTGGCCTTGCTCCTATTCTTGGGGGATGGTTGTCCACATTGCAAACCACAACTCTGCGACTGCTTCTCCGGCACCCACCCAACAGCATGTGAGTGAACATCATGGCCTCATCTGCCCTCACGCACCAGTTTGTGTGTCTCAGAGGCTAGAGCATGCTGTGATGGTCCTAGATCTCATCTCAACTGTGTCATGTAAAAGAAAGTGCTGATTTCACTCTTCAGCCTTGCCTGGGTACTTGGATCATGGAATAGTTTTGGCTGGAAGGGACCTTTAAAGGTCATCAAGTCCAACCCCCTGCCATGAGCAGGGCCATCTTCAACTAGATCAGGTTGCTCAGAGGCCCGTTCAACCTGCCCTGGAATATTTCCAGGGATGGGGCATCTCCCACCTCTCTGGGCAACCTGGGCCAGTGCCTCACTGCCCTCAGAATAAAATATTTCTTCCTTATATCTAGTCTGAATCTACCCTCTTGAAGTTTAAAGCCATTACCCCTTGTCCTACAGCAACAGACCCCACTAAAAAGCCTGTCCCCATCTTTCTTAAAAGCCCTTCTTATAAACATGTGTCCTTCTGTAAATAATCTCAGGGAAATAAAATTAAATGAATGGACTTAAATTTAGTTTTATGTCTGTATGGAGGAAAACCATGATATCAGCCCCATTAAGGGTAAGTCTGAGTTCAGCTGGAGCTGGGCCCAATCTGATGGAGGAGGAACTAACCTGTGGCAGTTGGATTAATTGAGCCTCACAGGTGGGAGATGTGCTGCAGATCAGCCACAGGTTATTGTGCTTGATGCTGGGGTCGCTGGGTCTATATCCTCTTGGGGTTTTGCAGGTAGATGAGAGCTTTCTTTGGCTATGTGAGCTCTGATGTACACCTACAGCAATCGTATGCTCTAGGTAACGCAGCCTGGCTGTTGATAGAGGGGGTTACAAAGGGCTCAGTGCTGTATCCTTACAGCTGTCCAGGCTCCGACCTGCCTGGGGAGCAAGTAAAAGTAGCTTCTATCTCCCTGCAAAAGAGCACAGGCCTCTCCTGTCTGATATTCAAGGTCATGGGTCATGCAGGAAGGCAGACCAGCGTGGTCAGTAGGTCGAGGGAGGTGATTCTCCCCTTCTACTCTGCTCTCATGAGACCTCACCTGGAATACGGTGTCCAGCTGTGGAGTCCCCAGCATGAGAAGGACGTAGACCTGTTGGAGTGGGTCCAGAGGAGAACCACAAAGGTGATCAGAGGGTTAGAGCATCTCTGCTATGGAGATGGGATGAGAGAGTTGGGGGTGTTCAGCCTGGAGAAGAGAAGGCTCCAGGGAGACCTTATAGAAGCCTTCCAGTATCTGAAGAGGGCCTCCAAGATACTTGGAGAATATTTTACAAGGGCATGTCATGATGGGACGAGGGGTAGTGGTTTTAAACTGGAAGAGGGTAGGTTTAGATTAGATTTCAGCAAGAAATTTTTCACCATGAGGGTGGTGAGGCACTGGGACAGGTTGCCCAGGGAAGCTGTGGAGGTCCTATACCTGGAGGTGTTCAAGGCCAGATTGGATGGGACTTGGAGTAACCAGGTCTAGTGGGAGGTGTCTCTGCCCATGGCAGGGGGGTTGGAACTAGATGATCTTTCAGGTGTCTTCCAACTTAAACCATTCTATGATCGCATGGGTCCTTTCTGGTCTCTAAGTGCTTCAGCTGGAGTACATGATTTTAGCTGTGTTGTGGGGGTGGGAGGAGAGGGAATTGTGTGGGTTGCTGTGCTACACCAAGGAGGATGTCTTGGACTGTGCCAGCTCTGCTTGACTGCTGCCATTTCACTGCTTGCTGGTGTGATTTCCTGTTGTTTGAGATGGAGTTTCATCTACTGGTAAGAAGCCTGCTGGCCCTATTGAGTGTTTTCATCCTTTTGGTAGTGAAGAAAGCTGTTTCCCATTTTTTATTTTCCTTTAAAACCATGACGAAGCAGGGCTTTCTTCACTTTCCTCTCTTTCTGCCATTTGTAGAAGGTTTAGGAATTTGTTTTCGGTCTGATACGATTCTTCTCTCAGCCTGCCAGGACATCAATTTGAGTGAGGCATATACGCAGTTTTATTATAGCCTTGAAACACAGATCATGTTAATCTGAGAGCTTAAAAGTTTCCAGTCAAACTGGGACTGACTTCCAGACCTAGATTCTTCCCAGATCCTTTGTCCATAGGAGGATTTGGGTTGGAAGGGATCTCAAGAGGTCATATAGTCCAGCCTTCTGTTCAAAGCATGATACATCGTAATGTTAGGCGGAATGAATCTTCTGAAGTCCTTTTGCAGTCAGCTGGCTCTATCAGAAGCTGATCCAGTGCATTGCAAGTTTGGTTGGATGGTTTGTTCTCTGACATACCTTCTTTCCGCTGTTGATTATGGAGGTAGTTTAGATGATCGCTGTAGGCTACTTAACTAAGATTTCACACAGCTAAGGCTAAGTGAGGTGGAGCCCACACCAGGTGAATTGGTGAACACAAGGCTTGTCACACTGTGTCAGACCAACACACTGCTCCTCTCGTTAGCACATCTCTGACAGTCAGCGTCGCATGTCTCGCAGAAAGATCTGGGTCGCATCGTTGCTTCAGACACATTTGTACTTCCCAAGTAATCAAGCAGCAGCTTTTTCCATCCTGACCTATGTAATGAATCTGTCTGTGTTCTCAACATCCACAGAAACACTCAGTTTTTGCAAGGTGTGCTGTCAGCGGGGCTGTCCTGCCTCTGTGAAGCGTGGCCATCACTATGGTGGTCCTAGGCCTCGGATGAATTTGGCCTTTGGATCTGGGATGCAGAGTTGTCTTACACTTTGTGCTGGCATGGTAGACTGGCAACGTCCTGTCTGCTGCTCATGGAGGCCGTTGATCTAATCTGTAATTGCTCTTCGAGCTGATGTTTTAGCTCTGAAAGGGCAGTCCGCAAACACTAATGACTCTTGCAGGCCAGAGCTCAGGCTAGCTGTTCCTTACTAATGGCTGTTTGAATTCCTTATAGGTTTTATGTATTTATAAATACATTTAAGACATATAATTTGTCCATTCAGTAAAACCATCTGTAATTATTCCCTGTAATTGCTGGGTGAGGATAAAATGAATTAACTATCAGGCTTTTGCTGCTCGTGAACTCAAGTAAAGAGCAGCATGTGTTCTAGCCATGCTTCCATAAATGTGTAAGCTCACATAAAGAATATAGTCATGGTCCTTTATTACTGATATATGGAAACTAGGCAACCTTCCTGTACAATTGACTTTGGCCTTTCTAGACCTTAGTCCAGCAGAACATCTTAAGTGAATGCTTAACTTTGGATCTGTGAGTGGTCCCGGTGAAGCTGGTAAAGTCTAACTGCTTTGGCAATTTTGTATCGTGGTATTTGGAGCTTCATCTTTGTTCGACTTACTCTGTGGAGATCTTCATATTGGCAACCTGTATTAGCCTCACCTACTGTCCAGATGGTGCCTTAGGGTAGAAGAGTTGTCCGTACTGTTCTGCTGCTGCACTTCTGTAACTCCTGATGTCCAAAGAAACACCCTCAGACATCCGTACGCAAGAATCCCAGTGAAGCACCTGTGTGATGACAAGCCTGTTGAGTTCAGATGCAATAGGTGTTAGAGTTTTCCTCTGGTTGTTGGGAGTTCATGAGTGTCTCCAACAAACACTGGAAAGCTCCCATAACAGCTCTGAAACCTTCCCTCCTCTCCAAAGAACTTCATTGAGTTACAGAACTTCAGTAAGATGGATAAATGTGGGTAATTTACATTTCATGGGAAAGAAATGGAGACCCAGGAGGATGAAGTGCCCAGGCCAACTAGTGTGAGAGAACAACCCAGGACTACATGATTAAATTACTCCCCAGGAACTGGGAGTGCGTGCAGGTACTGCCCACTGTGTTTAATCCTTAGCATGGTCGCTACTGCGGATTTGGCCTGGGCTGACCAGCTCTCTCCCAGACAAATCCTGGACATGCCTGCTGTGACAATAATTTCCAAGATGTAGTATGAGCAATGCTACAGGTTTTGGAGGTGGGAAGGGAGTGGTTGTTTAGGTTTCATAGGTGTGAACCCTACTATTGGGTCTTGGGACCAGAGGGCAGACCAGGGTCTACTTTATTTGCCAGTACGGATTTAGCTCAGTGGTTCTTATTCTGCATCCCATGGGAATGATGTGCATACTTCTTTTTGACAGAACTAGATATGTTTAAGACATTTTCAGCAGACTTATTCTTTGATTGCTAGGTCTTGACTGGTAAAACTGACTGGTAAAGCAGTAGGAAAAAGGCTTAACGTAATGTATCCTGCTGGGCTGTCATTCAAGAGAAGCAAGTTTCCAATTCTCCTTCTGTCTGTAACTCATCATGCAACTTTGGACAAATTTTTTCCACCTCTGTATTCCTCCAGTCCTGCCTCTGTCACTGATTTGTCTGCCTGCATAAATTATAGGTATGTTATGCAATGGTTTCCCTGCTGGTATGGATGCTTCCCAAACGGCTAAAGAATTGGTGGCTTCATTTTTTTAACACTCCCTTTCTTTTTGTTTGTAGCTGTTAACAATTGATGACAATTTCTGTGGCCTGGATATGAATGCCCCCTTGGGAGTATCATCCATGGTGCGAGGGCTCCCCATTTTCACCGAGGATGGAGACAGGATGACATCTGTGATTGCCTACGTCTACAAGAACCACTCCCTGGCTTTTGTTGGCACCAAGAGTGGGAAGCTCAAGAAGGTAAGACCTCATGTGGTCCTCTAACTCAGATATTCGTGTTCTTATGGAGATTTGCAGTGCTGCACTGAGTGTGATTGCAGTCCTTAAGGTGAAGATACCTTGCCTATTTTGAAGATAGAAAATGTTTTGGCTGGCAAAAAAATTGTGTTTCACCCTTGAGGGATAGAGCTGATGTGAGAAAGGATAAAATCCTTCTTCCAAATTGTTTTTCATCAGCAGACGAATATTTCTGAAGTCAAACCACAGACCCAGCCACAGACAGACTTGGTGCAGTTTACATCCAACAGAATATTTTTGTGTTCAGACCACCTCTAATTAAGTAGTTGATCACAGGGTATCTGTGCATGCTGGAGAAAACCTGACTGCAGCTGAAGTTTGTTAAAAGGATTCATGCTCTGGAGATCTTTCTTCAGAGCAATGTGACTGGACTGTGATTTCGCCACAAGCCCAGCATGGGATTAGCGGTTGCTCTGTTTAGGTCAGGCTGGGTGCTTGTACTGAAGGAAGAGCATTTTCATCAAAAGAAAGCTGTGTCTTGAATGATAATGAGCGTTATGTTTATGGTTGACACCACATAAACTCAAATACAATAAAGAGTGTATTTATGTTCCTCACTGTGCATTCTCACTAAAAATATGCCTGTTGCATGGCTGTAGCTCTGCAGTTTGCCATGTAAGGCAATAGTAGAGAGGCTTGAGAGGTGGAAGCCAGGAATTGTCTACCTGTGGTTTTCTCAAGGCAAGAAGAAGTATTAGAAGGGACTTTCTCACGCTAATGATGGGCACTGCGTCCATTTCAACTGCTCTGTGCCCGTCTGGCAACGTTTGTCGGAATGCTCAGCCCATGGGTGTTGCAAAATACTACATGTGAGGGGAGCCTGTGGCTTTGTCATAATAACGGAGATGGGTGAGAAGCTGGGAAAGGAGGTTGGGCAGAGCCTTAAGGGTTGGGTTGGGTGTTGATTCCTCTTTGAATTCCTTCTGCAAACAATGACTTCCAAGTTGGGGAGAGGAAGGTGCTATGGAAAGATGACCCACTATGGCTTTTGTATAGGATGGGCAGGGGGAAAGGAATAATTTGTTCACAGATATTTAAGGAAGATCTGAATTCTCAGGTTCTCTTCCTCTACATGTGTCTTCACTTAACAAGAAAATCAGGGTAAATTCAGATGGCATTACCCCCGTGCTGAGGCAGGTCTGCAAGGGGAACAGGATCCTGCCCACTGGCAAATATCTCTGGCTTTGTTCAACAGAGGAAAGGCTGCTGGTGCTTTTGAAAGGAGAATGTTTTGGGGTTGGGGTTGTTTTTTGTTTTTGTGTGTGTGTTTTGTTGTTTTGTTTTATTTTTTTTTTAAACTGCCTATTCAGGCATGTGGAAAAGGAGCCAAATTGGTTTTTAAACAGTTGTAATAAAAATAATCTCCTCCCCTGACTAATTAGGTTTTGCTTCCCTGTCATCTGTGATATCATAATAAACTGTTTAGTTCTCCAGTCAGTCCTGGTGCGGGGGAAGGGG